>MU223453.1:4603172-4660146 GCA_018584345.1 Thuja plicata | reverse complement strand
CCCCTAGCCCCCCCCCCCCCCCCCGCCGTACCGAAATTGAGGCCCTTTTTTTTCACGTACCCGAAACTCGTCCCGGCGTCCCCCCGTCCCAACGTACCCCCGTACCAGTGTAACACTGCATGAAACAAAAATGAGACAATGGTAATTGCATGATTATTATTGAGGAATGATCAACCTTATATAGGCAATTACCTTGGTGAAGTTTCTAAAAAGAAATTGAGGAATACTGAAAGCAGGAAATAGAAATATTCTAATTAAACTAAACTGATAGAATCTAAACTAATACGATACAATATTGACCTTTAATATATGTAGATGTTATTCTAACACCGGCAACTTAGCTCTTTGGTATGGCCTTATGTTGGTCTGTTTTCTTTTTGTAAGTAGTTAATGAGCTTGTCAGTCCCTATGGGGTTTGTAGTGCGTAACTTGCCTTGTTTCTTGTATCTGGACCATATTTTTTTGGTTCACCTTAAAAAAAATGACTTTATAGATATCAACTATGATGAAAATCTCCATTTCCTTTTTTTTTTTTGAATTGTTGTATGTTCCATATTGTTGCTCAGTAGTGTTGTATCACAGAACTTGTAACTCTGCCATATATACCCCAGTGTTGACTATCAATGAAAGGGATTTTAATTCATGATCCATTATTCCATGTCTCTCAAAGAAAGAGGTTCATTTATGTTGTCTTTACTTGAGAGTATACATAATAAATGGAACAAAAACAATCATTAAATGTATTGACAATTTCTGATTGATGTTTAATTATTTTAACTCTAATTCAGGTAGGTTGTACCTAATTTTATGCTCCTTTGTATTTAAGATACCATTTTTTTAATGTGATAGATGTAATGAAAATGAGAATGGAAATATACAAACTAGAGTTTTAACCTCACCATGCGATAAGTATATTGAGTTTTAATGGCATCAAAGTGTATTTACATTTGGGAACCGAATTTGTGCATGCAGCCACAACAGCCATAATGATTTATTGTAACATAGCATTAGCCCTTTGTTGGGCAGGAATCTTCAGTTTGACAGGTAAAGCTTGACTATACTGTTTTAGTGACTCAGCTATTAATTGGTACCATATTGGTCTTTCCATTGTAGTTCTCATAGAGAGTAATTTTTGTTGCATATATATTCAATACCTTAAATTTGTATTTGTTTCTTCAGTTTTGGTCACCCACAGTTCATTGCGAAAGCTAAAACCAATGAATCACCAAATGAAAAAAAGAAAATCAAAGTAAAATGGCTTTCATGTGGAAATAAGAATGCCCATTGAATTTGATACCCTCCAGGAAACAATAAATGGATTCGGGCTCTGAGGCAGTATAAGGAGTTCATGTTTTTCTCAATGGATCAAACTTTTAAATGATCTGTGTGTAAAAGTAATAAGTTGTAATATTTTACAGCAATGGTCTTGTAGTCAATGTATTTTTAATGTTGCCTTTAAACAAATTAGCTGCCTTTCTACTTTTGATTTGGTTAGATTTGAAAAATAAAAGATTCTAGCATGCTCTTCATGATATAGTTAAACTAGGTCATAAACGCAGCTCTCTTTTTGAAGAGTCAGAGAACATTATTTTATTTAGATTGTGCCAATAACTAAGTGTTGGCATTCTTTTCAATATCTAAAAAGATGGCCCTCTCAGTTCCAAAATGCTTTTGTAATGTGCATTGTGTTGAAAACAGAATTGGAGGTTTGTTTTCTTTCACCAAAATGTTGTAGTTGCAATAATTGAGATTTGGAACCCATGAGATGCTTCCATGTGTAAGCTAATGAAAGCTAACATGATTTGGTGTGACCTGAGAGCTGCTTGGTGGGTGTGTCATGTGATCAATTCAACTTTTTTCTATTAAATTTGCTGCTTCTTTTCTCATCTGGTTTAGTATACTTCGTTTTTAGTTTTCTCTTCTTGCTATGGCCTCCTATGCATTCTTCAGCTTAAAAAGCTTGTATAAACTAGTTAGGCAAGGGGAAGACATACAAAGATGCAGAAAGCTTTCAGGTAGAGAAATAAAATATTATATCAGAAGCAAATGTTGAATTGACGAGTAAGCGATTTTGCTTCACCTGACCACATAAGCTCAGAATAGAATAGAAGACTCTTAATGCTATTTTAGCATTATGAAGTGCCAACCTTCTGCAATTTAGTTTAATAATGAGCTCTCCCATTTTCTCCACCCAATCTTTGTTGAATAAATCTTGAAATGAAGTCGCTATTAAACTACTTTTGTAGCTGATCCTGATATTATTCTGTGCTTTATAATCTAAAATAAAGTGCTTTTCTGTTTCCATAGCCTCTGCTGTGCACAATAAATAAATCCTCTCTTCCCAGATTTCCTTTGGTCTTTTCCACCTCCTTGTTTCACACTAAAGAGAAGCGATGCAAGTTAGTCCTCAACCAACAATTTCGTTCAACAAAGGGGAGGGGCCTGCCACTATAAACGATATTCCAGATGATATTACTGATCATGGGTTCTCAGCTAGCCCTCTTCTACTAAAGCATCTACCTGCTCACCTTTACTAATAGTAGGGATCAAATTTATGATCGATAATTGACTCTGGCATGACATCAGCTAGTGGCTTGTTCTGTCCATTTTCAAACGCGAGGGAACATAATGATGGCTTCAATAGGACTTGCTCCCATTTGAGCCAGAAGAATCTCATGGGGAAACGATGCTTTTAGTTTGAATTTGCTTGTGATCAAGCACTTCTGAATTCTCTTTATTTGCAACCACTTGACATCAAAAGTACTACTAGCCCAAACTTTGCACCCATTAAACACCACCAAAATTACTAGTAGCTCAAATAGAACTTGATTAGTAGCCCAATCCAATAGCTTTGCCTCTCTGCATGTATTTTGAAGGGCAAAAAGTGTTTTGATCCAGCCAGAGTTCTTTTCCTTTTACAAGTTTTCCAACTGAGCTTGTTGAAGTCAATTCCCAAGTATTTATGCTCCGTTACTTCCTCTAGGATACTACCTTCAAAATAAACGTTAAACTGATTTGTTTTCCTTCTGTTGGAGAATATTATGATCTCGGTCTTGCTAATATTGACCTGTATACACACCTCTTTGCAAAAATGCTCAAGAGCTATCAAATGTGCTTGTAGCCCTTGGACAGATTTAGCAATCAAAATAAGATCGTCAAAGTACAAGTGAAGCTCGACAACATACTTTCTAAGGGAGCATTGTCTTCACCTTTCATATTCAACCATTCCTCAAGCTTGTCAAAATAAAGGCCAAAGAGAGTAGGGGATGAAGGGTAGCCTTGTTTAACCCCAATGTCATTCATGAAACTCTCTGAAATACCCGCTTGATGGGCAGCTACATTAAATTGCTTTGGAATGCCAAGATCTTTCATTCTTCACCATAACTAGTTTCTAGGAACCATGTCGAAAGCCTTCTTAAAGTCGACAATATAAGCATCTTCTTTCTCGTCCCAAATTTTATCAATGATATGCCTCGAAGTGATACCATGATCAATTGTTGAGTGATTGTGTTCGCCTGCTTGCCCTTTTGCTCTTTTTTTGTCGTCTGCCCACTTGTTGATTCTGTGTTCCACCATGCTGCGAAACAGCTTTGCAAAAAGAGGATTGATTATGATGGTTCAATAATTGGGGTGGTTGTTAACATGCCCACCTTTTAGGAGGGGGATGGCTAGGCTGTTGGTCCAATCTTTTGGGAACCCATTTTGGATGATATTGTTGAATATTTTCACAATGAGTAGAGCAAGGATTTTCATCCTCCATTTTTTATATTCAGCCTGAAGCTCAACTATGCCCCTATCCTCTCCTGCACCGTAACCTCTTGTTTCCTTCCTTAACATCTTGTAACGTGAAAAGTTTCTTTGCTGTGCTTATCCTTGGAGGCACTTCAATCCTTTACTCTTGCTTATAAAGATGCTTTGCATACTCAAAGTATTGAGTAGTGGTAATGTTTTCTCTGTTTGCTCTTTTCTTGATTGTAGTTCTCTCCAAAAACGTTTTGGGTTATTCTTCCAGAGGTGAATCAGCTTTTCTCTCCTCTTAGATATGGACATTTTTTTAAACTTCTAACAAGGCCTTGCTTTCTTCTTTTCTTTACCTGCTTGCTAGCTTTCCTTGCAGCTTTACACTCCTCGTCAAACCATGCATTTGCCGGAGACTGACTTGTTTTCTTCTTAATATTCTTTGCCCTTTTGCAGCCCTCAAGGGCTTCTTAAAGTATGTCTGTTAGCTCGTGACTTTTCAGAACCTGTAATTGTGTCCTTTCATTCTGCATTAGTTGTCTTAAAATTTCCTTAAATATGTTGCAGCTTTATTAAGAGAAATTTTCTTTTTGTATGAAGCTGATGAGTGGACTGTTCCTGTATCATAAGTTGGTAACTTGTTGGCCAATATAGCAAAAGCCAAATTGGATTATGATCAGATTTAAAATCATCCAGGGCTCCCTCAATCACAACCTGTGTCATTTATGTCAACCAAACTTAGTGAGCAAATAACATAATCAACAACGCTTGCCCCAATATAGGTCTTGCAAGTGAAGTTCCCAAAGCTCTTCCATTTGCCCATACTGTTGCAAATAACCAAATAAAAAATACCACATAAGGCAAGTAACTCTTTACCAAAATGGTTGATATCCCTGCTATCCTTTGAACATCTTATGCATTGCTGCCATTAAGGATTTCCATCCTCGTTGCACCAGCTACCATTCTGCTCATTAGCTGTCCTTGCATCAAAGTCACCCACTAAAAGAATTTCTGGCTGCTGTGAGAAAGACAAAATATCAATTTTATAGAGCTGCATAGGGGTCCTTACTGTCTAGACTCTAATCCATTTCTTCGATAATTTTTTGATACCAAAGGGGCATAGTAACATGCAGCAATTTTTGATTTGCCTGTTATTCTTAGTGATTTTGAACCATGTATATTGCTTATTTAGGTTTGTTTTTTCGAGCTGAGCGCTTCTTCCCCCAAAATGGAATATTCACGGGTATTTACATGTATAGATTTACAATATATGTGAAAGTGGGGAGTAGGGGAGAGGAGCCAATATATGGGCGGGGTCCAATACATGTCATTGTAGGTGGACAAAATAGACCCTATAGTGGTGCACTAAAAATGTCCCATCAATGCATATCCCCAAAAAGATGCATTTAAATTTCAAAAAACAACCACTCATATGGTGCCATATCAGCACACCATTAAACATGGTTTAGTGCACACCTATTGGTCGTATCACTTTTTGGGACTATTTGGGATACCTTCACAAAAAAGTATGCTGCTATGTGAACTTGAATTTTGTTTTTTAAGTAGGGAACTTGACAAGTAAACTGGTGTAAAAAAATTGAGAATAATTTGAAATATCCACATAGGATCTTGAGAAGCGTGGAGTTAGGGTGATCATTTATTGGGCCCTCTCCCTAATTGCAAGGCTAAAAAATGCTTTACAAACATAAAGACTATACAAAAGGTTGTAATGTCCACAACTCTAACTGGATATCACCAAGAAACGTTGGGAGGGTATCTTTTATAAAACCACAATACAAAGTATTTGATATGGCAAATACGACACCAAGGAGCGATCGACAAAAACAAATACTGCCGCATGAAGAATAAGCCTTGGTTCATAGAAATTAGAAGACTTAACCCTTAAGGAGGTCAGCAAATGAACGGATGAAGGAAACCTTCGAGTCATGAAGATCGTCAACTTATGGTGAGAACACTTGCTTTGGTCATTGAATTGACATGTCAACATGAAGGCTTACAATCGACAATTAGCGATCATGATAAGGAGACCGAAATTAGTCAAACAGTGGCAACAAATATTGTGAATAGGATACGGTCATAGACAACATCGAAACAATTGACTCTGCTTGCATATCGATCATTGTTGAAGTCGGTCAGCTATAGATACAAGAATTGATAAGTATTGTTGGAATCATTAGCCAAAGTGAATAAATATCGATGTTTTCAAATAGAAAATAAATACAAAACTAATCAACGGACGGTGACCATCCGGGACCACGATATCCATTAAGGTGATAAACGAATAATCCATGAATAGTCAAACAGTCGTTATTAAGAAGATTATATCGATGGTTAAACAAATCAATTACCATAACCAAGAGATGCAATTAGCATATAAGCCCAAACCGTGAGAATCACATTAATGAAGAGGTGTCGCTAGCAAATTAAGAAGGGTGGCAACCTTGAGGAAGCACGAATCACATCCCTTAAACATAACTTACCCTCCAATCATAAGATATAACAAGGAAACTCTTATCATTATGGAGGATCGTCGAAGATTTCCTATTTTATATATTTATTTTTTATTGGAATTGCTCATATCGAGCATCGGGGCTATACAGGCTATCTACAAGTTGCAAGTATAATTGCCCAATCAGAGACGACACCAATTGCAGGATTATTTTGTAATATTAGAAACAACATTACATAATTTATTGTATGGATAAAAGACAATAATCATAAACAACATTAATAAATTGGAGTCAATAATTGCATACTGTTAGAGAATACATTAGACACAACATCTTCAACATTGTAAGTAATCAAGTCTCTTACCAAGAGATTGCAAAGATTTACCTTATTGAGAGATTGCAAGAATTACCTATAGACACAACTAACATCATTGCATAGTAATATTGTTATATCAGATACAACATAAGATTGCGTTCATTTATATTACATTACATAGCAGCATCATAATTAAACATTGTGTAATACAAATTCATGAATAAATCAGATTGCAGAATTATCTTCAATCACTTGCTTACAAACTCATCTATTTGTTGTTATAAAACATTACAAGATAAATGAGATTTCTAGATTATCTTCCATTACTTGCTTTATAAACATCCATTTGAAAAGTTGTGGAATAAAATTCTTAGTGTCTTGGAATAGATAAAAAAAGAACATTACAACTGATATCAGAGGTTATAATCTTGCCAGCCTGTGGGATAAACATTTCAAATTAGTAGAATGGAAGCAATTGTGGAACTAGTGTTAGCATTAAGTGGGAAAAGATAAGATGATAGGAGAAGTTTCATCAAAGGACTACAAGCTAGAGGAAACAAGCATGAGAGAAAATGAAAAACTCCACAATAGTATGGATCAAATCATCAAAGAACAAAGAAATACTCAAGAAAATTTGGCTCAATTGTTGGAATTACTAACCATGATGAATAACGATCATAACAAACATAGTGAGAAGAAAGAAAATGATGAATATTCCAACCATCATACCCTTAAATTTAGACCAATGCTCCCTACTTTTCCTCCAAAGGAAGAACGATAAGAGAGCAATGAAACTACTTTAGTCAATCTACAAGATCAATGGCGATAGGATTGGATAAAAGGAGGATTACAACATGATATAACTCTAGAAGACTACATAGAGCTGAGAGAGAAATACTCACCTCAGGAAAGTAAAAGTCATCATCTTAACCTAAGGAGACAAATTGAAAAGCGTGATTATAAACTAGTATCAAGAAGCTCACAACCAATAGAAACTTTGAAGGTCGTCACATCAAAGGAAGAAGGAATAAAAGACTTAATTGAATTAATCTTGTTCATCAAACAGTCCAGGGAGTAGAGAACCATAACATAATCCCTAAGCACTTCAAGGAGTTAAAGGTACTAAAAGAGGAAATAATTTCAGACATCTCTAAAGGGATAGAAGCGGTTGAATCTTCATGCATATCTTTTGTCACAAAGGAATCAAGTACATGGACTCATGAAGACCGTGAGTATGACCTCCCATCATCACAAGGATCATTCATAGGAGATGGCATAAGAGAGGTAAAAATTATAATTCAGGTAATGAAAATTTGTTCAAGGATATAACCCACAACTCTCTTTCACCCCTAATTGTGAATGAGATGAATAATGCCTGAAGTACAAAGGTCACATCATGTATCTCACTTCATCATCTTGAAGTTGATAAACAAGTAAAGTTGACATTAAAAGTATGAAGAAAGGAGATATCAAAGTTAGTGAACAAGGATAAGAAAGCAACAAGATATCATGAAACCCCACACAATGAGAAGCAAACAGAGTATCATGCCAAGAAACTAGAAGACAAAGGAAGAATTATTATACCGAAAGAACTAGATGAAGAAACAAATGATGAAAGTTCAAATAAGTTTAAGCTTAAAAGCGAGGACAATCTTCAACTTATCCATAACCCTTTGTTTGAAGTTGAAGTGGACAAACTCTATGACAATCCATACTTTGAGGTGTATGACAAGGTTACTTTGATGTCACACAAGGGTTGAAGCAAGAAGATGAGTCCACTTAAGGCGGAACTTTCATACTTAGCCAAATTCGTGAAATCACACTCAACGAAACGGGTTCCCACTTAGAATGAACAGGGTCTCGTTTAGCTTCGGGGTCCCAAGCCTAAAATATTAGAAACAGGGTCCCGTTTCAAAATGGGACAGGATCTCGTTTCAAAACGGGGTCCCGTTTTTGAAAAACGAAACGAGACCCCGTTTCAAAACGGGATCCCGTTTTGAAAAAATATTATTTTTTAAAGAAAACCTTCCATCGATTCATTTATACGTTATGAATTTGGAAAAAGGTAAACGGTGTAACGTTTACTAAACGACATTCCGTTTCTAAAATTTTTGAATTTCAAGCCCGCTTTTACTGTTGTCTTTTGGTTTGGAAAGAGGCTTGGGTAGCCGAACCATAGCCTTGGACATGGTTTGACCTGCAACTTGAAGGCTCTACTAGTGTCCATACAAAATAAGGACTTTAGACATATTTCTGAAGACTTTTTCAGAGGAATATTTTGACAAAATAAAAACCCATTATAGATCAGACTGTGCAGATTCCAAATATGTAATTTGTTTTTAAATTTGATTAAAATTTATATTTTTCATTAAATTTATATTGAAACAGGTCCACAAACTAAAGACAACAGGCTATTTTGTTATTTTAATAACTTTTTTATTTGAAAGTTTCTCGCAAAAAAATATGACATCAAACTAGAGATAATTCTACACACTTTAAAAAAAAATCTAAAACTCATGCTTTGGTCAAATTATGCTTGCCGTACACGAGAGATTTTTAAAACAACAATTATGCCTAATAAAAAATTAATAAAAAAAATATATTCAACAAAAAAATACAAAAAAATATTGTCATCAATCTTAACTGTGTTACATACCATTTCCCAAAAGAATTGAGATAAATAGTTTCATTTAAGTCAAATTTTGTTTGTCGTACACGGGCATAGTATGGTCCTGAACCAGGGACTTTTAAAATGCGGGTTTTAGTAATACCTATTGAAAATGAAATTTTGTCATTTGGGTATTAAAATAAATTACATATCTGGAAAGTAGACTTTGAGTACTACAACTTATATTACTGAATTTTTTAAAGATTCAATCTCTAAGTGCTTCAAATATTCATCTCAAACATGATGAATTTGAAAAAAAAAGAAGATAAAATAGTTCCACTTTTTGGCCAAAAAGTGGACTCAACTTCTTGCTGGCACCCACAAAGGTGAATATGAAAACAAATGATGGCATCCCAATGCATCTTCAATCCATGAAGTATTGAGACCAGCTTGGAACAATATGATATGACCTAACAATGCCATTGCAATCCAGATTTATAATTCTTCTTTTGACATCTTGAGCGAATATACAAGGATTTTGATTTTATGGTTGAACAAAGTTCCCTTCCCATCCATGAAAATTAAGTCCATGAGTTTTGAATACTTCCCAAAATTTCCAAAGAGACTTTTACAGTTTGGACATGAGAATCAGCTTGTCAAAATCAAGATCCAAAACATCAACATCATAAGGATACACTGAGGATGAATTGGAATTTAATTTTCAATTGGAGCTCTAAACTTTGGAACCTGGAAGTCTACATAATGGGTGAATGGCCTAGTAAGTTCAACATGAACATGAAGCAATGCATATATGTGGAATCATTCTACATATTTACTTGTGATCCAGGAATCGTCATGACAATATAAGAATGCTTGTGGGAAAACATTTTCTAAGAGGGGGAGATTGTAATGTCCCCAACTCTTACTGGATATCACTAAGAGACGCTGGGAGGATATCTTTTATAAAACCACAAGACGAAGTATTTGATATGGTAAATATGACAATAGGGGACGATTGGTAAAAACAGATACTGTTGCATGAAGAATAAGCCTTGGTTCATAGAAATGAGAAGACGTAACCCTTAAGGAGGTCAACAATTGAACAAATGAAGGAAACGATCGAGTCATGAAGACCATCGACTTATGTTGAGAACACTTGCTTTGGTCATTGAATTGACACGTCAACGTGAAGGCTTACAATCGATAATTAGCGATCATGGTAAGGAGACCGAAATTAGTCTAACAGTGGCAACAAATACTGTGAATAGGATACAATCATAGATATCATCAAAGCAATTGACTCTGCTTGCATATCGATTATTGTTGAAGTTGGTCAGCTATAGATACAAGAATTGATAAGTATCGTTGGAATCATTAGCCAAAGTGAATAAATATTGATGTTTTCAAATAGAAAATAAATACAAAACTAATCAACGGACAAGTGACCATCCTTGACCACGATATCCATTAAGGTGATAAACAACTAATCCATGAATAGTCAAACAATTGTTATTAAGCAAATTATATCAACGGTTAAACAAAGCAATTACCATAACCAAGAGATGCAATTAGCATATAAGTCCAAACAGTAAGCATCACATTAATGAAGATGCGCAGTTAGTAAGTTAAGAAGGGTGGCGACTTTGAGGAAGCACACGTTACATCCCTTGAACATAACTTACACCTCCAATCATAAAATATAAGAAGACAACTCTTATCATTCATGGAGGATCATTGAAGATTTCTTATTTTATATACTTATTCCTTATTGGAATTTTGAAATTTCTCATGTTGAGCATGTTGGTTTACAGTTTGTCTACTTTAAAGTTGATTTATATAATGACTCTTGAAAATACCCAAAGCTGGCTTTCGTAGAACAAAAAGTAACCACAAACCGGGTCAATGGTAGGAATCTATCAATGACCCATGAATTGAAAGGTACAGTATCCCTTATGTGAAAGATATGCAATGAATTTTGTCTTTCAGTTTTTAGGGGTATGCTCTTAACCAGAGAGCAGAAGAGGTTCAACCAAGTTGCTCAAAGCTTCAAACAACTCAGGCTATGAAAGGTGACTTACTCAATGACATGCAATCTGAAAGCAAATGTTATGCAGTGCGGGATGAATGCAAACTACCATCTACCAGCAGAGATAAAGAAAGAAGGTGTAACAAAGCAATTCCCGAATTACTAAGATTGTGAAACTTCGACAATACCCAGATTATCTTGATCTCATTCTCTATTAACCCTCTTCCCAACCCCTTATGCAAGAACTAATATATTGAACTAAGATGTGCAATGAAAACAAAATTGAGTGCTTATGCTGAAGATAGTAAACATGCAATCCACTGAATGAAAATAACAAAACCTGGTTCATTAATATTCATTCAATTTCCAGTATCAGCATCCTCGTTCAAAACATCACACAACTAACTAAGATGAACAACAAAAATCACTTCAAACTCAGAGTCACATACAGTAGTCCCAGCTACAGGGGTTCGCCCAAAGTAATTTTTGCTGATCTTATTTACTTTACAGAAATTTACATATATAGGTTGTCTCAAAAATGACCCGTTACAATAATGATTGCCTCTTTACAATATTCCGAGAGGAACATTCTAATAATAAACTTGGTCAGTTACAAAAATTGACAAAGCTGACAAAATGCCCAAAATGGCTACAATATACAAAAATTGGGAAGACGACACAGGTCAACAGATTCTATGCCTTTTTCTGTGTAACGACTTTTCCTCTGTAAGCCTTCATTGCATCCGTTACCTTGCCCAATTCTTGAGCATTCAGAATGATTATATTGTCAGCTCGGGTCATCCAAAAATCATGCATCTCTGTCAGTTCGTCCAACTTGGAAATCTGGGATTGGAGCTTCTCCGATTCCTTTTTGATCACTGCATCTATCGTGGAGAGCTCATTGATTCTTGACACTTGGAAGCTAGCCGGATCCGCAATCTCATCTATGAAAGCAAGAAACTTAGCTTTCATTCGCTCTGTATTCACCAACTTGTCACTTCCGGAAACTTGAGATTTTGTGTGCAAAACTTTCAAAAACTCAAAAAGTTTGTCCATCTCCTTTTGCACTAATTCAATCATAGTCTTGAGTTCATTTGCTGATCTTCTTGAGCTCTCAATCATGAACTCCAGAGCCTGCAATGAAACAATGGCTCCTACCCGGACTTAAGGATGCCATTGGAGATTGCAACACTAGTCTTCATATCAATCACATCCTGCAAGGTGGCTAGTTGCTCTGTCAATCCAGCGGATGCATTGTAGATGGTCACCTGGTGTTTTGATGTTGTATCCTTCAACTTGTCTGCATCAAGTAGAAGGTTCCCCAATTCTCAATGACAATGGGGCCTTGAACCTTCATCGCCTCTATCCATGCTCTTCCAATTTGCCCAAACTGTCTTTCTTGCTGTAGCTTCAGTAGCAAGTTCTTATTTTCTTCCGCATTGGGGTCAAATTGAGAAGATGAAGTACTGCCAAGAGCAGATTTAATATACTCAACTAGCTCCTTATTTGCAAACTTGAGGACTTCCTTGTCTGCTCGGAGTTCTTCTAACCTGTCCTCAATCCGCTCATTGGTGGTTTTCTAGATGTTCACCATTGAGTCATGCACCGACATTCCTAGTCATGCACCGACATTCCTAGGTCCACAGTTTTTATCTGGAAATCTTGAGCTGAAAGTTCATGAAACTTTCCCTTTCTATGGCTCTGCTATTTCCATTAACATATGCCCGATTGTGGAATCATGGGAAAGGGCCGCCACAGACTTTTGCTTCTTCGCCTTCTTCACCGGTGGTTGAGATGAGGTTGCTTAAGGATCAGGGCCTTTGAAGAAATGACTTCCTCGTGTCGTTTCTTCTTCTTCTCAATGGTTTCTTCCAACCATGAGTGTGGATAACACCTTTATTGCAGACTGAAGAGATGTAGGATCAAAGAGCTTCCGGGCCACTGGAGGAGTTTGATTGTCTTGAGGTGGAACAGGGAAGGAGACAACCTTAGTCACCGAAAGGGCCAGAGTATTTGTCGGCTGAGAGGAGTCCTGACTATCCATGGGGTTTATGTTATCCAAAGTGATGGCTGGAATTGGTGAGGGAGGCTTGGTCACGGACAGCTCTTGTTCTTTCTTCTTTTCCTTTTCCTTATCTTCTATGTTTCCAATGTTCGAGAGCAAACCATCTCCGCAGGTCGGAGTGATAAGGACATTCTTTTTAGGAGGTTGGTCACCTCCTTGCCCGACGGATTGCGCAACACTTGTTGAAACTGATGGCGCCACAGAAGAAGTAATTGTTGAAGTTGATTGCTCAACACCTGAAGTCGTTCCTCTGGATGAACCTGCGCCAGAAGTTATTTTCTGTCGCGCTCTGGTCCATTCCACCCACTTGTCGGTTCTCTTGATAATGCCTCTCATGAGAAGCTCCAATGAATCAACCACTGGACCAATTGGTGGAGAGGAAGAAATGGGAAACACCTTGATCTGGTCGTAGGATGAAGGATGCATGAAGAGGCCGTCAGCTGCAAGATCAGATACATCAACAACATTATTATACATTGTAATCTCATCCAAAGTTAAACGGGACCACAATTTCTCCTGTGTCTGATACTCATTAAAACATTCGGCCCAGAAATCCTCAATATTCGGGACATGTCTGTAGGCATGTCCGAGCTTCAAGTGATCTCTAACAAAACCCATAGGATCATATTGAGGCCTAAGAACCTCATAATCAAGTAGCTTGATCTTATCCTCAAAGCTCTTTACCAAATTTCGGGCATCAGATCTGGATGCACAGGAATATGGACCAACAACCACGGGGAAGGAAATTCTGGCAATCTTCTTCACAGTTGCACATAGAGTATTCACTTCCAATATCTGCCGGCAGAGCTCCACCAAGACCACCTTATCTTTAGGATACCGGGGCAACCTCTTAGGAAATCCAGAGAAGGCTCCTATCCGAAGATAAGAGAAACTCAGGAATTGGATGAAAGAGCATCCATACTAACTGATTGCCGAGATGGCCTCTGGCGAGAATCCTCTTTCTGGGCAACCTTGAAGTTCCCGACATATTCTCATTGTGAATGCATCATTCACAAAAGTATATTGCTCAAAGCTCCGATGCAATTGCATATTCGGGTAGAACTCATATATTTTGGTGTTGTTGTCGAAATTCTGGATTGTTGGTAAGCCGAGCCATAGGTGCTGAGTCGCCAAAGCATAGATCAAGTATGAAGACATGTAGAACTATTTGAATCCCTGACAGGAACTCATCCAGATGCTAGCTTCTCACACAGGATTTCTGCCCAATCAATGAACATATTTTCTGCGCAGACAAATTGAACAAGTAAGAAATTATGTTCAACGAGATCCAGGATCTCGGGTTTTCCGTCCAATCTGATCAGCGAGGCCAGAATATCAACAATTTCCCTCTTTAGGGTTGTTCCGAAGAGTCTTCGGCATCTTACTTTTCTTTGATCGAGGGGTCTGGAACCAGGTCTTCTGCATGTCTTCCCTCCTTAGAGTCTTCTTTTCATTGAACATAGACGCAGATGAACCGAAGTTGATGTCGCAATACACGTCTTTCGCCAGAATGTCGAAAGCAGATTGGATTAGGGTTTTATCAATTGTCAGCAAAATACACTGATCCGGGAATAGGATTTGCTTTGTCACCGGGTTGTATTTCTCTATACATTCTCTGACGGGCTCAGGAGCTTGAATTGCCATTGGAAACCTTGCAGATTCTATCAGACCCCTGTCCTTGAGCTTCTATGTAATAGGGTGAATTGGATGAGAATTCAATCTTCTGTGGAAATCTCCGAGATCAAATAATCTTAGAGATGTGTCAGAAACTTCTTTCAATTCACTCTCAATACCAATTAATCTGTCGTAACCAGAAGCCTTAACTGCCATTTACTATAAAACTAAGAACATGAGCAAAGACAAATGGCTTGCTATACAAATACGGTAAGAAACAAATGATGGCGAATGCTGAAGAAATAGCCGCTAAGATCCGAACGTTGGCACCACACGAATGACATTAAGGTGACCTAACGGACGCAATGGTAGGATTAGCATTTAATTTTGATAATCAATGACTATTCAAACTTCCCGTTTCGAAGAACATAACAGCCTTTAAAATCCTCAAGCTTACACTTAACTTTATGTTCATTAGCCACTTGCTGAAACAAATCCTTAGTCTTCTGGAAAAAGAACATACTTTCCTTCTGATGCCCAAATGATTAAACATTAGACCATTTTGCCTTGTGCAGGAAAAGAACATAAGAGAATACTCTTCTCGTAAGCCTGTTTCCTTTATTTCAGAAAAGTATCCCGACGGCTTCACCTTTTATCCTTTTCGCACTTAAACAACTTCTTTTCCGTCGGGAGCACTTAACCTCTTATTTCCTCTTTTCACTTGTGTCGGGGTTGCACCTTTGAGACCAACTTTTCCGAACGCTACATGATCACCGCCACTACTCCGCAACTTGATATCTCTAAGAGTTAAAAAAAACTCTTTTTACGATCAAAAGCTTCATGAATCACTTTTGTAAATCACATCTTTACCTTTCGAAAAAACACATTGAACCTTACATATCCGAGGGTGACTACTTCTCATTCAGAAGACGCTATGACACCCCTTTTTCCAACAAACCTAAATCACCTAAACACCGAATGAAGCAGAAGCATTGAAAACCCACTAGGCTCAAATAGGCAAAGGAAATAATTTATCGGATAAACACATTAGGGAAAGGTTTCAAGATGAATGAGAAGTAAGTCACCAAAGAACAATTTACCCCCTAGGACCTAAAGACCTTAGACTAAAATTTGGCAACAGAGCATCAACCGTATAGGCTATATACAAGTTGCAAGTATAAAAATCCTAGTCAAAGACCACCAATTGTAGGATTATATTGTAATATTAGAACCAACACTACATAATTTATTACACAGATAGAAGGCAATATTCAGAAACAACAATTATACGCTGGAGTCAATAATCGCATACTGTTAGAGAATACATCAGACACAACATCTTCAACATTGTAAGTAATCAAGTCTCTTACCAAGAGATTACAAATATTACCTTATTGAGAGATTGCAAGAATTACCTGTACACAACCAACATCATTGCATAATAATATTGTTATATCAGATAAACATAAGATTGTGTTCTTTTATATTACATTACATAGCAGCATCATAATTAAACATTGTGTAATACAAATTCACAAATAAATCATATTGCAGAATTATCTTCCATTACTTGCTTACAAAATCATATCTATTTTTTGTTATAAAACATTACGAGATAGATTAGATTTCATAGATTATCTTCCATTACTTGCTTTATAAACATCTATTTGAAGAGTTGTGAAATAAGATTCTTAGTGTCTCAAATAAAGAAAAAGCGGACATTGCAAAGGTATTCCAATGAAATCTATCTACAAATGCCAAGTCAATGGTAGTTTTGATAGTGAGATTGGTTGGGGGTAGTTCTCATGTATATTATTATGTGCATTTGTCCTTGCATATGTAGGCTATTGAATTTTAATGCAATTCTTAGCTACTGCATTGAATGTATTATAGCCATTGTAAACAAAGATTATGTTAATGTTTAGCCCAGAAATAATGATAAACAACAATAAACAAAAGTAGAACAAAAGACAACGACTTTATCCTGGGAAACCCCTCCAACTAGAGGGAAAAACCCAGCGACACTAGGAAAATATCTTTTATTAATAATAGAAGTTCAAGTACAATGCTTTCAACTTGATGCAACTACTTTACACACAAAACAATCACATAAATATATAGAATTGAGAGACTTCATATCATAGCCAAAGGTCTCTTCAATTTCCAAAACAAGTCTCTTCATATTTCCAAACGGGTGACTCTTCACATGTCCCATGACTTCATATAATAAACTGTCAAATATTTAGAGTGTGACCCCTAGCACGCATTGAATGCCACATTGTGCTCACTTAAAATGACGGAAATATCATCATAAATATCTTTTATAGCTAATGCAATACAGAGGTATTGTCCCAATTTCAACATATAGCAAAATCAGAGATAAAGATCTCTATCGCAGCTACAATCTTGAACACTCCCTCTTAGCAAGAGAGAGATCTTTAGTATGGCAGACACACATAGCTGCAACCAAAGATGTCAATAATAAATTCTTATCACATTGTTATCTTAGCATAACATTATTCTGATTTATTCATCATAGTTACTTCATAAGTGCATAAAGTTAAAGTCATGGAGTCACACACATGCTTCCACCATGGCTACTCCCAGAGGGTGGAACAAGGGCTTTCACCTCAAACTTCTCCCAAAGAAGAATGCATTACCACCTTGCCTACTCGCAAAGGGTGGATCCACCATAGCTACTCCCAGAGGGTGGAACAAGGGATTGCACCCCGAGCTTCTCTCGCAAAGAACTCATTAACAAGGGATTTCACCTTGAACTTATCCCTCTCAGAGAAGAACTCATTAACAAGGGATTGCACCTCGAACTTCTCCCTCTCAGAGAAGAACTCATTAAAACACATATAATATCATCAAAATACTAAGACTCCCTCTCAACAGGGGCAACATTCTCATGGCTTTGATTATCACAATACCAGGAAATTGGTTCCAATGTTTGTCAACAATTTTGTAGTCACACTGCTACACAAGCTTTTTGATCCTCTGCAAAGGACATATCATTCTCCCTTTGTCGCTCAAGCTCCCTCTGAATCTTATTTCCTCCTCTCAGAAGAAACGAGTACAAGATAATCTGAATAGATTCTTTTCACTTCAGGAGTCACCAACTCGGCTTAGGCTGCAATCTCTCATCATCCATGTGCTCCTTGATCCATCCTAGAAGCATTTAGGGAGATTAGAAATACTCAAACTAGATCCCAAAGAGAAATATACACATTAATGCTAGAAGCATACAAGATTCACTATTCCCAATGTTATTGCATGAATTAGCCTCATAAAATTCATGATCAATATTCAAAGGTATAATCATAAAATACTTATCTCTTCATTGTTTAATCTTCCTCACATCTCAAGTACACTACAAGAAGACGAACCACCCTTGTTGTTGTCTCTGATCCTTTGATAATAAACAACACTACATGCCTACCCATGACAGATATCAAATCTGAATCTCCAACAGTAACAATAAATTGAAGCCTCTTTTCCATCTTCAGTAATTAAGCTTAGTTTCTCCTCAATATTGAACCAGCTCAATGAACATCTACAAATTACCGATCGACCACGAGCCCCTCTTGTGAGAGAGTCAGGGTTGTCCAAGTTTTGATACCATGTTAATGTTTAGCCCAGAAATAATGATAAACAAAAGTAGAACAAAATAGGTACAAAAGACACAACTTTATCCTAGGAACCCTCCAACCAGAGGGAAAAACCTAGCCACACCAGAAAAATATCTATTTTATTAATAATAGAAGTTCAAGTACAATGCTTTCAACTTAATGCAACTACTTTACACACAAAGCAATCACATAAAAATATATAGATTTGAGACTCTTCATATCACAGCCGAAGGTCTCTTCAATTTCCCAAAACAAGTCTCTTCATATTTCCAAACACATGACTCTTCGCATGTCCCATGACTCTTCATATAATAAACTGTCAAATATTTAGAGTGACACCTAGCACACATTGAATGCCACATTGTGCTCACTTAAAATGATGAAAATATCATCATAAATATCTTCTCTAGCTATGACGCAATACAAAGGTATTGTCCCAATTTCAACATATAGCAAAATCAGAGATAAAGATCTCTATCGCAGCTACAATCTTCAACACTCCCTCTTAGCAAGAGAGAGATCTTTAGTATGGCAGGCACACATAGCTGCAACCAAAGATGTCAATGATAAATTCTCATCACATTGTTATCTCAACATAACATTATTATGATTTATTCATCATAGTTACTTCATAAGTGCATAAAATTAAAGTCATGGAGTCACACATGACTTCCACCTTGGCTACTCCTAGAGAGTGGAACAAGGGCTTTCTCCTCAAACTTATCCCAGAGAAGAATGCATTACCACCTTGCCTACTCGTAGAGGGTGGATCCACCATAGCTACTCCCAGAGGGTGGATCCACCATAGCTACTCCCAGAGGGTGGAACAAGGGATTGCATCTCGAACTTCTCTCGCAGAGAAGAGCTCATTAACAAGGGATTGCACCTCAAGCTACTCTCGCAGAGAAGAATTCATTAATAAGGGATTTCACCTCGAACTTCTCCCTCTCGGAGAAGAACTCATTAACAAGGGATTGCACCTCGAACTTCTCCCTCTCAGAGAAGAACTCATTAAAACACATAAAATATCATCAAAATACTTAGACTCCCTCTCAACAGGGGCAACATTCTCATGGCTTTGATTATCAGAATACCAGGAAATTGGCTCCAATGTTTGTCAACAATTTTGCAGTCACACTGCTACACAAGCTTGTTGATCCTCCGCAAAGGACATATCACTCTCCCCATGTCGCTCAAGCTCCCTTTGAATCTTATTTCCTCCTCTCAAAAGAAACAAACACAAGATAATTTGAATAGATTCTTTTCACTTCAAGAGTCACCAGCTCAGCTTAGGCTGCAATCTCTCATCATCCTAGTGCTCCTTGATCCATCATGGAAGCATTTAGATAGATTAGAAATAGACTCAAACTACATCCCAAAGAGAAATATACAGATTAATGCTAGAAGCATACAAGATTCACTATTCCCAATGTTATTGCATGATTTTACCTCATAAAATTCATGATCAATATTCAAAGTTATAATCATAAAATACTTATCTCTTCATTGTTTAATCTTCCTCACATCTCAAGCACACTACAGGAAGACAAACCACCCTTATTGTCCCCTCTAATCCTTTGATAATAAACAACATGACATGCCTACCCATGACAAATATCAAATCTGAATCTCCAACATCAACAATAAATTGAAGCCTCTTTTCCATCTTCAGTAATTAAGCTTAGTTTCTCCTCAATATCAAACCAACTAAATGAACGTCTACAAATTACCAATCGACTACCAGCCCCTCTCGTCAAAGAGTTAGGGTTGTCCAAGCTCTAATACCATGTTAATGTTTAGCCTAGAAATAATGATAAACAACAATAAACAAAAGTAGAACAAAATAGGTACAAAAGACACGACTTTATGCTGGGAAAACCCTCCAACTAGAGAGAAAACCCCAGCCACACCAGAAAAATATCTATTTTATTAATAATAGAAGTTCAAGTACAATGCTTTCAACTTGATGCAACTACTTTACATAGAAAGCAATCACATAAATATATAGAATTGAGAGACTCTTCATATCACGGCCGAAGCTCTCTTCAATTTCCAAAAACAAGTCTCTTCATATTTCCAAACACATGACTCTTCGCATGTCCCGTGACTCTTCATATAATAAACTGTCAAATATTTAGAGTGTGACACCTAGCACACATTGAATGCCACATTGTGCTCACTTAAAATGATGGAAATATCATTATAAATATCTTCTCTAGCTATGACGCAATATAGAGGTATTGTCCCAATTTCAACATATAGCAAAATCAGAGATAAAGATCTCTATCGAAGCTACAATCTTCAACAGATTAGTGGCATTTGCAAGTATTTAATTGCATTATGAGGTGTGAAGAGTAAGATTAATTAAAAATGATTTTTAGGGTACTATTTGCAAAAGGTTTGCATTGTACAACACAAAACAAATCTTTAATAGTTTATAATATATAGTTTTAGGAAATTACTCTCAATTTAAACTTACAGATGATTTTGGATTTATGGTTATATATTTATTTTATGTTGAAATTTTTTTACAAATATATACATAGCTCCTTTCAAGCTTTAATATTAGATTAATATTTAATTTCTTTCAAGCAATCACACTAGAAACCAAAACATGTGCAATTCAAGATTATCAAATTTGATAAGAATTTTCATCTTTCAAAAGTGAAAAATAAGAGAAATTTGGCTCTAAATTATAATGATATACAACAATTGCTACTAAGTATAATTTGTGAATATTTGCTACTAACATTTACTGTAATGCCTTGCCAACATCTCAATTTAACGATTATGATTTTATTTATTTATTATGGATGTAGAACTAATATAGAATAACATTTCACAATTGTATTCATTAAGAACACAAATAGAAGATAACCTTTATATCTAGCCTATGTCCTCTAAGGTTCCCTAACGTTGCTACTTAGGCAACACATCTACTAACTAGAACCATAAAGAATGTCATTCCTTTAATCATGAACACGATTAACATTATTACTAGGTTCATTTTAAACACCAATTCTAAATATTCCAAATTCTTTTTTAACATAGTTCTAGCAACATATAATCCCAAGAGATGGTAACATTAAATTTCATCTATTCTACTCTATTATTTTGTATACCATCATTGACATAATTACAATTTTATCAACATGTTTACAATTACATCAACCCTAACCACAAATACATTATACATGATTACAAAAACATCATCTCTCTTGGAGTATCCAAATACAACATCAAAGTACAAGAATTCAATAATACATAAGATAGTACATAAACAAATGAAGTCTTACATGCTACAAAGATAAGGGTACAACAAATAAAATCCATCCACGCACACAAACAAATCCACCAAACGTCGATGGGAGAAGAATCACTACCACCCAACCATGTGCAACCCTGAGACACACCCTACTGTCCTAAGGAGATAGTCCCAAGGCCCCACAAACTGGTAAGCCAAAACAAGGATCAAGGATAAAACTAAACTCCCCCAAAGTTGCAAGGCAAAATAAGAACTCACAAAGTAATGCACAAATTACCAACCACTAGAGGCAACCACAAACAAGAGCATAATCACAACTTTTAACATGAATCACAATGTCATGAATCCATTACAACATATAGGATCAAATGAAACTGAAAGAGGAGCTTTCACCAACTCTTTCCACTTAGGCAAGTCTTGATTCTAAATCTAGATGCATAACCAAATCAATCTTTACACAACAGACATGCAAGCATATGAATTATAATACTATCATTAATTTGGTCATAAAAGCACGAGAGAGAGAGAGAGAGATAAAATAGAGAATATACAAGTCCCTAAGCCTTTGGTATGCTTCTAAACTCCAAAAAGCTCAAAACCCTATTCAAGGAAGCAAGCTACACAACTATTTAAACATGCAACACAATTTCATAATTGTGCAACACAATTGCAAGATTTTGCAATGCATTTGAAGTTCTTTCAATGCAACTGACTGGTAGTTACATACTATGCAACACAGATGAGTGTCAGGACTTGGGACTATGCATTGGGCATCAACTTGGCTTTGGAAGAGAAATCGGGCAGAGAATCATTTGAGATCTCTCTAATTTCCTTCTATGAATCCAATCAAACCAACCTCTAAAGCCCAAAACAAAAAGGAAAAAATGTTTTTGCAAAGAATAGATCATAGGAAAACTACAAAGAAATAGGGTAAAAGTATGATTTCAAACTAACAGTTTCAGATTCCCTATGTATTGCAAAATACAAATTTATTATGGTATTCTAACCTCAAAACATTTTCAAAATCATGCACAAACAATATATACATAAATATGAGAAGGTTTCAATCCCTACCTTGAAACCTATGAAGATCAAAGGTGAATGAAGGAGAAAGAAAGAATAATTGATGTAATCCCCAATGCATAGAAGCAAACCTTCACAACAATCGCCAGCAATCAAAGCCAAGAAATGTCCAAGACTAAGACAAGAAGTTTTCCAACAAGTTACACAAACTCCCTCTCAATCCTCACAAAATAATCAAACTCTTACACCTCAAATTCAAGCTTCTCCCCAAAATCTCCAGAATTAATCTTCTCCCTTCTTTCATTAGAAGAATCCGCTAAAACAAAAACAAAAAATGCAAAACCTCATTTAATAACTCTTCGAAAAATGGTTGCCAAAACTTTCACAAAAATCCTTCCAAAACTTGTATGAGAATAAAAGTAAAACTCCACTCAAAAAGACCTAAAAATCTCCAAAAAGAAATAATACAAAAATATTAAATTAGCAACCCTAAAATAATATCCTCAAAGATTAAATACTTTCCTCTCACTAATAAATTAAATCAAAATAATAATTAATCTCCTCATAAATCAATTGAAAAAGCCTTCCTAAAAAAAGAGGCAACCAAATCTCCCTCTAAAATATCAAAACTAATAAACTCATGTAATATGTTTTCAAATAATATTTATCCTCTCAAAAGAAACATCTATTATTTAATAATATAAATATTCACATGCAAGAATATAAATATTCTTTATTAATAATATTAATATTAGCATTCACTTACATATAATATTTATTATTATTAATAATAACATGTTAGAGTATCTATTTATCTTCACTTATTAATTAGATCATGTTGATTTAATTATTAAGTTGTCTATGTACTCTATTTTCACTTCAGTTGTCTCTTAGGTGCATATAATTAATATTTTATATTAATTATATTACGCAACCTAGCTTTTACCTTTTTTAGGGTTTCGTTCACCTTTAAGGTTGAACTCTTGTAATTATTTTTCATTATCTTGGAATATATTTTTCTCTCACTCCACTGAGATTTTCCAAGCCTTTGCTTTTGTCTCTCTGGTTTTCTTTCAGCAACAGTTTATTTGCATGCACGTGTTCTTGGCGATCTATGAAGTTGGATTTCTCAACTTCTACATGGTATCAGAGCGTCCCTGCTACTGCCTGATCTGGGGTTTTTTGAAACCGTGATTCGAAGACGAAAGCCACAGCTTCTCTGAGGTTTTTTCTTCATTTTGGAGGAGGCGCTATTTTCTGGAGCACTTTCAGCCAAAACGGACTCCACCATCGCGCTTAGAAGGCCCGGGAGAGTCGAAATTCATATAAAGTTTGTTATTTTTGGTTACAGTGACCCCTGAGAAAAAATTTCTCTCCTAGGCTGTACGACACGAAAATCGAGAAAAAAAATTTAAAAAATACAAAAAAAAAGTGTTTTTAGGGCCTTTGGGACGCGCAACCGGAGTGGCCACCATCGCGCCACCCCGGCCCGGCCCACCATCGGCCACCGGCCCCCCGGCGGAGCAGCCATAGCAGTGCTGCCACCCGGGAACTGCCCGGGAGCAGCCCGGCCGCCACTGCCACTGGCCCGCCACCGGGTGCCGCAGACAGCATGCCAGGGGACGTCACTACTGACGTCACCGGCCGAAAAAAAATTTCCAACGGATTTCAAAACTTTTCCAGCCATTTTTTCTTTTTCCAGCAACGGAAAACTTTTTCAGCGAGACGGGCCCACGACGTGCCGACGGCCATCAACTTTTTTTCCCATGCTCTGTGACGGTCATTTGACCGTCAAATTTTTTGTCGTGACTGGTTTTTTCCAGTGAGCTCATTTTCGGAGGAGCAATTATTTTTTCAGCCGTAACTTGTGCATACGGTGTCCGTTTTTTAAAAACAAAATATCATCAGAAAGGTGTTTCTGAGCCAGACGCAATGGTGTTGGTCTTGATTGTTGATTCAGACATTTGTGCTCTCAATTTTGGCATTGAATTAGAGGCTTCTGTTTCCTCCCTCTCTAC
Organism: Thuja plicata; assembly: GCA_018584345.1. Taxonomy (NCBI): domain Eukaryota; kingdom Viridiplantae; phylum Streptophyta; class Pinopsida; order Cupressales; family Cupressaceae; genus Thuja; species Thuja plicata. Next base: position 4,635,370 of record MU223453.1, on the reverse strand, counting down.
ATCTAGCGTCCAGGTTTTCTTCTCATTTTTTGTGCTTTCAGTAATTGTTTCTTTGTTGTACGGGGGATAGAATTATACATTATGGGGGGTGCATTTGCTTTCTGTCATTTAAATTCAGAAACGAGCCTTCTACTTCCGTCTTCTTCTTCTCTCAATGTCGGACCCCTCTGTGGCCCGGTTGACACCACATAATTATCACACCTGGAAAGCACACATGACCAGGCTACTCATGTCACGTGGCTTATGGTCATGCCTAGATGAACACCAACCTGTCCTGCAGCATCCTTTTGAGGTTCTTCAGCACAGGAACAAAATGGATGAAGCTATGGGCTTAATTGCACTGAACATCTCCGACAGTCTCCTTTTTCACTTGGATGGTTTGACAACTCCTAGGGATATTTGGGGCAAGTTTTTAGATTTGTTTGGCACAGTGAATGAGTTCCAGGCACTACAGCTTGATGCAGAGCTGACCACTTTGACTCCTACCAACTTTCCCACTATGGAGGACTTCTTGATGAAGTTCAAATCTCTGCGCTCAGTTTTGCAAGGATGTGGGAGAAACAAAACAGATGATGAGTGTATCTTCCTGATACTCTCAAAGTTGAGAGGACAGTATCAGATCTTTTCTTCTACTTTCTACTCCACCATGGATGCTTTGGGTGCTAGACACTCCATGCCTTCATTTTAGACATTATGTGATCAGTTGACATGGGAACAGGCAAAGATTCAACAGATGGATGCTTCTGGCCCTTCTAGCCAAGCATTGGTTGCTCAGTCTTCACAGGGGGAACCAAAATAGAAAGCCAAACCGAAGAAAGATTCAGCAGGCAATGAGTATTCCTCCAAACTTGCACAGAAAACTGATTCAAAACCTCCAGCTAACCCTTCCAAGGGTAAATCTTCTTCGAAGTCTACTGAGTCTACCTCCAAGACTAAGAAGAAATAAGTTGAGACCTGTAGCTTTTGTGGAAAGGATGGACATCCTATTTCTAGGTGTTGGAAATGTTTGGAGGCTTTAGAGGAATCCATGCAAGAGCATCACATTTCAGCTCCTCAGTCCACATCCTCCCCTGCAGGGAAAGGTCACGCTCTTACTGCACAAGCATCGACTTCTGGGCCCACCTGGATTTTAGATTTCAGTGCCTCTCACCACATGACTCACACTCAGTAGTTGGTCACCTCACTGAATCCTTGTGCTACTTCACAGATTGTTGTTAGGAACTCATCACATCTTTCAGTTTTGGGTTCTGGTTCTATTGCACTAGCTGGGGGTTCTCTTCAAGATGTTCTTTTTGTCCCTGATATTTCGACGAACCTATTGTCGATCTATCAGATTTTTCACTCTGACTCTGGTAAGACAGTTGAATTCTCACCACATGATGTGGTTATTCGGGACTTACATGATTCTGATATGATTGTGGCTACTGGGAGTGTTGACACTGCATCCCGCCTATACAGATTTGATGGATTTGAGTCTTCTAATGGCACGGGTTCTTGTCTTATAGCACATGCAGATTCAGTGAGCAGACTTTGGCATGAGCGTTTGGGCCATGTCAATTATAGATATCTTCAGTAGATGAGCACACAGGCACTTGTTCTTGGGCTTCCACAAATTACTTGCACTGATGGGGTTTGTCAGGGTTGTATTCTTGGCAAACAACATAGGGATCCTTTTCCTCGCGGACGAGCTACTCGTGCTTCGGCGCCATTGGAGTTGATTCATAGTGACCTCATGTCATTTCCTACTCCTTTTTCTGGTGCCAGATATGTGCTTACTTTCATTGATGACTTCTCTAGGCGCACATGGGTGTATTTTTTGAAGTACAAGTCTGATGTCTTTGATTCATTTCGGGTCTTTAAGACATTTGTGGAGAAGCAATCTGGTCTTTCTATTCGGCGAATACGCACAGATAATGGGGGGGAGTATGTGAACCAAGCTTTCAGGGATTTTTGCTCTGAACATGGTCTTCAGCATCAGTTTGCAGTGCCCTACACCCCTCAGCATAATGGTGTGGTAGAGAGAAAGAACAGAACACTTCGGGAGATGGCTAATTGTATGATTCAGTCCAGGTCCATGGATTCATCTTTTTGGGAAGAGGCAGTCAATTGTGCCAACTATATTCAGAATCGGATGCCTCACAAGGCAGTTTGACATATGACTCCTGAGGAGGCTTGGTCTCATGTCAAGCCTGATGTATCTCCATTCTGAGTTTTTCGTAGTGAAGCATGGGCATTTGTGCCTGACGCTCAGAGGAGAGCAATGGAGCGGAAGAGCCGACACCTCATTTTTGTTGGCTACTGCGAGGATGTTAAGGCATAAAGGTTGTTTGATCCTAATTCCAGAGAGGTCCTGTTTCGACGGGATGTCCAGTTTGATGAGCGCCTTCCTGCAGTAGATACTCTGCTTCCAGAGTCTACTTCACTTACCACTACTAACTCATCTCTTCCAGTTTATTTTCAGGATGATGAGGATGATGATCTTGATGATCCCCATTTACCTCCACCACAGGATCCTCCACAGATGCCTCGATGGGCTCGTGTTATAGTTGAGGCTGCAGAATCTCTGGCTGGTGACCCTTCCACTTCCCATCGCACCCGGTCTCATATTGCGGGTTCTAGTCTTCTGAGTCATGCTATTTGTGGTGATCCTCAGACATTTGCAGCAGCGATAGGACATACTGAGTGGGACAGTGCTATGGAGGAGGATTATTCTTCTTTGATGAAGAATCATACTTGGGATCTTTGTTCTCTTCCTAAGGGAAGAAATTTAGTGCGATGCAAGTGGTTGTATCATACTCAGTTTGTTGCTGATGGTTCTATTGATAAGTACAAGGCTCATCTTGTTGCGAAGGTTTTTTCATAGGTTGAGGGTATTGATTACACTGAGACATTTGCCCCTGTCGCCAAGATGAACTCTATTCGCCTTGTCTTATCCCTCACAACTTCTCAGGGATGGCCCATTTTTCAGATGGATGTGAAGAGTGCATTCTTGCACGGTAATCTTACTGAGGAGATTTACATGGAGCAGCCTCAGGGATTTGTACAGAATTCCTCCTTGGTTTGCAGACTTCGGCGTTCTTTGTATGGTCTCAAACAAGCCCCTCGGGCTTGGTATGAGAAGATGGACTCCTTTCTACTTTCTATAGGATTCACACGCTGTCATTCTGATCCTACAGTCTACATTCAGCATCTTGAGGATGAGGTTTTGATCCTTGTGCTATATGTTGATGATATTCTCATCACAGGTAGCTCATCTTCTATGATTCAAGATGTTCAGCGCGCATTGATGGAGCAGTTTGAGATGACTGACCTTCGTCCATTACACTTCTTTCTGGGTCTGCAGATTGTTCAGTCCTCTGTTGGGATCTGTGTTTACCAGCAAAAGTATGTTGTTGACATGCTTCGACACTTTGATATGCTTGATTGCAAACCTGCTCCCACACCTTTTTAGTCAGGTGTTACTTTGTCTACCTCTTGCCTTCAATGGATCCTAAATTGTATCGGCAGTTGGTTGGCAGTTTGTTGTACCTGACACACACTCGTCATGATCTCTCCTTTGCAGTTGGTCTAGTCTCTCGGTTCTCACATGATTCTCATGAGAGTCATTGGCAAGATGCCAAGTGTATTTTGAGATACATTCAGGGCACACTTATGTATGGCATTCATTATACATCAGGGGCTCCTCACATTGCTGGCTTCACTGACTCAGATTGGGCTGGTGATGTTGATGATCGAAAGTCTACTTCTGGCTTTGTCTTTTGTCTTGGCTCTGGTCCAATCACATGGTCGTGCAAGAAGCAGAATGCTCGCGCACTTTCATCTACAGAGGCTGAGTACAGAGCGGCAGTGCATGCTAGTCAGGAGATTCTATGGCTTCGACAGTTGATGACTGAGTTTGACTTTCCTCCTGATCGTCCCACTATTCTGTGGTGCAATAATCAGAGTGCTATTCACATTTCCCGCAACCCGGTGGAGCATCAGCGCACTAAACACATTGAGCTTCATATGCATTTCATCCGTTAGCAGATTCAGGATGGTGTTCTCACTTTGGAGTACATTCCCACTGACACGCAGGTTGTTGACATCTTCACCAAACCTTTTGCATCTCTGCGCTATCTTCAGTTGCGTTCTATGCTTGGGGTGACGAAATTTGTCCTTGGGGGGTCTTGTTGAGGCCTTCCTTCCTTCATGTTTTTTTCAGTATGTTTGTTCTATCTCTTTTTGGAGAGGGGTTTTTCCCACTGGGTTTTCTCCTTTATCTCCGGTTCACAAAGATTTCCTTGTATTGGGTACCTGATCAGGCCTTGTTGTCGGGACCCTCTTTTCCTACTTTCATAGCTATGCTAGGTTAGCTTACCTCCTGAGCTTCGCTTAAGGGGGGGTGTTAGAGTATCTATTTATCTTCACTTATTAATTAGATCATGTTGATTTAATTATTAAGTTGTCTATGTACTCTATTTTCACTTAAGTTGTCTCTTAGGTGCATATAATTAATATTTTATATTAATTATATTGCGCAACCTAGCTTTTAACTTTTTTAGGGTTTCGTTCACCTTTAAGGTTGAACTCTTGTAATTATTTTTCATTATCTTGGAATATATTTTTCTCTCACTCCGCTGAGATTTCCCAAGCCTTTGCTTTTGTCTCTCTGGTTTCCTTTCAGCAACAAGTTATTTGCATGCAAGTGTTCTTGGCGATCTGTGAAGTTAGATTTCTCAACTTCTACATAACATACAAATATGTCAATATTGCATATCCTATAAAATAGGACAATCCACGCAATAAATAAACAAGGTAAATAAAAACATATATCCATCTAAGACATTAATCATTGAAGAGAAATTAATATTTAAAATAACAATAATTATCTCAATAAAATAATAAATCTTAGACACAATTAAACTAATTCAAATAAATTCAAAATAAGATATCATTAAAATGCAATAAACCATCCGTACAAACACCCTTAGATCGTACCATCACACAAGCAAGGGAATTGGGTGAATCGGGAATTGTCACCATGACAATCCGATAGGATAATCTCAATACTAGGTAATTGTCTCTAAATAAGGACAATGACTTAGGCTAGATAAAATTTTGTGCCTTAATGCTATCTCCCCTAAACCACCATCGAAGAATATAAAGGTGTGCTTAGACCTCCAAAGCCAGGTAATGCTTATACCTACATAATCACCTACACTAGACAGTAGCATATATGCACATATATAATGTCTTAACCAATACAATTAGTGAAGAGGGAATCAAAACATGGTATGGGTCTCATGAATGAGTAATACGTCATCCTCCCTCATCATACAATCACATCATAGAAAATTTCAACATAAGAAAGTAACATAAAACATGCCAAAAAACCTAAATCATCCTCAATGACATCACAAAAGTCATGGGTTAGTCCTTAACAATATATCATAAGCATGAAACATAATCATCATTGAACATAATCATAAGGAGGACATAGTAATGATCCTATCAACATCAATGTATCCATCATAAATAGAGATCATCAAGTCCTGAAACAAGGCATCATAAATATTCCACCAGAATATATCAAATAAGTAACTCCACACACACACATCGAATAAAGTATCACATCTACATAAGCAAAAATGAAAACATGAAATGATATTACAATATCAAATAGACTTGCCCTATCAACATCAAGTCTAAGTTCAGTACCATAATACTTGTTGTGTTAGGGTGGCAGAGCTCTTACTTCCCCCCTTAAGATTCGACTTACTCCTAGGAGTCAAAAGAGCTAAGATGGAAACACACCACACATCAGTCCTAAAACTTCTTGAAACGATTTCATAGACACACTTATCCTTGGATCCATATAATGATAAAAAAAAATTCTCATAAAAGTGGTTAAGCTTAATTCATACATATATCCACATCAACTCATATTTATACCCACGAGTAAAAACTCAACTTTGATCAAAAGCTATGCATTAAATATAGATAACCATATAGATCATTTCTCATGAAAATAGTTAGCCAACAATGCATTAAGACCTAATTTACTTTCTCAAGGTCACCATTATCTTACATTTTTCATTAATTTATGAATAACAAGTATACCAATTTACACAAAAGCACTTCAAATATACCACCATTTCATTAATCTGTAAGCAAGGCAAGTAAGTCAAATTACTTAATTTTCTTAAAAAATTTAAAATTTCTATTATTTGTTTATTTCTAAGAGACATTCATCCATGACATAATTTCCATATCTTTTAAATTTTTACAAATAGAAATAAAGCTCATGAAACATGATAACATCTACATTAACAAATCATTATGATCCACTCTATCTCTTATATGCTACAATGAACCTATATATATATATATATATATATATATATATATATATATATATATATGTCAGTCCACATCACTGGGATTACGCATCACAGAGTGCGAGAGTGGCCACATCTCTCTGGATATGCTCCTGTGCTCAGGGTACAATATACTGATATCATCTGAAACCATAGTCCATAATCCATATCTCACTCAGTGGCTTGATGGTGTGTGGGCCACACACACGGCGAGGTCCTCCATACAAGACCATTTGCCCTATTCCTTGTTTGTCTAAGTTGTTTAGCCTCCAAGGAGTGAACACCACACATAGGCGGGTAGTGGGTACTAGTTGGATAACAACCTCACATACCCCCATCCTCAAGGGTTCCCTGCATCTTCTTCCTTGTATACACTCACCAAGTACACCTCATATGTTCTTGATGAGGAATCACATCACAACACAAGACCATCTTCCGAAAACACCAAGGAGAAAATATTTTAGCCACCAAGTTTTATAAATAAGAGAAAATAAATTACCATTTTCAACAATAAAATAAGATAATCTAAAAAATTACAACAATAAATAAAATGTAAAATTAATCTCACAAGTTGTGGCTAAACCATCACAGTCTAGAATAAACAAATTATGGACTCACAAAAACAAAAAATTTAAAAAATCATCATAAATTGCGCATTACATCACTATGTGACTATATCTGGCCACCTCACAAGGAAGGAGGGAACAATAGTTTGGTTATTGCAATAGCCTCTCATGTGGTGCACCAAAGGCATACTATCCACATGGCATAGGGTGTCCACCTTGGCAACACCCACATCAGGTGGTAAGGAATGAGCATGTCACACACCCGACATGATCATACACCAAGCGGAGAAGGCACACACTATTTGTATGTCGTATGGCAGTGCGCCTCGCAATGAAAGCACATACACGTCACACCCCACATAGTGATATCTCATGTAGGTTATCGTCCTAGCCAAAGGTACACATGGGCAGGGCCCACCCATATTCCTATAGGTGCTTGAACAACTGAGAAACCATGGACGCCCCTCTAAAAGCATGCAAGCATCTCCATATTTCTCTGCATCAAGCAGTAACACATAACATGTGTATATTGCACCTTCATGTATCTATGTACGTTGCATCATTTCCTCAAGCTCATCTCGCTACTATCAACATCATCACCAACACTATGTTGGAACAATCAGTGAGGTGTGACATTGTATCTATTGCATCATGTCAGAACATGTGCAGATACAATATTCGTTTCAACATGGGGAAAATCTCCCTCCGTATGTTGGACCACATAAATATACATAAAATTTCAATGATAATACATCTGCTCAATAACTACGGGGATTAAGCTAAAACACTTATGGACCATGTATATATGTCCATCATAAGGGAAAGTATTGGTTACTTCCTCCCTTGAGTATTAGAAGGTAAGGTCTCTTTTCACCACCATTATTTGTATGTCGGTCATTCTACCCATGGAATTGGTAATCATACTACCCCTTCACATACTGAATCAAAAACCATGAGTTCATCATAAGGGGAAATCACTTATTACTTCCTCCCTTGAGTAGTAGAACCTAAGGTCGCTTCATGTTGTCATTATTCTTAGATCAAACATTCTACCTGAGGATTTGGTAATGCTACTGTCCCTGACCTATCAACAACCCGAGGTTGGCACTCAATAGGGTAATAAACAAGAAAGAAACATGAAAGTTGTACAATCCTCCCATACCTATATATAAAACCATAGTTTCCATGGGTGGGTGCTTTATTACACCACCCTATGTGCACACAAAGCAATTACTAGTTTTACAGAACACCCAACATAATCACGAGTATTGGTTTTCTCACATTCACAAGGGAATACATTTCTATATTAATAATAACATTAATATGAATGAAATTACTTAATCATTTACAACATTTGTGATATTATACCTTCCCAAAATATCATTTAATATCATTAATGACTCTTTTAATATATCTTACAAAGAATACAAAACAATACTAATTTCTTATCAGGAAATAACATTTACCATCTAGTCTAATTGTATAACTCCCTTTCGCGATGCCTCCTTCCACAATTCTTCCAGCTGCGCTTAGGGTTCCTGCGGATGCCGCTCGCGCGGATGCCTCTAGGGTGATTGTGGCTGTTGCAGAAAGAGTGGTGGAGGCTTCTACCCTAGCTACGCATGTTTCTCCTGGGCAGATTAGGGTTTTGTCATCAGCGGCTGGGGATTATGTTCCTCTGGTGCCTGTTGTAGATCTTCCTTCTTCTAGGGGTTCCTCTCTGCAAAAATCTACTACCTCTAAGTTGTCCTCAGCTGTTGGAGATCGAGTTGTTGCCCCTTTCCCTCTCTCTAACTCTCTAATCCTCACTCTGGATGGAGAGGTTGTGGAAGCCATTGATCATGCTTCCTCAATTCTCAAGGAACATGGTCTTATTTGCATATTAAGGGTCTCTAGCCAAGTCTTCCAGATTTGCATGCCTGGATTTCTCACCATTGGGAACCAATCATTTCTTAAACGGTTCACATTTTCCCAATGGAAAGGGGTTTTTTCATTGCCAAATTTGAGATGGCTGCTGATAGGAAAGTGATACTATGTGATCATTTTTTTAGCTGGAATGCCCAGAGCATGCTCATGATGAAGCCTTGACCTCCTGACTTTGATGCTTCTACTGAGTCCTTCTCCAAGGTTCCTACTTGGGTGAGGCTTCCTCATCTCCCTCTTCATTTCTGGGTTAACTATCTTCTTGAGGTTGTGGGTGAGGCTCTAGGGGACTTCTTGATGGTTGATGAGGAATCAGACGATATTCTTCACTCAACTTGTGCTAGGATCTTGGTTGATTTGGACATGTCCAAGGGTCTTCCGACAAAGATAAAGTTGGTGCATCCTAAAGGGTCATGGATCCAAACTTTGGATTATGAAGGCCTCCCCTTCAAATGCAGGAGATGCTTTAAAACTGGTCACTTAGCGGACCAGTGTGGATTGGAAAAGATTTAAAAACCTTCTTCTTGGTGGAAGGGGCCCTCCTCCCAACATTACTCTATTGTGAAGGATTCTTCTATCAGATTTTTTTCTCAAGTTGTCTCTTCTTCAATGGAGTTAGATGAAACCAATGTGCCTTTTGGGATCGTTGATGGCTCTTCCCTGGGAGTTGTCCCCTCTCCTTGTACTGAATCTGATTTTCGAGGCTCTGAGGGTAGTGGGGCTTCTGCTCCTCTTATTGGAAACTCCTCGCTGGTTTCTTCTGAAATGGTAGCTGCTGAGTCATCTTCCGATGCTGCCTCCTTGGATTCTCCTGGCCCTTTCCTGGGACAGCCTCAGGTTTTGGGGGACCTGAATCTTGATTGAAATTCGACGCTGGAAATGGCTAAGAATGTGGATGATGGGTGGACTCTGTTAAAGGAAAGAAAAAATCAAAACATCCACCCTCTTTTGATATGTCTCTTCGTTCCCAGAAGGGGAAGAAATAATTTGTTTGAGCTTTCCCTTGCTGGCAGATGTTTTGCTACTTACTGGAATCTTTTGGGCTGCTGGTTTTAACTGTAATTTATTTTAAGCAGTGTTTTTTATTGTAAGGGTGCTAGATTTCCTTTTCTGGTATCTTCTTTGTGTCTAGGTTGAGGGAGCCCATTTTAAAACCCTCGTGGTGGTCTTGTTTTGTTTCGTTATAGAGTGCTAATTTTAAAATCTCTTTTGACCTTTTTGTACAGGGTTTCAGGGCCCCTTCAAAAACTGTATTTACCTTAATCAAAAACATTTACCATCTAGTTGTTTCCACTAACACATGAGAATTCCCTTCATATATTAGCACATTATGAAACATCCATTGCAAAATCACACTTTTCCATATTCTAATTAAGGAAGATAATTATAGCTCCTACTAATTATCATACACAAATCAAAATCCTCTTTTTCAATGCACAAAATATTTTCAATTACGTATAAGGAAATCTATCAAAAGTATATCACACCATTGTTCATCATATTCAAATACAATTACACATCTTAATTAGAGAAGGAAGACACATCACTACTAACATTTCTACTAAATCACACACATCAAAAGCATATTTAATTCTTATTGAATCAAGAACAAGAAATTCACTAATCTAACATGAACATGAAGAGGTTGTTCTAAATTTATACAATGCATCAATTCTATCATACTGCTAATATTTGCACCAAACAAAATATATTTATTTAATTATTTAGGAATATTCCTAACCTTATCAATGCAAGTGACCTTCTAACACACTTAATCATGTCTCTTAGTCACAAACACAATCTTGGGGCTTAGGTCATTTACCAAAAGAATTTTCTCGTATCAAGCATGCATTCACTTGCACTCAAAAGCTCTCTAATGATACAAATTGCATTAATAACTAGTCTTTTCATTAATCACCTATGAAGAGGAGAGTGAGGGGGAAGATATTTCAAACACCTCTTACTAATAAGACCTACTAAATAATCTTCACATATTTATTTAATTACTTGAGACATTCATATTCCATCTATAAGTAATAAACAACTTTTAGTAATTTAGAAGTATACAAATCCCCACTCAACAAGGAGATAAAAGATTTGGTAGATCTTTATACACATATTAACATCATTTTTTTTCCAAACTTCTATTTTATCATTACTAAATAGAATCTTTATTATTCACACACCAAGCAATAAGGGGGAAGAAAGAGAAAATTGACTTCTAATTCCAAAACAAGACCCATTACTAAAACTTTGAAACCCACACAAGGTAAAACTCAAGCATTGCATTGTACTATCTATGATGGAAGGAAAAAACTTATCCTTTTAGCATAATCAAGCACATTAAGGTGAATGAAACCTAACACAACATCCTCCACATACATGGAAGCATTTACATCATAGAGACAACAATCATTATTAAATATGTAATAGATTAATTATCCAATTTCTACCTCTTATAATTATTAAGCACAAGATACATAATTACTTGAAGGTCACAAGACATCGATTTAACAATGAGTTATAACAATTAGGACATAACACGAAGGAATACACATGAAGTCAAATTAACAATTAATACCAAAGAGTATGCACAAGCAAACACATCCTAAAACTTTGGGGAATTGAGAAGAAAGAAATTATACAAATGAAGAACATGGATTGGATACCTCAACCTTCTCTTTCCATACTAAGGCATGTGGGAAAGAATCCTCAAGACTAACTTTCCACAACAACCCTATCACAATGAAAAAATGGGCACATTGCTAACCAGAGATCCTAGGGTTGTAACCTAGGCTCTAATGCCAGATGTAACACCCTACTAAGGAACCTGAGAGGACAACAACTAAACTATCAAAATGACATGACAATTTTTTTCTTAAGAGCAATAACATATTAATCTAACAATTATGATTTCATTTATACATTATGAATGTAGAATTAATATAGAATAATATTTCACAATTGTATTCATTCAGAACAGAAAGAGAAGATAAACTTTATCTCTAGCCTATGTCTTTTAAGGTTCCCTAACATCACTGCTTAGGAAACATATCTACTAACTAGAACCATAAAGAATTTTATTCCTTTTATCATGAAAATTATTAACATTATTACTAGGTTTGTTTTAAACACCAACTCCAAATATTACTAGTTCTTTTTTTAACATAGTTCTAACAACATATAACCCCAACCAATGGTAATATAAAATCTCATCTATTCTATTCTATTATTTCATATACCATCACTAACATGATTAAAATTTTATCAACATGTTTACAATTACATCAACCCTAACCACAAATACATTGTACATGATTACAATTACATCATCTCTCTCTTGGAGTATCCAAATACAACATCAAAGTACAAGAAATTAATAATACATAAGATAGTACATATACAAATGAAGTCTTCCATGCTATAAAGATAAGGTACAACAAATAAAATCCATCCACGCACACAAACAAATCCACCAAACTTAGATGGAAGAAGAATCACTACCACCAGACAATGCGAAACCTTGAGGCCCACCCAATCATGCTAAGGTGATAGAAACAAGACCCCACACACGAGAAAGCCAAAAAAAAGATCAAAGATAAAACAAACTCCCAAGAAAATTCAAGGCAAAATAAGGACTCACAAAGTAATGCAAAAATTACCAACCACCAAAGGCAACCACAAACAAGAGCCTAATCACAACATTTAACATGAATCAAAATGTCATGAATCTATTACAACATATGATCAAATGAAACTAAGAAAAATATTTCACCAAGCCTTTCCACTTAGGCAAGTCCCAGTTCTAAATAAGAATGCATAATTGAATCAATTTTTACACAACAGGCATGCAAGCATATGAACCATAAAACCATCATTAATCTGATCATAAAAGCACAAGAGACTGATAAAATAGAGAATATACAAGTCCCTATGCTTCTGGTATGCTTCTAAACTCCAAAAAGGTCAAAACCCTATTCAAGGAAGCAAGCTACACAAGTGTTTAAGCATGCAATGTAATTGCATAACTATGCAAAGCAATTGCAAGATTCTGCAGTGCATTTGAATTTCTTTCAATACAATTGACTGGTGGGTACAAATTATGCAGCATAAATGATTGTCAGGACTTGGGGATATAAATTGGGCATCAACTTGGCTCTGGACAAAAAATTAGGCAGAGACCCATTTTACATCTCACTAATTTACTTCTAGGAACCCAATCAAATCAACCTCTAAACCCCAGAACAAAAAAGAAATAACTTTTTTCCAAAAACAAATAACCTTTTTCCAAAAATAGATCATACAAAAACTAAAAAGAAACAAGGTTAAAATATGAATTCAAACTAACACTTTTAGATTCTTTATGTATTAAAAATAAAAATTTATTATGGAATTCTAACGTCAAATTTTTTTCAAAATCATGCACAAACTATATATATATATATATATATATATAAGGGTTGCAATCCCTAGCTCAAAACCCGCAAAGATCAAATGTAAATGAAGGAGAAAGAAAGAAGAACCAATGTAATCTCCAATGCATAACAACATACCTCCGCAAAAATCACTAGCCATAAAAGCCAAGAAAAATCCAAGAATAACCCTAGAATTTCTCCAACAAGATACACAAACTCCCTCCCAATCCTCACAAAATAATCAAATTCTCAAACATCAAATTCAAGCTTCTCCTCAAAATCTCTAGATTTTAATCCTCTCCCTTCTTCCATAAGAAGAATCCTCTAAAAACAAAAAAAAATGCAAAACCCTATTTAATAACTCTTATAAAAATGGTTTCCGAAAATTTCACAAAAATCCTTCCAAATGTAATGCCCTGCCTGGAAACCCTTGGAGCCAAAGGGTAAAACATGCACTAAACAATTTTTTTTTTACTATGGGACAATCAACATGTACAATGTGCATCTCATAAAACAACATAAGTTGTAAGCCAATGCAAAGGTAGCATCACGAATATAATATGCTCGTACACAAGTGGAAGTCTTACGCCAATTCCAAAGGTTCCCAAGCAACAAAACATTCACTCGGAACAAAGAACACACGTTCCTGAGATTTCTCTACAAGGATTCAGACATTCTTCCATGGGTCACAAAAGGCTAAAGCAGGAAGAATTCATGGCTAACAAAGGGAAAACAAAAGTAATTGCTCCCATAACATAGATGTTCATTTTAAGCCCAAATAAAATTTTCTACGGTGATTATCCATACAAGTTTATTTTCCTTCTAAACATGATCGTAAGAAATAAATGAACAACCACCAGAAAATAGTCAAAAATAAGGTCTGAGAGGCATCCAAAGACCCTTGGGAATCCAACCCAGAAGTAAATATCAACACCTAATTGTCAAAAATTCTCACAAATTCAAACTGGGTAGAAGCATTAAAGACAAACAAAGACATTGATTCCCATGCACATGCGTTGATCTGCGTAGTCGTCGATTCTCATTGGTGAACTTTCTGAGACAAAATTATCAATCAAGAGAGGTGGAGGCATCAATTTCCAGGAAGAGGCATGGATCTATGTAGGCACAAATAAATAGATGTTAGTTGACAGGCAGAGGCGTGGATCTACAGATGCCAATGTACATGCAGACCTTCTGACAAGCATAACTTTTGCATATGGCATATGTTTGACTCCATTCAAAATGTATTGGAAAAATCTTGATGAGCTCTTTAACATAAAGGACCTAAAAACAATGTTTGAAATCATTATTTTTGACACCATCCATATAAATTGGATGAGGTCCAAATAAGGTATCCATTGTGGCCTAAACATGCATTGGATGAGGTTCTCAGTCCAACGATCGGGTAGACTTATCAACACCCATGTACAACATGAAATACAAGCTTGATCCACACCAGGGAGTACCAAGTACATGCAAATTAAAACTAATTCACTCGATTACATCATTTAACTACAAAGCTATACATATAAGAAAATTATACAACATAGGGAGCATCAAATATGAGAAAAGCATAAATCACTGATATAAGAATAAAGGATATACAATGGGCACTCAATGCCCCAATCCATGTAGCTGGAGTAATTTTGTCCCTATACACCGGTCCCCAATAATGGTAAATTTCAATGTCACCCTACCATTTGGAACCTATAGGCCCACCCCACCGTGTCCATGGAGATAGCAACCCGACCACAAACACAAGGTAACCACACATAAAAAGAAGGCTACACTCACGCCAAACAAAATGCATGACTCAAGGACAATACCACAATCCGATTATAAACACAATGCAAGGTCTCAAGGTAGCTACTCAGATTTATAAAGCATAATATACAAGGACTCTATGTGGAGTGTCATTACTTGGCTCTTAGTAGCCCAAATAGCATCGAGTCTTTGATCAACGTCCACAAACGACCCGACACAATATATATCTTTGATCAACACCCGCAGGTGGCCAGATATCGTGTCTTCAATTAAAACCCATAGGTGGCCAGACATTATATATTTGATCAACACCTGTAGGTGGCCAAACACCGACTTACCTTCGATCAACACCCGCAGGTGGCCAGGTAGTCATTTACTCTTATTATTAAGTTTTAGCCCCAATTTAGTTTATTAAGTTCTTATCCACGTTACTGGGTTGATCCACTTACAAGATAAGGTACACATGAGAAGATACTCCACAACTCTACCCAAGTAATAAAATCCTCTCATTCTACAATGAGGCACAAAGCAAAAATACAACATGCATAAGCCATAAAACTCAAAATACACATGGGACTCAATAAGTCTTCACCAAGAGTGTGGGGCTCTCAAGATCCTGACATGACACACTCAATGTGTTCATGGTGGGGTCTCAAACACCTCCAACACATACTGAAGATGAAATCTTAAATCAAGCATCGAGTCAAATCCATACAAAGGAAAAAGCAATACAAATGCACATAGCAAACTCAACTAGGCACTTTATCAGGAGAAAAAATCGATCCATGGATCCAAAATTAAAAAAGGTAAAAAAAAATGTGATTGAGAAAATGGAGGGAAATACACTCCAATGTTTGGATTGTACCAAAAAATCAAAATGAAAGATCTGGGCAGCACACAAAATGATGCAAACACAAACACGCCCAAAAATCAAACTTCTCAAAATTGAATGAAATTAAAACCCATTTCACATTTCATGCCCAAACTCCCAAAAATACAATAAAATATAAAACTTGGGAACACACGCAAAATTCGGTAGCATAATAGGGTGAAAAATTCAAACCCTTAGCAATAAAATAATCAAATACTCATACCTATCCAAATTGACAATGAAAACATGCAAGATTGTGGGGGAATGATAATTATCAACCCAAAGATCTAGTACAATTTATTCTACTCGAAAAGATGAAGTAAAATAAAAGATCAAGAATGCCCTACCTCTCACGTATGAGCAAAAAACTAAAATGAGAGGAAATGAAGGGATACTCTGCGAAAGCACAAATGACTCAACAAGAAGTTGGAGATTCATGACACTAATCCAATAAGATGCTCCATGCAAGAGTCCGACAACACACTCTCATGCAAAGAACAAATGATCAATTTTCTCCAAGAAGATTTTGGAGCAAAAATCACAAATCACCAAAAACATCCAAGAAGAAGTGAGAATAAAACACAATTTTTCCCAATATAAGCACTTTTCCAAAATTCACTTATAAAATAGATTATTTAAATGCTTAAATAATTGACTAGCCCCTTAAACCAAATAAACTAAATTTATTCCAGAAGTTTGGAATCCAACTACGACAAATTAGCTGGCAATTAAAAATAAATAATAAAATTCCCAAAACTTCAAATTCAACATTTAAATCAAAACCTTCCTGCGACGACTGCAGGAACTCTAATGCATAAACACACCACTAATATTTTATAAAATGCATCATGAAGTCCAGATTTACGAACATGTACCAGAGCGTGTGAATACCATAATAATCAGATACACCATCCATACATGAACGACATTGGCTTAGTACGAAAGGCCAAGGTTACTATCTCCTATGTCACTGCTAGGGACATAGGCACACACTCAATTCCTACATCTCGGGATGAATGTGCCCGGTACTTGTTCATTGAAACATGCAAATATCAAGTGTAGTTGCTCACAATATAAATAACCAAAGTGCAAGCATAAAATAATCAAACAACAAAGGAGAACAAAAGCATTGTGTGGACCTCATAAAAGGGGTAACTACGAATTTGTATCATTTCATCCTGACACAAAGAAAAAAATTCATAGAAATTATGTGGTAACCACAATAAATATCATATTATTTAATTTAGCATTGCATTTAAATAATCATTTTATGACAATATAGTACAAATCAGTAAAGGTACACAACTGAAACACCCAACAACATATAAGACACTATATATGAATGAGTCCAATAAAGTCATCCTGATACATAATATTTCAAAGCATCATCATGCAGATATAATCAAAACACTAATGAAAACATAATATATCATAAGAATTAGCAATGATGCAGTAACCAAAATAAAGTGCAGTAATCAAATTCATCCCATAGTGAAACTCCTAGGTCACATCACATGGGTACTCGTGGAAATAACATCGTGACACAATAAAAATCTAGTAGCCACTGACAAAAACCTCAGTCACACCATCAAATCACATCAAAATAAAAATAAGGAAAATACCAATCATAACCATAACATAAATCTTTAAATGAACACAAGAATAAACTGTACTGGGTGCATCTCACAATGCCAACATAATAGCACAACTTGGGAATAGTCACTGCATCATAAGATCAACTTAACCAATCACATAGGAGCGACAATAAGAATATCAAAGCAAAAGCAAGGCATAAAAAATTAGGTAAAAAACTAGTCACAACATCATGGTTCTCATAGCCAGGTATAAAGCATAAACAACTTTCCAAAGCAACAACATAAATCAGATCACCCCAAAGGTGCAAACCTCGCACAGGTTCCAACATGATCACCCAATACAAGCATAAAAAGTCAAATCCATATCCATTAGGATGTCATGTAGAAAGAAAATAAGAGAGGTACTACATCATCCCCCCCAAGGACTAGGCTTTCTTATGGAAACCTGTAATTCAAACCATATGAAGCACACCAAGTGTGAGATCGAAACCCAATCCAGAAGGCAAAAATAGCCATACAGTTCTCCACAAGTCTGATCAAATCAAAAAAATTCCCTACCAGCCAACCTCACAACTATTGAAAGGATCAACACACACCAAAAGAGTATAAAAATCCTCAAAGTCCTTGAATAAGGAACTCAATGCATGCTAGGAAAACACATCTAGTCACAATCTCCTCCCAAAAGAGGTATAACACTAGCTAATCTATCTCATCACAAGGCATCTAACTACAAAACAATGCCCTCAAGGGTCTTCTCTAAGACCAAGGAACCAAAAACTCTCGAGGCACAAACTCAAGAACAAGGGAAGTATCAACTCAAAAGGCTGAAAATCACTACCATGCTCATCTAGAGAATTCTTAAATCCAACTAGAATCTCACTAACTCACCCAATAATTTAAAAAAGTTGAAGATTCTCTTCAAAAATTTCACTTCTCAATGTAATACTACATCTAAATCAAAGTAACAAGATATATAAACGTACAAGGTTTCCTCTCACAACCAGGAACACCCATGTAATAGAGTCCCAATAGTGCACTCCTTCCACTTGAAGGGATACTCAAAGCCCAACTAAACACCAAGCATAGGAGCAATATGATTTCTATAAAAATGAGAGCTCAACTATTACTGGGAGCTAGGGTCACTTAACCCAAATAGACCATGATCTCACCTTCAATAAGGTGGAAATGAGTCCTAACATGCGAACATCATCCTACACTTACATCCATATCTAAGCTCAAGATGGTAAGATACACCAACTAGTACCGTATCCTTCTAGCCAAAAGCTAGAAATACCACTCTACAAGCAATCCTCTGGAAATGTCATCTCCAACATGGAGTCTCACCCAAGAGGGGATTACTTAACCAACACACACACACATAAAACCATAAGGATATATAGTTGTAGAGGTTCCAAGATTGAGAAAGGAGACTCTCTATCCCCACACTACGTCAGTCTAAGAAGAGCTGGGGAAACCCACAACCCAAGAAACCCCAAAGAACACTCAGTGGAAAAAAAAAACACAAACATCGATGCATCCAAAACCTCCATGATTACTCTAAAAGAGGCAAGCACTACAACAATACGTTGTCATCAAGACCCACAGCATGGATCAAAACACATAGGTGGACTACGCCACACCCAATGATCCAGACTAACAATGCCAAGAAGGAAAACTCTCAAGGTTTCCAAGTCACATCATGGGAACAAAGAAGAATCTCAATGAGCATACAAACTAGAAACCAATGCAAGAATTAAAGCTCAACCAATACCTCATAAGATATGCAATGACATTAACCAGAAATGTCATTTATACCATGATTTTAATTAATGCACAAAATGAGGTCTACCAAAATAAACCATCCATCTCTTGACAATTTACAAAGAGGATCATGAAGTATCTAAACTCATCCACATGGTACACAATTACTCATGAATTTCACAATGCAACTACTAACATCCATACCAAGGAAAATTTTTAATTTCATGCATATACTTCATTGTCAGTTTGCATTTATTTTATACACAAGCAAGAATTTGTCAAAATTAAGACAAATTACTCTCAATAATCATATTTACTGCTATTCAACAAACACAATATATAGTATGTTCTTAATGATGTTCTCCCTTGTACGTATTATCAGAGGTCCATATTGAACATGATAGAGTCACAAAATATGAGACTAGGCCGCAATATAAAACATTTGGAATAGTCACCACAAAACAAAAGGGAAAAACCCAAATGAGGAAATGTAGATCCAAAAATAAATCCCAAAATGAGCTCATTTCAACAATAAATCAAATGTGATGAATGTCACCACTAGATAGAGAAGTTTGGATGACTATTCCAAGCATAAGAAATAAAAAAATTAAACACCATCCCACACAACACGTGGAAAGATCCTCCAAGAAATAAAATAAACCAATAATCATGAAATTTATTCACAACACGATGTGACCCATATCAGTCACATAAAAGGGAGTAACCACCACACGACACTGAGGAACATATCATCTCAACAACGTTAGTGAACATACCCACACACACAAAATAGTGAGCCATCAATGATTTCAATCATATGCATAATTATAATTCTCATAAATGCAACAATATTCCTTCTCAATGCAAATTTATTTTACCTCTTTCTAGGGAAAACAATGTTTCATTATGAAGGGTCTCAAACATATGAGGGTCAATGGGAAACCTCAAAACATATGTTGAATGCACAACACAAGTTCTCTGGGTATGCAAAACAACATGCACGAGGGTAGTTACAACCACAAGATGAAGCACACACGAGGTTGGAACAAAAGGCTCACTCTCTTAGAGCGGTATTCAACATTCTCATACCAAAGGGTTTAAAAAACAATAGCTCAAGGAATGATTGGCCAACATTCATAAAGGTTATTCCTGTGTGTGTGAATATTGTACCTACAAGCTGCAACACAACAATTTAATATGTGATTATATTAATGGTTAGAACTATGAAAATTGAAGGAAAAGCATAAGGAAACCATCGAAATTGACATATTTCTTCCTATATAAGAAGAGTATGATTTAATGCTATAATTGCCCTCAGATTATGCATAAATTAGTGACATATTCAATCCTAGAATGGAATATTCAATGAGAAAATGAAGCTAATTGTCATGCAAAGTTCATTCTAGAGCACAAATGAAGATTTTTTAATCATCTATGTGAGTTTATGAACTAAAATGGACAGCATAAGAGTGCATTTATAATTCTAGAAATTAGAGCAGCATAAGAGTACAATTAAAATTCTAATAATTGGGGCCAATTGAGCTCAAAATTCAATCCATTTATAGAGGAATTTGAGAGATGAGTGGTTGAGATTTATTTGTGAAGAGAGGTGGAGATTGAATCTTTGGTGATCCATGTGAGTGAACTCTCATTGGCTTATGGATTGAATTTCCATGTGCAAGTGATGATTTGTAATTAGAGAATTTATTTAATTCCTTTTAATTAATTACTTAAGCCAAGGATTTAATTGGTTTATTTGATTTAAATAGGCCATTGTAATTAATGTAAGTTAGTGATGAAATCACTTTGATTTTAGGAGATTAAATTGATTTGGATGAATTAAACCAATAATTGAATAGTTGACTTGACATAATTAGGGGTATGATCACACTTAGGGAAAATAGGGTCTCTGGTTAGAGTAGACCAAATTAGGGTGGTTACATTTGCCCATCTTTGAATTAATCTGCGAGCAGTGCATTGATTCAAATAATGTTTGATGTTGACTTCAGAAAGTTTGAGAATTTCGCCTTTGATTAAACGAAATGGTTGATGAGATTAGTCTCTCACTTGATTGAACTAAGACTGGTAGTATCAAATTTGAACTTGATCGAACAAAGGTTGATTAAGTAGAGATCTAAAGATCCCAATTCTGAACTTGATCAAACAAGAATTTATAATACTGACTCCAAACTTGATCGAACGAAGGTCAGTATGAAGTTGTTGAGATCTGCGAGATATCAATTCTGAACTTGATTGAATGATAATTGATAATACTGATTCTGAACTTGATCGAACGAAGGTCAATATGAAGTTGTTGAGAGCTGTGAGATATCAATTCTAAACTTGATTGAACGAGAATTGATAATACTAACTCTGAACTTGATCGAACGAAGGTCAGTATGAAGTTGTTGAGAGATTGATAAAGATCTGATAGATTGCAGGCATAGATATCCATTTTGTTTAGCACTAAATCCTTCTATCCAACAGTCCACACTTGATCGAAGGAAACTACCATGCCCCTAGTATTTTGATGATAAAATCAGTTTTTCTTTTTGAGAAATAATTTGATTGATTTTAAGTGTGATCATGCCCCCTTAGGAATGAAATCAAAGGAAATAGAATAAAATCCCTTTGTAGAATGACATATCAATGGAACTGATCGATTGGATCAAGAAAGAATCAATTAGAAGATGCGATGAAGCGAAAGTGTGTTAAGAGAAAACATAATTTTACCAAGTTGACTACTTGAAAATGTAGATTTTGAGTCTGATAAAATGATGTACGACCAATATTTTGATGTGTGACGTACAATTTGTTGATAGAGAAACCAAAAAACTGATTACGTAAAGCTTGTGAATCATTTTCTGAACATATAGAGCAATTCTGCATTTATTGGAGATTGTCGCAAAATATTTACTGTGTTATTGAAAACATCGTTCATGTGTTCAATTTCATTCCCGATAGATCTGAGAAGAAAAAAATTGAATTTTGAAAGTCTGGGAAGAGTTCTAGAGCTTCTAGACAGCTCAAAAAGGTCAATATAAGTCTCAAAAAACACTTTTTACCCAGTCATTTTCACTTTCATCCATAGTAAATCCTTGAGCTCTGCAGAGAAGATGGAGGTCCCCATGGAGAGATATTGATTTGAGCTAGCACATCATCACCAGTGCCTAACCCATTATGCACAGCCAGTGAGTACATCAAGACCTACCTTTTACGCTTTCTATTTTTCATTTTGTCGTATTTTGCAGTAGTTAGGAGCCTTTTAATTTTGAGTCGCATCCAATCAATCCCGCATCACATCTGTTTTTCTTGCAAAATTCTGGATCGCATCCTGTCAAAATACGATTGCTTCCCATTAGGAAACAGAGCGTCATTTGTAGTATTTTATGTCAACCTTTTGAATTATGTCACATCCTATCAAAACAGGGTCGCATCCTGTATCCCATGTCGCATCCTATCAAAATAGGATTGTTTCCCAGATTTCCCATCGCATCTGGTAAATTTTGAATCGTTTCTGGTATGCAAGATCACACCCAGGAAAAATAGTGTCATTTTCAGTAGAAGGAGTTAGTTTATCCAATTTTGACTATTTTCCTATATGTGAAGGCCAAAAAGACTTAATTATTAGATTTTATGTGTAGTTGACTTAGCTAGAATACTAATGTAAACCTGTAATTGTGTACTTGACAGATTTATTTTGAGGTTGTGTCATTTCAAGGACCTCATCATGCACGATTCCTTTCTTTATCACATTCTTTGACCGATGTTAAGCTACATATCATAGGATGCCTTGGTTTGACCTCATTGATAGATTTACCCAACATTAGGGTAAATCAAGGATTGTTGACTACTCTTGCCGAGAGATGGCACTCAGAGCACAACACCTGCCATCTCCCGACTGGAAAGATGACAATCACCCCGTAGGATGTGTGGCGTATCATGTGCATTCTTGTGATGGGATGGGAGGTTCGGTTTGAGTCACGCTCCACTATAGCGATTGCATCTGCACAGAGGTATTTTGCATATCCATCCATAGTCCAGAGATATCTAACCTGGGACTACATGTGTGATCATTATGATTGGTTACCTATATATCTTTCTGGGTTGATCAGAGGTATTCTGATGCCTGGTCGAGGACAACGTGGGTTCATGTGCGGTTGGGAATAGACTTTGGAGTAGATGGTCATCTCCACACGTAGATTTGGTTGGGGGAGTTGTATACTTGGACATATGTATAGAGAGCTGCACGAGATCGTGTACGAGTATTCCCATAGTGTGATTATTGGGATCTTGATTTTATAGATCTTGGCCTGAGAGCACATCCCAGTGACACAACTGATTGTTGATAGGCAGAGAGCACCAGAGGAGCCTTACATGTATATGTATTCAGGTTTCATCTAGGAGCCCCATCTGGGTAAGCTGGAATACTGGCAGTGATTTTTTAATGATATCACAGTAGTTGAGTGGAGACCATACTTATATTATGAGGAGTGGACCTTAGATAGGTGACAGATGCCTTACTTCTTTCAGAGCAAGTACTTGATCGGTCGGACATGATACATTGTAGAGAGATTCATTATTACCTATGTCCTCAGACAATATGGCCAAATTTAGGGCATGTCTCAGGATTTGACTACTTATGCTCAGATCTATGATGAGGAGCCACAGTGGGGAGCCTTCTTATACTACGAGACTACACAACTTGAGATTGGCCAGATAGTTGTAGTAGGATGGGATTATCTTCCAGATGTTTTTGATGTTGGTTGCACTAATGTATATCTTGCATATCTTTTACAGTTTACATTTCCTTGGTTTACAGCACCGGGTGAGGTAGCACCTCACATAGAGGATGCATTAGATTATGATCCTACAGATGATGGACCCATGAGAGGCAAAGTTGGAGCCAGGAGATATGGGAGGGGTGGGGGTGGTAGGGATGGGAGAGGTGTTGGTGGTAGAGATGACATGCACCCTCCCTTGGAAAGAGGTCAGAGACATGGCCATGATGACAGGGGAGAGGATGGGGATGACCAAGGTGACAGTGGAGTGGGTGCTAGTGGGGAGGACAGATAGACTCGGTTCAGATTCGTGCCTCCACTTATGGATCCAGGTCCTTTACTTACTAGGCAGAAGCAACAGACATCTTCAGGGAAGGGGCCTAGTAGGGGACATGGACCTTCAAGATAGGATACTCCTATGGATACATGCAAGGATACCAATAGGGACAGAGACCCTTTATCACAATGCCAGAGAAAGTGAGAGAAACTCAGAGCAAGGATTACCACTTTGGAGACATTGTTGGCTGATAGAGATAGACAGCTTGAGAGATTGAGATCTGAGAGAGCTCAGTAGGGTGACAGACTCAGAGCAGAGAGAGACATACAGGCACACACAACCACGCATCAGGGGTATAGAGTTGCATATTGTTTTGCCTTGTATTGTGCTACATTTCCACAGGCTCAGAGAGCACCTTTGTATTCTATTGTAGCTCAGCAGTCAGAGGGAGCGATGCCTCCACTAGCTCAGCATCCACAAGCCGATGCGCCACCTCCTCCTCCTCCTCCTCCTCCTCTAGATCAGAGAGAGGGTGGTAGTTAGACATGATATTTGTGATTATATCTGACATTTTTTTGTATATTTATCCTTCTATGATCATCCTTTGTACTGCAGACATTTGATACCTGTGTATATGATTTATCATGATCTCGCTGATACTTGTTGTAGACATTTCCACATTTTTTATTTGATATTCACTGATATATATCTGAGATAGCTTCATCTGATTTTGATATGCTCGTTGGCTCTCTTTATTGATGTATGTGCTAGATGATTTAGATTGATGCACATTGTGATTATGTACATGGTCTTTTATGATTTAGAATAGATTCATGTGATGAAATCATTTATGTTCTTTGATGATTTATTGATATATATATGTGTTTGGATGATTGTAGATGAATATGCAGATGTATGTTTTTGAGATTTTCTTGATGCAAATATATGTATGGATGCACTTAGGATGTGAAAATGCAATACTTGAATAATTTATTTTTGTATTTTCTCTTTTCCCATTATGAATGTAATGTATATGCAGCGACATGAATATATCAGTAACATAGATTAAGTAGTCAAACTTGGATTTTGAAAGAACAAGGAAATGATTTTGAGCTCAAACCCTTATGTTGTTTAAAAATGAATCATTCAATCTTAAATGCATCTAAATGCAGACTTCTAGGATTGTCACTAATTTGTGTACATTTTAGCATTTTTATAATCATAGGGCATTTGTGTAAGAGACATCATCGGATAGTACAACTATCACTAATACCCATAAAGTATCATAAAAGTATGAATACTATATTTCTTGGATGCAATGTTGAAAATAAACCTAAGCATCAAGGCATAAAGGTCAGGATGACTTGTCAGTTATCTCCTTTTGCCTTCAAAATATTTTGTTTGTGTGTAATATAAGATATTCAACCCGCAACGACCTTCAATATTCATATCCTTGGGTACATAATTGTTGGAGATTTGCCTTTGAGCCAGTGGTTGACTGTATGTTTATTATTGATGACAACATATAGTATGCAGCAGTGTCATGTACGTAATTCTCAGTATGGATATGTTGGAGCCTTGCGCATTTATTCTTATGTTTTAGACATATTCATTATACTATGTTCATAGACGTAGAATCAGTTGTGTAGTTGAAGTTGAGTTATGATGATCTATTTGCCAGTTACAGTTTTAGGAGATTGTTTATTAAGAGCTGACAGTATTTATATTGTTTCTTCAGTTGCGCCTATCATTTGGATATGCATGTTTGGATTCATGTTTAGTTATGAGTTCAGAATGTTTGGTTAATAGCGCTTAACGTGTTTCATCTAGAGAGTGAAGTTTGAGTTAATTTGGTGGAGCCAACTGTGTGAAGCGACGCGTCTACTCATCTTGAGTTGCACGGTTCTATTTGTGTTGCGTGCTTAGTTTGGTCGTCAAAGAAGTTGTTGAAGAGTTTCCTACAAGCCAACTTGATCATATCTTTGGAGGAGGATACTTATAGCAGATCATTTGTGATTGAAATTGGTGTGAAAGTGGAAGAAGAAGCAGAGAAGAATGTTTGATGTATTGGGCCAGTAAAACTATATCATTCATCAGTTAAAGATCTATGTGAAGAAGCAGAGAGTGTATACAATTCACTGGAACTGATCAAGACAGCAGGTCTAATTCATAGTTCAATATCAGATATAGTGTATATCTATTGTGTAGAAGGTTGAAACCTTCATCATTTGAGCAGTGTGCTCACAGACAGTGTGTCCTCACCTCTAACAGGGTTATTTGTAAAATAATCCTAACAGGGTCCGACCTTTGACTAGGTCACTGTACTTAATGCATTGTAAAGATCAACTCCTAACGGGGTTGTACGATCTTCTAACAGGGATCATTATACACTAGTGCATTTATTTGTGGGTGTTAACTCCCACCAGGGTTTTTACCTATTTTGGGTTTCCCCGTAACCAAAATTATGGTGTTATAATTTGTGTTATCTTATTGTGTTTATGTTTAATGTTATTCTATACTTATTTGGATAAAGAATTGAATCTTGTAGATAACTGATTCACCCCCCCCCTCTCTCAGTTATCTCTTGGGACTATTCCCAACAATTGGTATCAGAGCCAAGTGCATTGGAGAGAAAGTTTAATAGCTTAAGGTTGATCAGATGGCATACTTTAGAAAAGAGAGTCCTAAGTTTGATGGAGAGAATTATCTTGACTGGAAGAAAAAAGTGATAACACATTTGCAGTGTGTTGGTTTTGAGATTTATGAAGTAGCTACTCAAAATGTTGATGTTCCTTATTTAAAAGACCTTGCAGAAGAAGATTCTACTGTTAAACAAAAGGAATTATTCACCCAAAATGCAATTGCCAAAGAAGACCTTATAAGTGCCTTATCTGAAAATGAGTTTTCTGAGATTAAGAAAGTAGATAGAGCCTATACAATATGGAAGTATCTAGAAGACATGTTTGAAGGAGATATCCAAGCAAAGAATGTGCGTAGAAAGAAATGGAAGAAAAGGTATAACAATAAAGAGATGCTACCTAAAGAAAACATATGAGCATACAATCAGAGGATTAATGAAGCAGTTGCAGGAATCAGAAACAATGGTGGAGAAATTTTAGAGGAATACATAGTGGATAAATTGATGACTACACTAACAGTAGACTATGAGAGAAAGATAAACATCGTAGATGAGACTATGAAATTTTCGAAAGACTTCAAGAGAGACACCCTGATCAAAAAATTTCAGCATTTGAGATATCAAAATTGAAGACAGAACCTAAAAGTGAAACATCACTCAAAGCCTTAGTCCATGGTAAGAAATATTTGAACACTTCTGGTAATTTTGATAATGAAGATGAGGATAAAGAACTAGAATAATTCATTACTATGATTGCTAAGAAAGAAAGAAAATGAAAAGGAAAATATGAAGGACAGTTACCATTCAAATGCTTTTCATGCAACAAGGTTGGTCATTTTTCATCTAAGTGCCCTACAAGAGTCAAGAAGTACAAAACAAATTTCAAGCCTAAATATACAAAGGAATACTACTATGCTGAAGATGGAGTGACAGATGAAGATTTAGGAGAAGATGAAATTGGATTCATTGCAATTGAAGATATGGAAAAAATGTTTGATGAAATGGACATTGAAGATGAAAAGAAATCACAAGAGTTGGCATTAAGACTGGATCATTGACAGTGGGTGTTCACATCACATGATAGGAGACAAAGATAGATTTGTACATCTGGATAAGTACAAAGGTGGTATGGTTAGATTTGGAGACAACACTCGTAAGCCTATCATAGGTAGAGGAGCTATCACTTTAGATGGAAAGAACAACACTAATGATGTTCTGTATGTTGATGGTTTACATCATAACCTACTGAGTGTTGGACAGTTGCATGACAAAGGATATCTGTTTGAATTCAAAAACAATAAGAGCATCATTAATAAAAAAGGATTTATGATTGCATTGGGTTCAAAGACTAAAGGTAATATTTTTCAGCTCAATTCTGAAGCAAGTTGTTTTGTTGCAAAAGTAGACGACAGTTGGTTATGGAAAAAAAGATTATGTCATTATCAATTTTGACAATATAGTAAACATAAACAATGTAAAGGTAGTAAGAGACATTCCTAGTATTGCAAGACCAGTTGATACTATGTGTAGGGGATGTGTGATTGGAAAGCATGTAAGGAACTCATTTAGAAGTAAACAGAACTCAGCAAAAAACAAATTGGATCTAGTGCATACAGACTTATGTGGACCTACTCAAACAAGATCATACTATGGTGAAAGGCACTTTATTTTTTTTGTTGATGATTATTCCAGAATGATGTGGGTTGCATTCTTAAAAGATAAATATGAAGCATTTGAGAAGTTCAAAATATTCAAAGATAAAGTTGAAAATGAGTTTAGATTAAAGATAAAATGTCTGAGATCAGATAGAGGAGGAGAATTAACCTTTGACAAATTTTATGAGTATTGTGAATAACATGGGATCAAAAGACAACTAAGTGCACCTAGAACCTCTCAGCAGAATGGAATTGCAGAAAGAATAAATAGGATCATACTTGACACAACACGCACTATCATGATTGAAGGGAAGGTTGCAAACACCTATTGGAAAGAAGCAATCAATATTGTAGTCTATACTGTCAACATAATTCAATTAAGGTTAGGCGCAGACAAGACACCTTATGAACTTTGGTTTGGGAATGTACCTACAGTAAAATACTTTAGAATCTTTGGAAGAAAGTGTTACATCAAGAGAGATGATGGTTTTGGTAAGTTTGATGCTAGAAGCGATGAAGGTATTTTTCTTGGTTACTCTACCAAAAGCAAAGCTTATAGATGTTTTAACTTGAGATTGAATAAAATCATTGAAAGTACACATGTGAAGATTGATGAGAAGTTTATGATTTAAGAGAGATAGTATGATTATGCACCTATGATTGAAGATGAACCAAGACCTATCTGTAAAGAAATAGTTATTGAAGAAATGTTTGACAACATTGATGTATCATGAAATGACCCTAAACCAAGTGAAGAGGAATCACAGATAACAGATGAGAATGTCACACCTAAAGTTCCAAAATTCACATCTAAATATCATTCAAAAGAAGATATCATTGGAGATCAGAGCAGTAAAGTTATGACAAGATCTAGAGAAAAAGGTTTAATAGTTGATGAAGAGGTATGTTTACTTTCACAAATTAAACCTTTAAGTGTTGAAAATGCATGTAATGATTCAGATTGGCAGAAAGCAATGAAATAAGAGTTAGATCAGATAAATAAGAATGACACGTGGGAATTGGTCCCTAGACCTAGTGACAAAAATGTGATTGGAACCAAGTGGATATTCAGAAACAAGATGAATGAAGATGGTATAGTGTTAAGAAACAAAGCAAGACTGGTATGTAAATGATATGAGCGGAGAGAAGGTATTGATTACTCTAATACATTTTCCCCTGTGAGAAGACTAGAAGCTATAAAATTATTTTTATCTTATGCAACATTCAAGAACTTTAAAGTATATCAGATGGATTCAGCATTCTTGAATGGTGACTTGAAGGAAGAAGTCTACATAGAACAGCTTGAAGGATTTAGTTTATCAGACAAACCTGACATGGTATGCAGACTAAAGAAAGCCCTCTATGGACTTAAGAAAGCCCCTAGAGCATGGTATAAAAGACTAGATGGTTACTTGACGAAGATCAGATTCAAGAAAGGGGCAGAAGATTGTAACTTATTCATAAGAGAAACACTTGAAGGATTATTACTCGTTGCTATTTTTGTTGATGATATTATTTTTGGTGGGATTGACAAGCTTAGTGAAGATTTTGCTAAAGAAATGTAGAGCGAGTTTTAAATGAGCATGATTGGACCGATCAAATACTTTTTGGGATTAAATGTACAACAGACAGACAAGGGTATATTCATTAATCAGTCTAAGTATGTGAAAGAAATATTGAAGAAATTCAAGATGGAAGATTGCAATCCAGTAAGCACCCCCATGATAACAGGAAGCAATCTTTCTAAAGATGATGATTCTCTAGCAATTGACAAGACACTATACAATTCTATGATTGGAAAACTCATATATCTTGCTCAATCTAGACCAGATATTTCTAATGCATTTGGCATTGTTGGAAGATTTGCAACTGAACCTAAACAAAATTACTTAATGGAAATAAAAAGAATATTCAGATACTTAAAAGGGACTATAAACTATGGTTTATGGTATCCTAACTCAAAGAATGTAGAATTTCATGTGTATACAGATGCAGATTGGGCAGGTTGTGTTGATGACAGAAAGAGTACCTAAGGAGGAGTAGTATTTCTTGGAAATAGATTAGTTACTTGGACAAGCAAGAAGAAGAATTATATTTCTCAGTCAACAGCAGAAGAAGAGTGTGTAGTAGCAGCATTAAATTGTTCTACAATTATTTGGATCAAGAAGATGATAAAAGACTTTGGAATTCAGATTGATTATCCTATTGTTATTTATTGTGACAACACTAGCACTATCAATATGTCAAAGAACCCTGTGATGCATGCAAAGACAAAACACATTGAAATAAAATATCATTTTCTAAGAGAGAAATTTGCAGATAAAGAAGTAAAATTGGATTATGTGAGCACTAAAGAACAGTTAGCAGACATATTCACAAATCCTTTACCAAAAGATACTTTTGATTATCTTAGGGAGAAGCTGGGAGTAATTCCCTTCCTTGAGTCTGATTAGAATTTGTAGCAAGTGCATCAGTCCTTAGTGACTGATGAATAATTGACTACTCTACCTTAGGAGTAGTACCTGTGCTGATTTTTTTTTGGCACCCTTTTCCCTTGATGTCAAACGGGGAGTACATAGTTTGGGGGAGTATACAGTCATGAAAAAGAAAATGCAGTGTAAGGAGATGCAACATTTAAGGGGAGTTTTTGTTGAGGATATTGATGTTTGAGGTTCTGATTTTCCATGAAGGAAAAGAGCATACTTCTCTAATCATCTTAAGAAATGGTAGAAAATATGTTAAACTCCTAGAAATTGCAATAAAGTTACGTTGATCACATGAGGCAACCTAAAAAACCATTTGTTAGTAGTTTTCACTCCATCTTCTTGTTCAAAGAAGTCTTTAACAGTGTCCTGCAATAACTCATTAGGCTTCTTAAATGATCAATTTCATCCAAAAACATGCAAGGTTAGTTGATTAGTCATTAAATTTTCAAAACATGTCAGAATACTAACCAAATGTAATTGTATTTCCATGAAGAGATGCAAGAATTACCAAATGTGATTAAGGATCCTAAATGTGAGCCTTTGTGCTAAATGCGATATGGGAATTACGGGATGCGAGCCTTTACTAAACATGATTCAGGATTTGTAGGATGTGATACAGGATTTATAGGATGCAAGCTTCTTTCTTGTATACGAGCTTTTGCAACTAAAGGTGATCCTTTGCTCCTAAATGTGATTCTGCACCAAAAAACAGAGATCAAAATATGTTAATTAGCTCAAAAATAGTAATAAATCTAGGGCTTTTCCCCATGATGGGCACCAGAAATGTGTGTGAATATTGTACCTGTAATCAAAAACACAACACTTCAATATGTCATTATATTAATGGTTAGAATTATAAAAATTGAAGAAAAAGTATATGGAAACCATAAAAATCAACATATTTCTTCCTATCTAAGAAGAGTGTGATTTAATGCTATAATTTCCCTCAAATTATGCATAAATCAGTGACATATTCAATCCTATAATTGTTAGGAATAAGGTGTCTCAACCTTGGATAATTCCTATTCTTATTATTTGTTTTGTAAAATGTATTTCTTGCAAATAATGTAATTAAGTGTGAGTGTACATGTCTAGTTGGCATGTTGATGT
>MU223453.1:4580877-4602934 GCA_018584345.1 Thuja plicata | reverse complement strand
AAAAAATTTAGGGTTCCTATTTTCTCAGAGAATGGTAAAACCCTAATACGGCTATCTTTGGGAGTTGCCCTAAAAAGGAAAGCGCAATGATATAAGCATTTTTTAGGGTTACAGGAAAGGATACGAATAGAGTGTATTGTTGGTATAATTTGGTGCTACTGGATTTGTCTGTGTGTGTCGATTGTCTCCTGAAAGAACTTGCACTGCAAGTGTGTTGTAACCGTTGTGTTGAAGATAATACATTGTGCAGGTTTTGGAGTGCTGGGATTTTTTACCGAAAGGTTTTCCCCAGGGTAAATCATTGTGTCATTCTCTATTCTCTGTATGCATGGTATATGGTTGCAATATCTTTGTTAAAGTAGTTAACAAATCTGAAATTGTAAGGATTTAAAATAATTTGCACAATACTTTCCTTTAGAGATTAGTGTAGGAAGTTGTTTTCGCACCTGAGTTTCCTTACAATAATGGAAGATTCAATGAGAAAATGAAGCTAATTATCATGCAAAATTAATTTTAGAGCACAAATGAAGATTATTTAATTATCTATGTGAGTTTATGAACTAAAATGGACAACATAAGAGTGCATTTATAATTCTATAAATTAGAGAAACATAAGAGTATAATTGAAATTCTAAGAATTGGGGCCAATTGAGCTCAAAATTTATTCCTTTTATAGAATAATTTGAGAGATGAGTGGTTGAGATTGATTTGTGAAGAGCGGTAGAGATTGAATCTTTGGTGATCCATGTGATTTATCCATGTGACTAAACTCTCATTGGCTTATGGATTGACTTTCCATGTGTAAGTGATGAGTTGTAATTAGAGAATTTATTTAATTCCTTTTAATTAATTACTTTAGCCAAGGATTTAATTGGTTTATTTGATTTAAATAGACCAATGAAATTAATGTGAGTTAGTGATGAAATCACTTTGATTCTAGGAGATTAAATTTATTTTGATGATTTATGCCAATAATTGAATAGCTGACTTGACATAATTAGGGGTATGATCACACTTAGGGAAAATAGGGTCTCTGATTAGAGTAGACCAAATTAGGGTGGTTACACTTCCCACAATTGGGGTATGAACAACTTACATCATGAGTCATCAAATTGGCTATAAAAATATGACACCACCCAACTCACAAGGGTATGGAAGCAATTCCAACATCTCACAAGTGACAGATAATCTCTCTACTGTCACAATGGCCTCACTACTCTCAATGCAAGGTAGATGCAAGGTCACAAGGAAAAAAAGGGTCGGATACACATGCTACCACTGATGGAGATAACTCAACATGATGTCACACATCCACAACTAAAATAAAATCATTTCTCAAGAGATTAAAGCAACCGTGAAATGGAGCAATTCCTACACGATGCTTCACCGTAATAACCAACTAATTTACCAAGATATCCAAGAAATTATGAAAATTTGGGGGCATAAGTCATTAACCCAGATAATTCATCATATGATATTAATTTCACCTTTCATTAACAATAAAAGTTTCTTTTCATGAATGCAATGGAGCACAACTATCACTCTTTGAGCAGAATGCATTTCAATACAACAAATGAGATGCCAATATATAAAAAAACATGAATCATTTCATTTTATTTCTCATTAATGCAAAAATCACTAAAAAACATAGTGCACCACACTCCACAAGGATTCAAACAATAGGTACTCAAGGCCACGCATGGACACCAATCAGTGACTCTGACCAAGGGTCGCACATGCAAACAAGCCACTCAAGGGAAATTTAAACATCCAATGCCATCAAGAAAGAAACATAGGCAAGTAATCTATCAAGATATAGAAAATGGAAACATAACCACAGTTTTTAGGCATCCATGCACACAGACCACGCAAGGGTCCAAACACTCAAAAAATTCCATATTAACACACCAACTAATGGTCTAAAGTTCTTGAAAGAGATTCTCAACAGGGGTATCATCCATCCCTAGAAGGTGGAAAGATCTAGGAAATACACTTCCTTCACCACATGTTACTCGGGTCGATCCCTTAAGAACACTTTGGAATGTCGTACTTAAGCACCCAAGCAACAAGAAACCGCTATCTCACAACTTAAAATACATGCTCTCATGCATCCACTATGTGATCAATATATACACAGAGATCCCAACATATGAACATGGGCTCTGATACTAGATGTAATTCCCCGGGAACCCTTGGAACCAAAGGGTAAAACATGCATTAAACATTTCTTTTTCAACATGTACAATGTGCATCTCATAAAACAACATAAGTGGTAAGACAATGCAAAGGTAGCATTATGAACATAATATGTTCATACACAAGAGGAAGTCTTACAACACTTCCAAAGGTTCCCAAGAACCAAACTTCATGCAAAATAGAGAACACACGTTCCTAAGATTTCCCTACAAGGATCTGGACATTCATCCTTAGGTCATTAGAGGTTGATCCGACAATAATTCACAGGTAAAAAAGGGAGAATAAAAGTATTTGATCCCATAACACATATGATCATTTTAAGCCCAAATGAAATTTCCTACAATGATTATCCATACAAGTTCATTTTCCTTTTGTTGATGGGACTTTGTGACGGCCTCGCCAATAGGGTGAGAGTTTTCACCATGCACCAGAGTAATGACCAAATTTTTCTGAAGAGGTTTACTGGAGAGCGAGCTCTCCTTCCCTCCAAGCACCTGGTAGTCGGGTCACAAAGGTGCGGGAATGGTTTAGTTGGGCAGGTGACTATTTTTATGATAAGGGGCTACTAGTTTTAAACTCATCAAATTTTGGAGACTTAGAATACATGAGGTTTCCTACAAGTAACCGTTAGCTTTGAAAAGGAAAATACAAAAGATAGGCCCGAGTTAGAGTGAAAATCTATCTATAGTCATATTATAAATTTCCAAACATCAATGGTGCTCCAGAAAAAGAACCAACAACAATACTAAATGTACATAAGATCATCAACCAAACATACATTAGTAGTGAATCAAAGCATTTCATTTAACTACCAAGAAACTAGAGCAAAGGACATAAGGAAGTATACAACATGAAAGATATCTGTTAAATCTGGAACCAGAGATAATATGAAGTACAACACAAAGAGTAGCCTTTTATTCCTTCATTAACTCTAAAAGTCAACATCACTGGTTGGTACATCCATGGCTCCAAGGGAGCATTAATCTACTAGAATCAAGAAACTAAGACTAAGAACAAGAGTGCAACAATCACTATGGACAAAAAAACCATTAATTTTTCTGACTCTTGGAATGACGTCAAAATTCTTATTTATAGATAAGGCCTCCTATATACATCGGGCTCTACATCATATACAACCTACATATTTACACTTGAATACAATATTTACAATTAATACTACATGTGCTGTCAAAATCATTCCTATTTTATTACAATGATCGAAAGGGAGAAAAAAGAGAGGAAGAAAAGAAGAAGAATTCAGGAGACCAATCGCCGAGGAGACACCATGGTATGTGTGGATGTGACTTATGCATTCTAGGTGTCTTGAGCCAAGCACTCCATAAATGCAACACCAACTCCCTATCTTTGGATAGTCTCCCTATACATCAGATATTAATTACTGGATCAATGCCTCAGGAGTTAAGAAGGCATATGCAGTCTCTTACCTTTCTTCTATCACTTTTAAGCCACACTATACTTGTTTTATTTATGACATAATACTGACAATGAACTTAGAATGATGGTCGGTCGGCTTCGAGAGAATCGTCAATGCGGACCATCATAAAGAATACAAAAACAAATGAATTTAAAAACTTCAGAATCTGGGAGCTTGCGCTCAAAGATTAATAAATGCAATAATATGGACTCGTGGGAGGAGAGGTTCTAGAACTCGGAGAATTTTATTTCTCTTGAAACTTCTTGAAGGCTTCCAATATTTTGACTACGCCTTCCTCCTCCACCTCCTTCAAGAAATCCATGTTAATGGTAATCTTGTCAAGATATTCTATCACATCCCCAACCTTTATCTTCATCTTGGAGGTGACCCTGGTGACATCATTATCCTTCAACATCAACTAGTGAGCTCTCCCATAATTGAACTATCAAAATCTCGCAGCAACAAGAATTGTGCATCAACCAACTCATCAAATTAAACTAATAAATAATCGATGGGAGTATATGTTATGGGGCTCAATGGATTTGCTGATGCAACTTCCCAAAAAATGCCATATACTGGTAAATTAGATTTTGAACCACAATAATATGGGTGTTTAAGACCTTTACTAGTTACTTGATCGTCCTGATTTAGAACGCAAGTCTAGAGTACTAGGTCTTCGGGAACTCATAAAGTTCATTCCCCAAAATTCCTATTTTGGCCAAATTTTCTTCCCCTAGGCCAAACATTTCCCCAAGATCATCCTTCCAACCCTCATATGTTGCAGACTCTTCTTGCCACACTGGAAGGATCTTGTTTAACTGGTCAATAATACTGCCAGGCTTGTATAAGTATGGGAGGAATCATGACAAAAATCTCATCATTGCCTTCAATTGTTTGGCCACACATTCATCTACCACCAACGCTTTCTTCTTCATGGTCTGAAGTGCATCTATACTATCTCATGGGAGTGACGTTCTAGAAGTGGAGGGTTCCAAAATTACAGAGGAGAGAGGGAGTGTGTGATACCTACCTTAGACCGTCATAGTTTTACTACTTTATCTTTTATGCTTTGAGTGATTATTTTCTTAGACATACTTTGACTATTGAGAATCTTATGTATTTGAGGATCTGTTGAATCCTATGTTATATATTTGGTACCTGGTTATGTAATCAGTGTACACTTGAGATACTTTATGTTTTGATTCAGTTTTAGTTTATGATGATGTCATATATGGGAATAATTGTGTGGATGCAATTGTGATGAAAATTGGTTTAGGGAACCGATGATATGTTTATTTATTTCAAATACAGATATAGTTTATATAAAATGTAGTATTGATGATGTATTATGTTTCCATATCATGTTATTTGGACCTACTAATGTGTGCAATGAGTGTGCAAGGATAGTTGACCATGGATCTAAATCAAGGACCCAGAATTCAAACCTATGTTACATTCGGTGAATTCCAAGGTCCTATTTATAAAAAGAAACATGGACTTCATTGTATAAGTTGTTTATTTGTGAATGTGGTTTGTATGTGTGCATTTAATTCAGTTATAGTTAATGTGAATAAGCCATGTCATTTGTTTAATTAAATTATGTCAATTTTGGCAATTGTTGTAATTAAGTGTTGGCATGGATAGGTGTAGGGATAACTAGGGGTTACCTAAGTGTATTACCCAAGCCTACCCCAGGTTAAGAATTTTCTAGATAGTCAACTTGACTTAGAAATCCGTGGGTAAAGTTTAGGTGGAGTTTAGGAGGGTCTTTTAGGCTCCCAGAAGGTAACCAAGGTCAATTTTAGCTACCCAAGTTAGTACCAAAAGGGCTAGGGGTCATTTTCAACCCATTAAGAGCCTCAAAAATTAATTATTACTCACCTAAAGTCTCCTTTTCAAAGTTGAGCGAATTTGAAGAGTTGTGAAGTTTTGGTTAACTTCTCTTTTCTTCCCAAGTTGCATTTAACTCCATTCATGGAGAATGAATGCAAGTGGGTAGAAAGGGATGGTTAAGGTCACCTCATCATTTATTGGTTCCAGATATTTTAGAGGTTTTCCTTTAAAGTAAAGATTTTAGAGAGAGCTTGGGGGTTCACCCACTCTCTACCTTTAGAAATAATTTCAGATTGAAGGGTCTTTTTGAAGAAAAAGACTTGGAAGGATAGCTCATCTTAGATTTTCAATTTTGCCTTAAGCTTGGAGTAAGGTTGGTTTCTCTTAGAGTAGTTTTTCTTTCTTTATGAATGTTCTTAGCTTGGAACTCCATTAATGGATTCCTATGTAAATCTGATGTATTTCAAGTTTTGATTTTTTGGGGTTTTAGTTATTTGTATTTGCTTTGTACTCCTTTTTTATTAGGATTTCTCAAGGCACACTCACCCTTGGGAGGACAGATTAACCTTGAAGGGGTAGTAGGAAGAGAGACTAGGATTGTGCAGAGCCTCCAATGTGTGGAGGGATATACATGGGGTTTCACGATACCCATGATGCCAAGTATGCCTGAGGGCACCAGTGGGGGCATAAGGAGGAATTTTTGATGGTCGTATGTCAAGAACCATCTCGTAAAGATGGTCATTCCAAGTCCATGTGTGGCTTAATAATTTATGTTATACTTTGGCTTCTCCTCCTGAGTAGGTCCACCACTACCCTTATTTTTAAGAAGGCCTCTTGGAGACCTTCTCACTGTTTTTCCATGTATGGGAAGTTTTCTTATGTTTTGTGAATATTTATGTTTTCTATGAGATTGTGAGTTCTTGCGTGTTACATGTTCCATTCTGGATCCCCTAGCTTGGGGGTGGCCTTGTTACGGCATAGGTTGGGAGGTGAGCCTCCATGGTCAACCAAATACTTTAACAGGATTTCAACTTGCATTTGGAAACCCTTGAGAGCTTTGTTAGAAAGTCGTCATGTCACCGGAATCAAGGATTCCATTTTAGAACCATGTTTCTTCCTTTTGGAAATTATTGTATAAATTCATGAACATATGTATTTTGGTTATATTGCATATTGGACCTATTCATCAAATGTAATCTTGGTTATTTTATATATTTATGAAGAGAGAAATTTGAAATTTTCCTTGTATTGTTTGGAAGGACTAAATGGATTAATATGCAAATTTAAATTCCTAAGATTTATTAAATCTAAATGTGTGGACTTTTGAAATTAATTAGTTTGTGAGCATATATTTTTTTAGGTATAACGTTATTTTAAATAATCAAATGCAATAATTTGTATGACATTAAAATTTCAAAAATATGGCAATGGAAGAACTATATAGTTAGTTAAATCTCTAATATATACAAATAAATCATTGCTATCATTAAATGAAATTAGTTTACTCTTTATCTAAGCTAATTTGGAAATTTAATTTGATATAGTATATGTATACATACTATGTTTTTTTTTAAGATTATTTTTACACTTAGAAAAAATTTAAGATTTTTGCAAAAAAAATAATTGCTCAAAATGAAATTTTATTTCCTACAATGTTTAGCCCTAATTGTTTAGATTCTTTATATGTATTTAAAATTAAAAAAAATGCCCACATACCTGCTGTTTTGGGATAGAGGTTATCATATTTACGCCAGTCAATTAAAAAATAATATTATTTTGTTGTTGTTGTAAATATATATATAATTTTAATTTTATTTTGTCTTTATATAAAAACATTTTAATAAAAATTTGGGTCATTTCGTTACCGCAGAGCGCTTTTGAAAAAAAAAATTATAATGTATTGGGGGGCGAAACTCCATCCTCAT
Organism: Thuja plicata; assembly: GCA_018584345.1. Taxonomy (NCBI): domain Eukaryota; kingdom Viridiplantae; phylum Streptophyta; class Pinopsida; order Cupressales; family Cupressaceae; genus Thuja; species Thuja plicata. The sequence goes on along the minus strand of MU223453.1, from coordinate 4,595,545 downwards.
TCCCCTTTTCTCTCTTCACGGTGGGCGGCTAGGGTTGGGCAACGTCGTTCCCACCCGCGCCACCACTGTGTAAAACACAGTGGTGGGGTAGGCGGGGCAGCGGTTGTACCGCACCTCGTGTCTCCCCCCACTGTGCTCGACCCTCCTCTACCGCTATGCGACCAGCGAAAAAAAAACCCCTCCGCCACCTCCCTCCATTAGATTTCCTCCACCGTGCATCGAAACACAAAGAAAAATTAAGGTTAGAAACATATGTTATTCAAATAAATTTAGGGTTAGTATTTTGACAACTCATAACCATTTCAAAATTTGGGTTTTAATATTAAAGTATATAATATTTTAACAAACAATAAAAGAATATATATATAATATTTTTAATGCATGAGGAATTTTTTTTAGAAAGTAGATTATAAGCATTCTATTTTAATTGGAAAACTAAATCTTAGATTAGATTAGATTTTTATTTAAATCTTAATTTAATTAGATGATGATTTTAAATTTAAATTAAGTTCTTAGATAGAGTAAGATAATCTTATTATGTTTAGACTTGTTTTAAAAATAAACGGTTAATTAATTGTAGGATTTATTTGGAATGTCAAAATTATTAGCATTTAAAAAATAATAATAATTGATTTTCTCCTAAATTTGATATGTTTTATTATTTAATTTAATTTAATTTAATTAAAGATATTTACCAGTTCTAGTTCATGTGTTTAACGTTAGATTTATCTCCCATTTTGGGTATGTCGTTATAAATGGATTAATTAAATACTTAAAGTTATTGGAGTAATAATGAAAATATTAATTTTAATTGGATGAACGTAACTAATTGATAGGGATGTTTAAACATTCTCATATCATTATTAATGGTATCGTTGACCATTTTCTTGCATGGTTGACTTTTGGTCAACCATGGTCAAATGCCTCAGTTTTCATGCACAAACATCGCTATAGTATTATGAACCTTTTAAACCTAGTTACATGTTTATCGGTGCAAGTTGACTTCTTGGTCAACTATATTTGACTTTAATCAACTATCTCGGTTTGTGTGCCTAGTCAAGCTTGCATCTTAGGAATCCTTGTAGGATAGCTCTGAAAGCTATTCTATGTAGTTTGACTTTTAGTCAAACTTGGTCAAACATGGTCAACCTTCTTCTGGTTGGACCCTTGTGATGTTTTGGACAATTAAACTTTATAAGTTAAACCATTTCCCTTTGCATCATTTTACGTGCACATGGAATTTTTTGGGATAGTTTAGTTAACTTTAACATCTTGTAAAATAATTTATTGGTGTGTTTTTGCCCAACTTTTGGGCATGAAATTTTGGTATCAGAGCCATGTTAGAAACATTGGGAACCTAACCCACTACATAATCACTAAACTTTGTCCTTGTATGTGTAGGATGCCTCATATCACTCAACAAGCCCGTAGACAAAGACATGGTTGAAGACGTACCCCCGCAGCTCATGAGGAGGTGCGATCTGAGCTAGAGGATCGCGAAGGGGATCAGGGTCCACCCCCTGAACCACCTCCTGATAAAAATGCTTGGGTAAACAATTTTCTTAGAAACTCATAGCATTGGACTTCTTATTTCAGGATTGGACACCCTAAATGGTTGCTAATTAGATCATTCAGTCTCATTTAATTATCAACTAGGGATGTAAACTTGGAATGGCATCTGCAAAGTATATGCTTCAAACTCTCTTGATTCTCATGGCTAATCCAATGAAATCGAAATGCATTAAGCTTCAGGAAATCTATGCTAACTCAAGTAAATGTGCTTACTCTAGTAAAACAAGTAATCATGGATAGGAACCGCTCTGCCCACCTATGCTGCAGGAACAGTCTACTAGTTCTGTTACTAGTGGCTGTAGGAACAACAGAGTTCTACTTTACTTCTTAATAAGCATGGAAATGATTTTTACTCTAACAAAGTAATTCACTCACCAAGTGGGCCCCCTTGGATGAGTGAACAGAAACACAATCAAGATAAAATAATTGAACTCAAACTATGCATTCTATTCATTCGTGGAAAATACACTTGGATAGATAAAACAGTATTACAACTATATCAGCTTCTATTCAGAAATATCAACTAACTCAAATAACTCCAAAGAGTTACAATAGTCATCTTATTTAAAGGAAAACTACAACTACTCCCTAATTCTAAGATCACTCCATTAATGAGGATCGTTACAGATACATAATGTCTCATAATAGAAATATCAGTAATCAAGAATAAGTCCTCCTAGAATATAGTACGTGGTGGGATCTAGATGCGCACGCTACATTTAACAGAAAATAGTATGGACTTGTTCCCTATGCGAAGATCTTGCAGAAACGCCTTAACTTGCTCGAGCGTTTGCTTGACTTCTTCAACACGAAGGCATCTTGTAGCAATAGCCACTTTTGACTTCTTTAGCACCACTATGTTGATCTTTAAATACGCCATGACTTATCCCTACAAAATTATTAATGCACACACAACCTTTGATACATACATATTCTCATCATTAATATTAGAAAAGAATTGTTAAGTTATAATTAATACTCTTGCAAGGCACACGGCAATAGGAAGGAAACTACCCACAAACATAGCATAAGAAATAGGATCATTCATTAGCATATAACTACTGCATTCTGTCATTTCTATCCATCAGTTTCAAGAAAATATACCATGTTCTTTTATCATCCACTTTCCTACTTATGTCTTTACCCATATAAAATATACATATAAAATCACAAGTCTAAGTATCTATTTTGCAAGAAAAATGTTGAAAAGAAAATAAAAAGCACTTAAAAAGATGGTCATTTAAGAGGCTCATCATTCCCCCAACTGTCATATTGTTGGTCTCCATTAATCATAAAGTTGTGGATCCTGGCTCTTAGTCTTAGGTCACTGGAAATCTTTTCTCCTGACTCGTCAACAACGTATTTGAAGTACCCGTGATTCTCCCTGAGTCTTTCCCATCTCTGGACTTCCTTAGCCATGTCATGATCTTCTACACTTTCATTTACTGCTAACAAGGGCTGCAGGAGGATAGGCGGTTGGAACCTTAATGGAATCCAATAATTAAGTAGTGTCCTACCCAACATTATATACCATGTGTCTCGGTGAGTGGCAAGAGTCAGATTCTGTAGAGAATGAGGTTCTTGAACCTTCAGGTCATGGGACATCCCTACCCACCTATGCCTACATGCAGCGATTGCAAACTCAATATTCTGTGATGAGTGATGATACCAGTCTATATATGCTTTCTCTCTAACTGGGTAGACCTTGCTGACTCCACTTGGATTCATGGTGATTGAGAGCCAATCAAGAAGAGTTCATCTAGAATGCTCAACTTCAGGCCTCATCAGCAAGGGTGTATCTATTTCACTATTTTTTTATGGTGAAGCCTGATGTTCCATGCTTATCTCATTCTGCATCCAAGGCATCACTGCTCTTAACTGGACATCTCCCACATACAGTAGTGAATTCCAGTCTCTATCATCTGGTACAACAAGATTATGTAAATACAATTCACACAAAGAAAAATTATAGACATGGGAGCTGATTGAAATGCATCATAGTATCATGAGGTGTTGAAACAGAAGGATTCAATCCTGGTTAATTTAAAATTAATAAATTGCTCCTTAAGGAATAGAGCATAGACTGGAGACGGTGACCTGCATGCAATAGCTTCAGGAATTAATTCAGTAATCTTCTTAAGCCTTCTTTCCAACACTGCAATCTGGTATATTTTATGTTCTAATTGACGAGCTTGCTCATCAATGGTCCTTTTCAATTTTTCTTTTTCTAACTGCCATTGTGCCCTTTCTCATACAAAATTCTGATACAAGCTCAACCCTATAGCTAAGGGTGTAGATAGGTGTGGTGGTGGCATGGGTTCCTAATTAAGACTACCAATCTATCCCGGTGCAAGCTGAGGGGTTTTTGTTACTTCTTCCTATGTGAAAGTCTCCCCTTTCCATACAACAAGAGTTTTTATTGCATTATCCTCTTGACAGGATTCAGCTGATTTAGCCAATGTGTCTAACCCATCCTTATTTATTTTCTCTAACACCTTTTCAACAACATCCTCATTAATTGCATGGAATTTATCAATAGGTAAGTTTTATGAATTATCAGCATTATCTTTCCTAACAAAGTCATCGACAAACTCCTCTGCCTCCTCAGAATCTCTATCAATATCTATGAGGATATAATCAATATTAGGGTCAATTGTTGCTTCAAAATTTGTATTGTGGGAAATGACATCACTATCTGCACTTTTCCTGAACCACTGCCTCAGAAGGGGACTTCTCTACAAACTCAGAGGATTCTACATTCACAAATTGAACAGGAGACTTATCATCCCTGATGATGTTGACGGAAAGCCTTGCACTCTTTATAAAAGGGGTTTGGAAAGAGCATGGAGGATTATTTTGTTTCTTCCTATTGGTGGACACCTCCTCCGTAGTTGCTACAAGAGGTTCTTCTAGCATCACTTCCTTGTAAGATGGAAAGGTTTCATTAGCGGTGTTACTAACATTATCATTGTGTGGCTGCTATTCTAGAATTACTTCCTCTGATTCTAGGGTTTTACCCTTGTCTTTCCTGGAAGCAGACCTAGTTTTCATAGAAGGTGGGGTGTTAGGAATGACATCAGCCTCCTTTATTTTACCTCTCTTCCTATTGGAAATAGGAGTACTAATGTTACAAGCTCTTTTCCTAGATGGGTTATGGTTTGAGGAAGAGGCTTCAGGAACGGCTTCTATTCTTTGAATTACTTTGCAAATCTCCATTTTTGTGTTAACCCTTCTTCCTATACCCTGGCCTCTAGGGCCGACCATTCTAGGCACTACTTCATCCATTGCTAAGAATTCATCCCAAGTTCCTATCAATTTCTTATTTAATTCTCTTTCCACAGTTAATTTGATTAAACAATGATGGGAAACAGACTGATCTTTTCCTGATTGAACTAGAGAAGCTTTCTTTTTCACAATGTTAAACAAAAAGCTAGGTAAATTTACCGGTCTATTGTCATGGTGGAGAGCGCTCAAGATTTTGGAATGCAGCTTGTGGAGATATTTGTAACGGTCTTCATAGGTAAAGTATTGTATGATAAACATATTTGGTTGAATGTAATCCATGGGCAATGATATCCTTGAGGTGCCCTGCTTCTTGTCAATATCTAACCGCGGATCACAATGCAAGGTGAACTATGCCCTAGCTTAGTGTAAATCAATTTCTTTAGACCATTTCTCCACTTCCTATGGAAACCTTGTCACTTCTGCCACAATGTCCTCTATGAACTCAATTCTTAACCTTTTTACCACTATGAACCTATTATGCAGAGTGTTTAGAAACTGCGGAGCAATTTCTTTGTCAAAACCATTGAGGCTAAGATAGTAATCTAGCCACCCTTTCCTTCAGAACATTTCACAGCTAGATGGGTCTCCAAGTAAAACTCTGTGATCTAATGGCTCATGCATCTGAAGATCACCTCCCGTTGCTATAGGCAGAAATTTTTTGCAGAAGCTCTATAGAAACTAAAAATGGAAAATGCTACGGACTCAAGGTGTTGCAGAAAAGAACAACAGAGTACAAAATATCATTTACTTCCAGGAAATTAAAAGCATTTTAATGAATGATATTTCATAATACCTTTGTGTGTGTTAAGGCCTGCCACCCTAAACACGTCGTGAACATATCATCATTAATTGAACTTCAGCTTTTAAAATCTTTTAATTACTTTCAAATCACGAGGACGCAATCACCAGATGACATATAGTCTCACACTTGACGACAATCATCTCAAAAAGACAAGAAATAAATTTCATTCTTTACATGCTAATGTTTAGATTTGAAAAAAAATATTAAATAATCCCTCTCCCCAACTAAGTTTAAGGCATGGGTCCCACCAGGCCATTGCATGCAAAAGTAAAAAATTAAAAGAACACTTAATCCTAATAAAAATGAATAAAATAATATATGAACAAAGGTATGTATCACTAACCTGTTAAGCGCTGCAGGAAGAGTGTTCTGATATGTGACATGCACTGATGGAGTGATGCAATGATACAGAAAAATGGTAGAGAGAGGAGGTGAGGTGAATTTTATTATGGAGAAATTATTTCACGGGAAGTGAAATGTTTATTATGGAATCGATGATAGAAATCAAGGATTAGTGGAAACCTGGGTGGAAGACCTAGATGCTTCTGTTGCAGGAGTGTTTTTTTCATCGCGCTTCTGGAACTATTGTAGGAAGTATTCGCAACTCACAGGCTTGTGATATATTTTGAGGCGATGACCGTTGACAAGCAATTTGAATCGCACGGGATCAATTGTAGAAAGTTGAACTGCTCCATTGCCAAAAACTGAAACTATCTCATAAGGTCCTAGCCCCTGGGTCTGAATTTAGCTGGGGTATGTTGGTAGTGTGAGTCATATAGAAGGGCCCAATCACCAATGGAAAATTTCTTATCCTTGATGAGTTTTTCGTGCCACTTCTTCTGCTATTTCTTAAATCAATTTGGTATTGTGAAGTGCAAACTTCTGATACTCATCCAGTCCATTATGTTGTAGGAGCCTTTCCTCCTATGTTCTGGTAAGGTCAATGTCTAATTCTAATGTCATCTTGAAAGTCTTGTGTTGAAACTCGATAGGCATAGATGCAAATTTTCCATAAACCAATTCAAAAGGAGTAAAACCAGTTGTGGTTTTCCAAGTTGTTATGTAAGCCCAAATGGCTTCAGGAAGGCGGGTAGCCCAGTCCTTCTTGTGAACAACAACTATTTTGGTTAGGATTTATTGAATCTCCCTATTTTTTATCTTTTCTTGCCCATTTTCTTGAGGATGGTATGGTGAATATTTACCATGCCTTACTGTGTATTCATGCATCAACTCAACAATAAGATTAATTAAAAGTAAATTGTGCACCTTGATTAGTTACTATCTAACGAGGTACACTAAACATGGTAAAGATATATTCATATAAAAATTATGCTACCTTATGATCTCTAGCATTCTGCATTGCTTTAGATTCTACCCATTTTGTTGTGTAGTCAGTGCACACCAAGATATATGACTTACCATGAGAATATGGCTCGATAGGTCCAACAAAATCGATGCCCCATTTGTCAAATGGTGTCACCACCACCTGAGGCTGCAAGGGAATTTCATCTGACTTGGTTGGACATCCTATGTGTTGGCATCGATCATAGTACCTTGTATGCTTAGCTACATCCTTATATAGGGTAGGCTAATAGTATCTTGTTATCAAAATCTTGTATGATGTCCTCTTTCTTGCAAAATGGTCACCACACGGCTCATCATGACAAGCCCTAAGGATGTCATAAGTCTCATCTTCATGAACACGTCTTCTGGTGACCTGATCAGGACCTGTGTAAAACATAAATCCTAAGATCCATGAAAAGTTGAAGCTTTTCTCAACTAGAAGTCTACGCTCTCTAGGCGAGAAATGAGGTGGTGTCCTTCCTGTAGCAAGGTAGTTGGCGATGTCAGCATACCATGGATTGTAAGTATCAATAGAGAATAGGTTCTCATTAGGGAAGTTTTCATCAATTGCTGCAGGATCATCTGGAACTTGTAATCTAGATAAGAAGTCAGCCACAACATTAGCTTTACTTGGTTTATCAATGATTTTCACATCAAACTCCTGCATAAGGAGTAACCATCTTGCTAACCTACCAGAGATGGCAAGCTTGTTCATCAAGTATTTGATTGCTAAATGATCATTGTATACAAATACTTCATAACCATTAATGTAGTGTCTGAATTTATTAAGTGCGTAGATTACTACTAGCAATTCCTTTTGAGTGACAGTATAGTTTAGCTCAGCACCTTGCAGGTTTTTACTAATATAATAAATAGCATGCTCAATTGTACCTTCCTTTTTTCCTAACACTACTCCAATGGCATAGTCAGATGCATCATTGTGAATATAAAAGGGAAGCTTCCAGTCAGGTCCTCTAAGGATAGGTGTCTTTGTTAGAACATCTTTGAGCTTCTCAAATGACAGTTCATAGTCAGCTTTCCATTCAAACTCAGCTTCTTTCTTCAACAGGGTGTACAAAGGGGCTGCAAGTTGGCTAAAGTCCTTAATAAATATCCTGTAGTAACTGGCATGGCCAAGAAAACTCCTGACATCCTTTTGTTTTACTGGAGTTGGAAGTGTAGTGATGACTGCAATATTTGCAAGATCAACCTGAATGCCAAAGGATGAAAGGTAATGTCCTAAAAAAACTCCCTCTTCCATCATCATGTAGAACTTCTAACTGTTAAGGGAGAGGTTATATTCCTGAGATCTTTTAAGAACTTTCTCCAAGTTAGCATGAGCCTCCTCAAATGTAGTTCCATAAGAAGTGAAGTCATCCATGTATAGTTCAACACAGTCAGCAGAGATGTCAGAGAAAATACCGATGACCGCCCGCTGAAAAGTAGAAAGTGCATTGCACAATCCAAATGGAAAAATAGAATAAGAAAATGTTCCCCAGGGACAGTTGAACATTGTTTTATCCTAATCTTCAGGTGATATCTGGATTTGGTTGTATCTGTTGAAGCCATCTAAAAATGAGAAATACTTTTTACCAGCAAGGTTGTCAAGTACTTAGTCAATCAAATATAATGGAAAGTGATCTTTCTTAGTGGCTTTGTTAAGCTCCCTATAGTCCACACAAACTCTCCATTTCCCCCATTTTTTTGGAACAATTACTAAAGGAGAAACCCACTAGCTGTCTGAAATAGGATATATAAATCCAGCTTTAAGGAGTTGTTGTCAATCAAGATTGCACCTATAGCTTGATTTGGAATCTAGCTATCCTATTGAAACATGGAAATGTTCTCCTTGGTGGAAGAGAGAACGAGACTCCAGATTCTAGGCTGGTTCCTATTGAATTTGGAATATCGCCTAATACTATTTTTTGTGGTTTTGGGAAAAGGGAGAAGGATAACTAAAAATGAATATTGATTAATAAGGTGAAACACCAAAATGGATTCAGATTTGTTAGAATTATAAATCTATACCTATAGGACATACATTACTGAACTCTGCAGTAATTTTCACTTCACAACACCTAGGATGCCAAGAATTTACTATTAGGGTTTGTTGCCACTAATGGTAAAAATTCAACCAACAAACAGGTACTTCTGAAAAAGATTTATACTTTATAACTTAGAATAGGAATTTGGAATAATTCACTAATCTATGCTTAAAAGGCACAATACGTTTAAATATAGAAAACTTGGAAGGATGGATAGCAAAACTCAAAAAAGATATATGAATAATAAGGCCAGCTCTATTATCTTCAAAATCTACAAAAATGGTTACAAAATACAAGGAAAAGATGCAAAGGAACAATATGTTCACTAATACCTCTTAATCCCCAAATTTTGAACCCTTACAAATGAATAAGAAATTTAGTTATATAGCCCCTAAGGCCAATTTCAAAAATGAAATCCCCCCCCCCACCCCANAATTTCAAAAATGAAACCCCCCCCCCCACCCCAAAAAAAAAAAAAAGGTGCTCCTAAAAAGATAGATAACTCTGAATTTTAGGCCCAAATGATGTCTACAATGTTGCCTCCAAAATAACCAAATCCCTAAATTTAAGGCATAATTGATGCCAAAAATAAAGCCCCCTAGATTTTAGGTCTCCTAATGTTGATATTTCTTAATTTACATCTTTATAATATATCACCACATTACATAACACATCTAAAATATGACCAAAAAAAAACTTAAGATGTCACCCCAACCCTAAAACCCTAACATAACATATGGAAATAACCCTAACCATCCACAAAACCCTAACTTGAATGCATGAGTAACCACTCATCAAAACTAACACCTTGGAACTACGGTCAAAATGACCTATTTCACAAAAATCTATTATCATTTACACTGTCATAGCATGTGATGAAGCTATCATGGCACTTGAAGTGGGGGTTGTCATGCATTGTAGTTTGTAAGAGCTTTAACTTTCTCAGTAAGGCGGATTTCAAAGTTTGTCACATTTCAACATAGGCATTTCTTGCACTTCATTTGCATTTTGTAGCTTTTGGAAGAAAAGAGATTAGGGTTTCTATTATTTTGGTGCCGCCATGCTGGTAAATTTTGCAATGTTTCTTTGGTTTCCTCTGTCATGCTTGGGCTTGTCTGGAGTTCACCATGTGGTCTGTGAGTTAGCATACGTGGCATACTGTAGTTTTTCATCTTTCTCTTGCATTTGCGGGTTGTTTGTAAGTAATCTGCATCTTTAAACTAGAACTTGTGCTCTATGTTGTTTAGATCACTTCGGGTGAGGAAATCTTGGCTCTTTTCCACATGCGACCTCCACTTGAACTAGGGCTCTCTTCTAATTAAACTGCGGCAGCACTTGACTTGGACTTAAAGTTTAAGTTTGCATGACATAAAAACATAAAGCTTAAGTTTGCATGAAATAGGTTATAGCATAAAGAGGAGCTCGGGCTCCATACAGTTGATCTTGGCTCTAGCTTTCTTCACCGCGGCTTGTAACTTTAGTCTTCATGCCATAAAATGGCATTGTATTTATATGAATTCGGTCTCTCTGTATGAATTTTGACTTCCATGTCATAAACTATAGCGCTGTGCATGTATCTTTCTTAAGATAAACTCGGGCTCCAACACTTTGAACTTGGGCTCTAGCTCTCTTCACCATAGCTTATAACTTAAAGATAAGTTATCTCCTTCGATTCATTCACTCTTCATGCTATTGTAACTAATTTTGAAACTTAAACTGCATCTGGGTGTTCATTTTCTTCAAAAATAATTCTAGGTTTTTACTTTATCCTCCGCCAACTCCATCTTTGCATGTTGTAAATGATTTTTTCATGATTTCTTGTTAGAAGAAGTGATAAAAGCTGCCTGTAGTTAACTTCAAGGCTAAGCTTTATCTTATGCTGAATACCCACATGGCCTTTTCCTTGAGTCTCGATGAATCTATAGTTTAATGGTGAAACTATTGCAATAATAGTCTGTAGTTTAGAGATAAAAGCTCAACTCGAGTTCTCCATTGTTTGTGATGTGGTTGTCTATAGTCTTTGTTATTGTGTGGAGATCGTGTTGTTTGTGCCTTTGAGCATCTTTTCTATCTGTAACTTGCATTGATTTGGTATTTTTGTTATACTGTATGTTGTCACTTTTGAATAACAGTGAGTTTGTATCTATAAAGAACTCGGCCTTTTCCACCATGTTTGAAAGTTACCAAAATATGTAGAAAATGTTCCATTATTGTTGAACTGGAAACATTTACTATCTACACCATGCTTTCCCTTATGGTGACTTCCACTTCTATGTTGTCTCCTATTATTCCAACAGTGACCATTTGCATTTGAAGACCAAACCACTGGATGTCTGTATGATTGAAAAGATCATGTTTTGTCTGCAAAATAGTAACTATGGGGTTTGAGCACGGGCTCGTGACTCCATTAGGAAATATTATGAAACATGAATTCAGTTTTTTGTTTATAGATTCCTTTCTTTTCCAGTTGCATAGCTCTACCATATTTAATGATTTTGAATTTCATCTCTTGACAAACATGCCTAACAGCATTAATAGTAAACAATATTACCAACTTGCAATAAGTAAGGCAGCACTGTCATTTACCTTTTTTGAACAATAATCATTGTATCTATTTGAAAATACATAGCAAGATATATCATAACCAGTTTGTTATTGAATCATCCTAAAGCATGTAAAACTGTTACTCTATCTCCATCCTTAATCTGTACATTTCTTAGATCTTTTCACCAAGCACTGCATTTTCCTTTTCTTTAAGAGCATTAAGTAATAACACTGCTATGTTGCCTCTTTTAAAATGAATAAATGTTGTATTCTGAACATATATAATAGCACTATTTGATTTCAATCCTAGACATTAACAGTGCCAAACTTTTCCTTTTGAGAATCATTGCATATGTGAATGCTATGCCTATGCATTCATCACTTAGATGCCAACTGCTATGACCTAGCATCTTTTATAACAGCATTGCTATTGCCCTTGTTTACTTAAACATATGCTAAAAATTGATCATTATGGCATGCATATTATAGCTGAATGTATCATTGTATTCCTCCTTTTTCATATGCTCATCTTCTTCTGCACACACATCACTTATAACAGCAATACTGATATTTGATTTTGTATATGCCTATTGTTATAAAAAGGATATCACTGATTGGTTGTGCACTTCCTATTTCTTCTGCAAACATGGATATCACTGTTTTCTTTTCCTTTTATTCAAAGATAATAATGTTCAGAATAGTACTGAGATAAAGTATTGTCTGGTGTCAATAATGTATGAACCATTCATATACAATTTCCATTTTGATGATAATACAATTATCTCTATTGTATATGTGAATGCTAGTTTGTAACAACCCTAGGTTTTTCTATTTCTGATCTATCTTTGTGCACTATTTCATTTGATCATTTCACATACATACTAATAACACTTTGATACTCTCTTGAACAAGATTCTGACAGTAATCATAGCAGCACTCATATTCAATTGACAATGTGCCTATCCTTTTTCAATTAAACAATAAACATACATGCTACTACTTTGTTGTCATCTATCATACTTCACAAAATAGTATTCAGGACAGCACTTAGGATGAATATTTGTTATGTTTACTTGATTTTCTCAATAGTATTTAAAGTTTCAAACATGCTTCTCCATTTTTGATGACAATGTAATTGGATCTTTTGCACATGTATACTACTGCATAACAGAATTACTGTCATTCTCCCATTTTGATATAACATTGTTGATTCCACATGCATGTTTCAAAACAGCATTACATAGTATTTCATCCTTTCTTTGTACAATGATAAGGTATACTGTTACCTCATTTATGATTTTTAAGTTTGTTCCTTGTTGGTTGTAACACTTTTTTTTCAATTAGGAACACTCATTTTTCCACATCATTTCTTTTCATATGCCCCTTTCAGCAGCATCATTATATGAACTATACCTTCTTTTCTTTTTGAACTCATGAACTCTTAGTACTCTTGCATTTTTTATCCAATGAGGTTCGAGCACTGGATCGTTACACCCACTATATTTTCCTTTTACCATCTGCAACTTGTGAACTCTTGCATTGTTTTTCTTTCTGCATTTTTTACTTTAGTCTCACTTGCTTGCACACACCACCAAGTCCACATGTTAGATTAGTAGATACGATCAGTCAATCAATGTTTGTATGTAAATGTCATGTGAAATGACATTTATGTATGAATGTTGGTTTGTTGGTTGGGTTTACTAACCTAATATGTTGATGTTCTAAAAAAGGTTTCTCAGGTATAGGACCCAGGTCCCTTTGATTCAGATTTTCTAGTTTCCTAAATAACAACTCTTGAATAATGCAGGATGACAACTATATGCAGTAAAAGGTTTCATAGAATTATGTCCCTTTGATACTTTATTTAGTTACTGCAGATGCACACTTTGCTATTGCATTGATGTTTACATAAATGTACAGCTTTGAAGATTTGATTGTAGCATGGTGTTTTAGGTATCTATGTATTGCTTATATCCAATTTGGATCTAACTACTCTCTCTCCATGATGCAAGGAAAAAATAGAAGAAGACTTAGGATGAATGACAAACAGAGGCAAGGAAGAAGACATGAAGATTCAGATGATGCAGTACTCAGATCCAACATGCATAAGACCTCTTAAAGGCAATGCATGGACTCCTAAACCCTTTTATGCTCCTTTCTTACTTTCAGAATTGTATATCTTCTCTATGTTTACAATTTGAAAGATGTAACCTATGAAGGAATACTTTTTTAAATTACACTCAATTTGAATGTTCAATATAATGATCAATTATGAAATTTAAATTTAAAATTTGATCAAAACTTTAAACAATACCAGTGTTAACATGAATGCAAATGCAATGCATTTTGTCTTCATTATCTGAATAGAAGTGTTTAATAGGTGTACCTTTATGTAAGCTTTTGATGTTCATAGTTTCCATGTTGCATGTGTACTTTTATCTTCTGAATTTAAGTAATTCTGCAACTTAGGACTGTAACCACCTGAATTCGGTCTGTCGCAACTATAGACCCTATTTGCCCTAAGTGTGATCATACCCTCGAGTTATGTCCAAACGACCCTGTTACTGCTTGACATAATTCTTTTAATCAATTTAATGTCCTAGGTGATTTTTATCATTGATTTATATTATCTATTATAGCCATACAAATCAAATCAATTTCGACCAATCAGATCAAATCAAAATCAAACATGGCTATAGTATTTAATTATAAAGGAATTAAATAAATCTCTATATCAAGTAAATCACTTGCATTCAACCCATTCCCCTAGCCTATTTAATTTAATTAAATGGCTATAGTCCTCTAATTATTAAAAAGCAATTTTATTGTTTTAATAATTAATTCCTATATTTCTAAATGAATTAAATAAGTTTATTTCATTTATTAATATTCTCCTAAACCCCAACCTAACCCATCCCAACCACTTCTACCCTGGGTTCTAACCCTTCTCAACCCATTCACCCATGCTAATCTAATCCTAATCCTAAATTCTCCTCTAATCCACCTCCTAATGTTGTCACATTCCATTAGGGAATGCTTAGCAACTCCACCCACTTGAGAAAGTCCACTTTCTCAA
>MU223453.1:4527492-4565481 GCA_018584345.1 Thuja plicata | reverse complement strand
TAGGCATTAATAGCTCTTACATATTCATTTATTGGGCCTCCTAGTTCATAAATGAACCTTGTCCCCCCCTCTCTCTCCCATTCTTCTATAAATAGAAGCCTGTTTTGAGAGCAAAGAAGCCTTCACTAGAGATTAGAATTCCATTGTTATGCTGCCATTTTCATCATAGAATTACATTACATCTTATTACATGCTAGCTTGTTACTTCCATTTCATCATTTAGAGTTAAAATGCATGCTTTTATTGTCATTTAGCTTGTTTTTAATCAAAATCCTTCATGCTAGGTTGTATTAGTCACTGATTCAATAGCATATTCTGAGGGCCGATATGTTGTTGGTCACACTCCTAGTTAGAAGGCAATAGGTCAGTTTTAGTGGGTTCTCTATGCTTTTCATGTTTTTACTAACCCCATGATACTAATATAATGATCTATTGAGTGTTTTTGTTGCTTCTGACAGGTACCCATTTACACACGCACAAGGATAGCTACTATCAAATCCATAATTCAATGTAAAACAACTATCAAATTACCAATTTGGTGTGCAACTAAAATGATAACATTTTTTGGCAACCTCCTAGGGGTGTTTTCCTGCTGAACAAAACAAAAAAAATTAGACCAGGTTCCTTTTTCTTATCCATTGGGCCAGATTCTTCAACTTTAGGAACAACTGAACTTCTCAAACTGAAAACAAACTGCAAACTAAAAACTGAAACCTGTGTTGACCAACACTTAGAGAAAGAAAAACTATCAATGAACAACACCCTGTACTTCATCATTACTGTTTGAACCTATGTTTATGATGTGATAGAATGGAATTTATCCATGTATCATATGATGGACATAATTCAGATGATGATGATGTTGTCCATAAATAGAAACAAACTAAACTCAAAGGCAGAATGAGCTTGAACAGTAACCTTGGTTGCATGATATAGGTGTGAGAATGATGTGTATGATATGGGATAGTGGAAATTATCCATGTATCATGTGATGGGTATGATGTTCATGCACATATCATGTGATTGATCTTGTTGTTTCTATTCATTCTAACCTTCAAAACTGCAAAGAAAACTATCTGAAAACAACTTCTCTTTCCACCATGGTTATCTTATTGATGTATTCATCATTTATAACTGGGAACCCAAATGGGTTCTTGATTATGCATGGTGTGTATCTTCTTGATTTGACCATTGTGTGAATGAAATTACTAACTGCAACGGACTGAAAGAAACTAACTATGTGCAAAGCACTTATTCACACCAACTAACCTCAAAAGCAACGCTTGAGGTGGATCCCATTAACTGGGATTGGAAATTTTTCTCCTTCCATATTTGAGAGCTGAAAATCATTATGGGCCTTGCTTCCTGTAATCACAAATGGACCATCCCAAATGGCATCAAATTTTGAATGCTTACCAAGTCTACTTTTCATCTCATCCTATTTCAGAACTAAATTACCTTCTTGAAAGACTCTTGCGATAGCTTTTCTGTCAAATGTCTTTTTGATTTGAACATGATGTTCTTCCAATTTTTGAAAAGATTATTTTCTAATCTCTTCTAACTATATCAAATCAGCCAACCTTACCTCCATAGGTTGTTGGTCCAGCAGATCCAATTCCTTGATCTGGCTCAAACTGGGCAACTCTACTAAAATTGGCAATCTTGCCTCTTTTCCATAAACCAGCTTATAAGGTGAGTTGCTTGTTGAGTGTTTTGGGGTGATCCTATCAGCCCACAAGGCTTGCTTTAGCTTTATTCTCCAAACTCACTGGTTGTCTTCAATAGTCCTCTTGATGATGTGAATCAGATTTTTATTTGTTGATTCAGCTTGTCCATAACCTTGTGGGTAATAATTGGATGAGGTACTAAGATAAACATTGTTCTTTACTGCCCAATCAATAATTCTTGTGCCTAAAAAGGCCAAAGCATTATCGGAAACAATGGATTCAGGTGCTCTGAACCTTGCAATCAAATCTTCATATAAATTCAGAACTGAAGTTTCATTTGCATCTTTCAATGCAACAACTTCAGTCCACTTTGTAAAATAATCTGTTGTTGTCAATATATATCTATGACCTAAACTTGATGATGGATTTATGGGGACAATAAAATCTAGACCCCACTTGAAAAAAGGTTTTTCAACTTAAATTGGATTAAGAGGTAAAGATGCTAACCTTTTCTTGTTTGAGAAAACAACACATTTCAAACACCTTCTTACCCATATAAAGGCATCCTTATACAAGTTTGGCCAAAAATAGCCATCCTTCATTATCTTCAATGTTGTCCTTGCAGCAAAATGACCACCTGCTGGTCCATCACAAAATTCTTCTAGAACTTTGTCAGTTTGATCTCCACTGATGCATCTCAGCAATACACCATTATAATCCCTCCTATACAGTACATTATTCAGCAAACAATAAGGGGATGGATTGCAATCTATAATACCTCCTTTTTTATCTTCCCAAAACTTCAGGAGAGCATCATGTTTGCAAGAAAACCATCATATTGTTTACCCAATCATTCTGCAAATTTGGGACAACAACTTGTTCATTGTCTTCTAAAGCCAAAACTACTTCAGAATCATTTTTTAGAGTGTTATCTCCATTTCCAGAAAGTTTTTCACATAAACCCTTACCTCTTACCATCTTGGTAAATTTAATTTCAATGTTATACTCCATTGCCTTTGTGATCCAGCCAGCTCTCTTGGTGTTGAAATCCTTATTCAGCAAAAAATCCTTAACAGAAGGATGTGCAACCATCAAATTTATCTTATTGTTAGAAAGCATATATCTAAAAAAATTCATACTTCTAATTACAACAAGTACATGCTTCTCAACAAATGAATAATGCAGCTCATAGTCCTTTAGTCCTTGACCGAAAAAGGCTATTGGTTGTTCACAACCTATGTCATTCTTTTGAACTAACATGGCAGGAATGCTATCAACATTCTCATATGCATACAAAATAAAATCCTTTGAAAATTAGGATTTAACAAGGTAGGGGCAGTAGCTAATGCTTCATTAATCAATTCAAAATTGAATTTACCTTCTTTGGTCCATTTGAAAGCAATATTTTTCTTGAGCATGGTTGTTAATGGCATTAGTAACTCAGCAATATCTAGAATAAATCTTCTAACAAAATTGATTCTTCCTAAAAAAATTTGAAGGCCCTTTTTGTGAAGAGGAAGTGATAAGGCAAGGATAGCACTTACTCTTTCGAGTTCAATAGTGATACCCTCCTTTGAAACAACAAATCCCAGCAATTTACCTTCATGGAAAGCAAATATACCCTTCTTGGGATTTAAAGAAATACCATATTCCCTACATCTCTCAAAGATAACTCTTAAATGTTAAAAGTGTTCTGATGCATTCTTTGAGAAAACAATTATATCATCCAAATAAACAAGTAAAAACCTATACATCAAATTTATGAAGGCCTTGTCCATAGCCTTCTGAAAGGTTTCTCCTACATTAGATAAACCAATGACATCTTTTGATAAGCCATAGTTCCCCATTTGGTTGTAAATGTTGTCTTGAATATATCCTCTTCCTTCACCAATATCTGGTTATAACCAAAGAAACCATCCAGCAATGAGAACCATTCTGGACCTGAAACAACCTGCAAGATCTGTTCCATTGAAGGAAAAGGATGTCTATCCTTTAATGAAGCTCTATTCAAGTCACGAAAATCAACACATAATCTAATTTATCCATTCTTGTTCCTAACAGGAACCAGATTGGATACCCATGAAGTATGTTTGATTGGGAAAATGATATTACTCTAACTCAGTTTATTTAATTCTTTAATCATGAGAGGCTCTAGTTTTGGATTTATTGGCCTCTATTTTTGCCTAACTGGTGTGGCTCCTAGTTCTAATTCAATTATATGTTGAGAAATACTAGGATCAAATCCTTTCAAATCTGAATAGCTCCAAGCAATAATATCATAAAATTGATTGCATAAGTTAACAAAGGTTTGACATTCTTCAGGTGTACATACCTTTCCAAGTTTTAACACTTTATCCTTTGCAACAACAATTTCCTCATAATGCTCTTCCTTTATCTGCAAGCTAGATTTATCCTTTTTGAATTGATCATTAGTACCAAATATATATTCTAAGGTCACAAGACCTTTAGGCATTTTATTTTTCCGCAATTGAATGATATGGTCTTCATATTGCTCCTACAATCTTTGTTGGTTTGGCTGTGCAAACTTAGCCTCTTCTCTCAAAAAGTTAACAATATGTTGGCCAAATTCAAAAACTTACCAACAATTAGTATTGTTAGGGATAGCGGGTCTAACAATTACTTTAACATAATTCAGCCCTTTACTATTGCTAATTTATGTTGGAATATCATACTAGGCTCCAACAGTGCAAGCCTATCAGGATGTTTGTTCTGATTTCTAGGAATAGATTGTAGATTAAAGATTTAAAATCTTCAATCAAATCACATACAACATGCTTTTAATTTTTTAATAAATCATTCTTAGTTTCCTGAACATTCCTAACTTGATTCACAATCAATTATGAATCACCATAAACTTGCAAACAGCTAGCACCTCTTTTAATGGCCCACTTCAATCCATTTATGAGGGCTTCATGTTCAGAAACATTATTTGTACAACTAAAATTGAATATGAAAGAAGCATAATACCTTTCATTCTCTGGTAAAATCAGCATACAACCCCCTCCTGCACCTATTTCGATGCGTGATCCATCAAAAAATAGTTTCCAAACAGCATTAGATTGATGTTCTGGATCTAAATCTGCATTTTTAACTACGGTTGGAAGAAAATCATAAATCTCATGGATAACATAATTACCCAAAATTGGCTCCTCAATCTGTTCATCTAAAATTTTGACATTTTTAGTTGCCCAATCATCTAACAAAATATCAAGAATTTTACTTATTTGTGTTTGAGCTTCAAAAACATCAGATATTTCCTCTTGATCAAATAATACAATTGTTGATTCATTTCCAACACTAGCAACATACTGTTCAACACATAATTTTGCAATGGGCTCTGAGGGTATAGTAACCTTAGTACCGTACCTTGTGCGAAAAAGCATGTGAGTCTAGTCTGCTGATAGATAACCTCCTATCTTAGCAGTAAATTCTCTTGACAAGTATTTAGAGAAGTTAGGAGGCAAATCAATATTGTATACATCCATAAGAATTGAAAAACTAGGGCAAGCATGCAGTATTAAATCAAGATTCCTTATAAATCCTATAGTTGCAACTGTTGTCCCATCTAATTGGACAACTCCTCTTTCAAGTGGTTCATATTCGAGGCCCAACTGGTCTACAATTTTCTTTGGCATAACCAAGCTAGTAGCACCAGAATCAATCATACAATTGTGAACTAGGTGTTGTCCTATAATGACAGTGACATAAAATGGAGGAGGTTTAATCAATTTAGCTAATTGTTGGGATGTACTTGCACTTGCAGCAACTAAAACCTTAGGGGTTTGCTAAGACAAAACTTCATCAGATAGTGTAAGTGCTTTTAATGCCTCTTTTAACATGTCCTTTTGTCCTGGAAGAGCCAAAACATCCCACATGGACAAAAGAACATTTGTCTTCTTTAAATGATCAACAATATTGAAGCTCTGAATACTAACCTTTT
The DNA here is from genome assembly GCA_018584345.1 of Thuja plicata. Taxonomy (NCBI): domain Eukaryota; kingdom Viridiplantae; phylum Streptophyta; class Pinopsida; order Cupressales; family Cupressaceae; genus Thuja; species Thuja plicata. The sequence continues at coordinate 4,559,853 of MU223453.1, read as the reverse complement.
GGTGTTTATTTTAAAACAGCAGGCTCATTTGCCGTCTAAATTGACTGTTATGCTCCTTTTTTATTTTGTATATTCTGCTTTGTTTGTTGTTGTATTGTAACAACAGGTTTTTGTACTTTATCATTTGGTTGTTGATCATTTCCATCCTTCACTTTTGACCTTGTTCCTGCAACTATAGGTCTCCATACTTGATTGGGGTCAAAATTTGTTGCTAAAACAACATCATCATCATTACTAAAATTAACCAAAGACACATCAGGATTACCTTGTGTTTGTGATTGATCATACTGTACCTCTGTTTGGCTATTAACCGACTGTCCCTTCAAAACATCATGTCTTCTAGCTTCAAGTACATGAGGGCAATCCAGCCAATAATGCACATCATTACATGTGTTGCACCATTCCGATTCTTGCACATAATTAACTTGAGAAATTACTGTTAACTCCTTGGAAGTACTCAGAGTTGCATAAATATATGTTTGACCAGCTCTCTGATTGTAACTTCTTTGTTTTCCTTGAGCTTGCCCTGGCTGGTTTGAACTGGAAGCTTGATTCAATGGCCTATTCTGCTGATAATTCACTTGAGGAGGCCTATTGTATTGGCCTTGCTGCCTCTTCAGGTTTGTTATCTTATTGCCATAATTCTGCAAAGTTATCAGAATATTGTCATTTGTGTCTTTTAGCTTCATAGTCTACTCCTTTATCTCCCTAATTGGAGCTGAAGCAGCATGTTCTTCTGCTACAACCTGCATATTAAGTGTTGGTAATGGAGGAACAACAGCAATAGGTGGTATGACAACTAGTACAACTGGTTGTATCTCTGTACAATAAGGCCTTGGAGGTAATTTTCCAACTTGTATTAAGTTGTTTTCAGCTCTAACATCAACATCACAAGTATTAGGTAAAGTATTACCTCTCATAGACTGTATCATAAGTGCAGTATCACTGTTAAATGCTTTCAAATAGAAAATAAATGCATAGTCATTAGATGGTTTAACATATCTTGGAATTTTGTCCCAAGCTCGTTGAAAATGAAAATTGAAGTTAGAAATATGCTCATTGATATTTCTCTTAATAGTAGTTAGTTGCTCAACCAAAGACAAATTATCTGACCTATCTTCAAATTTACTGATCAAAACAGTCCCTAACTCATCCCATGTAGCAATAGAATTAACTGGAAAACTTCTAAATGAAATTAATACTTTACCCTTAAGTGAAGCTGCTAATAGTTTTAATGCTACATCATCATGAGTAACAAGATGTAATCCACATAGAGTAGCAATATCTTTAATATGCTCAATTGTTGAAATGTGATTCTCACCATTAAAATACATCAAACCTTTTAGTGTCACTGGTGGAATGTCATGATGAACAGAAATTTGTAATGGGATGCTAGCATCAAAGGCCACAAAAGGCAAATTCTTAGTCATCTGTACTGGTGGTACTTGTTGTTGGACTACAGGCGGTACAATAGATTTGTTAGATTGAGTTACCTTTCTTTGATATGTTTTCAATCCTGAGGTAGCAGTACCACTTGTGGATGCTATATCTGCAAGATGATTCTTTGTTGATTCCTCAAAATGGGTAATTCTAAACTAGAATTATCAATAACACTTAAATCTTCAGGAAAACCAAAATCTTCAATAATTACCTTGTGGCTTTCAGAAATGGCAGCTTGATCCTCAAAGATAGGATTTTCAAACAATGGAAATCAGATCCCAGCAAAGATGCTCTTTCTTCTACAGCTTGAGATGCTCTGCTTCTTCTTGTTGATTTATTGCCTCTTCTACTGGGCTGTAACTCTTGATAAATGAATCCTTCATTATTTTCTATTGTCAAAGTTCTTTTCATCAAGATAAATCTACAACTAAATCTGCAATAAAACCTTTAACCAGAGTCGCCAGGAGCTGGTAAAATACCTTCTGAAAGGGAGAAATATTGTTGCTCACACCAAAACAGCAATAAGAAATAATAACTTTGAAAGAGTGGTGTAGCAGTTTGGATCCCACCGAGCGTGCCAAAAACTATTGTCGATCAAGATTGTGCCTATAGCTTGATTTGGAATCTTTCTATCCTTTGAAATATAGAAGCGCTCTCCTTGGTGGAAGAGAGAACGAGTCTCCAGATTCTAGGTCAGTTCCTATTGAAATTGGAATATCACCTAATACGGATTTTTGTGGTTTTGGGAAAAGGGAGAAGGAAAACTAAAAATGATTATTGATTAATAAGGTGAAACACCAAAATGGATTTAGATTTGTTAGAATTGTAAATTTGTACCTATATGACATACACTACTAAACTCTGCAATAATTTTCACTTCACAACACCTAGGATGACCAAGAATTTACTATTAGGGTTTGTTGCCACTAATGGTAAAAATTCAACTGATAAATAGGTACTTTCTGCAAAAATTTTATTCTTTATAACTTAGAATAGGAATTTGGAACAATTTACTAATTTATGCTTAAAAGGCACAATACACTTAAATGCAGAAAACTTAGAAGGATAGATAGCAAAGCTCAAAAAAGATATACGAATAATAAGGCCAGCTCTATTATCTTCAAAATCTGCAAAAATGGTTACAAAATACAAGGAAAAGATGCAAAGGAACAATATGCTCACTAATTCCTCTTAATCCCCAAATTTTGAACCCTTACAGATGAATAATAAATTTAGTTATATAGCCCCTAAGGCCAATTTTGAAAATGAAATCCCCCCCCCCAAAAAAAAAAAGGTGCTCCTAAATAGACAGATAACTCTAAATTTTAGGCCCAAATGATGTCTATAATGTAGCCTCCAAAATAACCAAATCCCTAAATTTAAGGCATAATTGATGTAAAAAATAAAGCCCCCTAGATTTTAGGTCTCCTAATATTGATATTTCTTGATTTACATCTTTATAATATATCAACATATTACATAACACATCTAAAATATGACCAAAAAATAACTTAAGATGTCACCCCAACCCTAAAACCTTAACATAACATATGGAAATAACCCTATCCATCCACAAAACCCTAACTCAAATGCATGAGTAACCACCCATCAAAACTGACACCTTGGCATTACGGTCAACATGACCTATTTCACAAAAATCTATTATCATTTACAATGTCATAGCATGTGATGAAGTTGTCATGACACTTGAAGTGGGGGTTGTCATGCGCTATAGTTTGTGAGAGCTTTAACTTTCTCTGTAAGGAAGATTTCAAAGTTTGTCACATTTCAACATAGGCATTTCTCACACTTCATTTGCATCCTATAGCTTTTGGAAGAAAATATATTAGGGTTTCTATTGTTTTGGCACCGCCATGCTGGTGAATTATGCACTATTTCTTTGGTTTCCTCTGTCATGCTTGGGCTTATCTAGAGTTCACCATGTGGTCTGTGAGTTAGCATTCGTGGCATATTGTAGTTTTTCATCTTTCTCTGGCATTTGTAGGTTGTTTATAAGTAATTTGCATCTTTAAACTGGAACTCAAGCTCTCTATTGTTTAGATCACTTTGGGTGAGGAAAGCTCGACTCTTTTCCACATGTGACCCCCACTTGAACTAGGGCTCTCTTCTAATTAAACCGCGGCAGCACTTGACTTGGACTTGAAGTTTAAGTTTGCATGACATAAAAGCATGAAGCTTAAGTTTGCATGAAATAGGTTATAGCATAAAGAGTAGCTCGGGCTCCATACAGTTGATCTTGGCTCTAGATTTCTTCACCACAGCTTGTAACTTCAGTCTTCATGCCATAAAATGGCATTGTCTTTATATGAACTTGGTCTCTCTGTATGAACTTTGACTTCCATGCCATAAAATATGACATTGTGCATGTATCTTTCTTGAGATAAACTCTAGCTCCAACACTTCAAACTCAGGCTCTAGATTTCTTCACTACGGCTTATAACTTAAAGATAAGTTATCTCCTTCGATTCATTCACTCTTCATGCTATTGTAACTAATTTTGAAACTTAAACTTCATCTGGGTGTTCATTTATTCAAAAATAATTCTGGGTTTTTACTTTATCCTCCGCCAACTCCATCTTTGCATGTTGTAAATGATTTTTTCATGATTTCTCATTAGAAGAAATGATCAAAGTTGTTTGTAGTTAACTTGAAGGTTGGGATTTATCTTATTCCGAATACCGACATGGCCTTTTCCTTGAGTCTCGATGAATATGTAGTTTACTGGTGAAACTATTGCAATAATAGTCTATAGTTTAGAGATAAAATCTCAACTCAAGTTCTCCATTGTTTGTGACATGGTTGTCTGTAGTCTTTTTTATTGTGTGGAGACTGTGCTATTTGTGCCTTTGAGAATCTTTTCTATCTGTAACTTTCATTGAGTTGGTATTGTTGTTATATTGTATGTTGTCACTTTTGAATAACAGTGAGTTCGTATCTATAAAAGAACTCGGCCTTTGCCACCATGTTTGAAAGTCACCAAAATATGTAGAAATCGTTCCATTATTGTTGAACTAGAAATGTTTACTATCTCCACCATGCTTTCCCTTATGGTGACTTCCACTTCTATGCTATCTCCTATTATTCCAATAGTGACCATTTGAATTTGAAGATCAAACCACTAGATGTCTATATGATTGAAAAGATCATGTTTTGTCTGCAAAATAGTAACTATGGGGTTCGAGCATAGGCTCGTGACTCCCATAGGAAATATTATGAAACATGAATTTGTTTTTTTGTTTATTCTACCTTTCTTTTCCAGTTGCATAGATCTACCATATTTAATGATTTTGAATTTCATCTCTTGACAAACATGCCTAACAACATTAATAGTAACAATATCACCAACTTGCAATAAGTAAGGCAGCACTGTCATTTTTATTTTTTGAACAATAATCAATGTATCTATTTGAACATGCATAGCAACATATATCATAACCAGTTTGTTATTGAATCATCCCAAAGCATATAAAACTGTTACTCTATCTCCATCCTTAATTTGTACATTTCTTACATGTTTTCACCAGGCACTGCATTTTCCTTTTCTTTAAGAGCATTAAGTAATAACACTGTTATGTTGCCTCTTTTAAAATGAATAAATGTTGTATTCTAAACATATATAGCAGCAATGTTTGATTTCAATCCTGGACATTAACAGTGCCAAACTTTTCCTTTCGAGAATCATTGCATATGTGAATTCTATGCCTATGTATTCATCACTTACATGCCAACTGCTATGACCTAGCATATTTTATAACAGCATTTCTATTGCCCTTCTTTACTTAAACATATATTGTCAATTGATCATTATGGCATGCATATTATAGTTGAATATATCATTGTATTCCTCCTTTAGCATATGTTCATCCTCTTTTGCACACACATCACTTATAACAGCAATACTGATATTTGATTTTGTATATGCCTATTGTTATAAAAAGGATATCACTGATTGGCTTTGCACTTCCTATTTCTTCTGCAAACATGGATATCATTATTTTCTTTTCCTTTTATTTGAAGATAATAATGTTCAGAATAGTAATGAGATAAAGTACTGTCTGGTGTCAATAATGTATGAACCATTCATATATAATTTCCATTTCGATGATACAATTAGCTCTATGGCATATGTAAATGCTAGTTTGTAACAGCCCTAGTGTTTTCTATTTCTGATTTATCTTTGTGCATTGTTTCATTTGATCATTTCACACACATACTAATAACACTTTGATACTCTCTTGAACAAGATTCTGGTAGTAATCATAGTAGCACTCATATTCAATTAACAATGTGCATATCCTCTTCCAATTGAACAGTAAACATACATGCTACTCCTTTTTTGTCATCTATCATACTTCACAAAATAGTATTCAGGACAACACTTAGGATGAATATTTGTTATGTTTACTTGATTTTCTCAATAGTATTTAAAGTTTCAAACATGCTTTTCCATTTTTTATGACAATGTAATTGGATCTTTTGCACATGTATACTACTGCATAACAGCATTACTGTCATTCTCCTATTTTGATATAACATTGTTGATTCCACATGCATGTTTCAAAACAGCATTACATAGTATTTCATACTTGCTTTGTACAATGATAAGGTATAGTGTTACCTCATTTCTGGTCTACAAGTTTGTTCCTTGTTGGCTGTAACACTTTTTTTTCAGTTAGGAACACTCATTTTTCTACATCATTTCTTTTCATATGCCCCTCTCAGCAGCATCATTGTATGAACTATACCTTCTTTTCTTTCTAAACTCATTAACTCTTAGTACTCTTGCATTTTTTTATGCAGTGAGGTCCGAGCACGGGCTCGTGACACCCACTGCATTTTCCTTTTATCATCTGCAACTTGTGAACTCTTGCATTATGTTTCTTTCTGCATTTTGTACTTTAGTCTAACTTGCTTGCACACACCACCAAGTCCACATGTTAGATTAGTAGATACAATCAGTCAATCAATGTTTGTATGTAAATGTCATGTGAAATGACATTTATGTATGAATGTTGGTTTGCTAGTTGGGTTTACTAACCTAATATGTTGATATTCTAAAAAAGGTTTCTCGGGTATAAGACCCAAGTCCCTTTGATTCAAATTTTCTGGTTTCCTAAATAGCAACTCCTGAATAATGCAGGATGACAACTATATGCAGTAAAAGGTTTCATAGAATTATGTCCCTTTGATACTTTATTTAGTTATGCAAATGTACACTTTTCTATTGCATTGATGTTTACATAAATGTACAGCTCTGAAGATTTGATTGTAGTATGTTGTTTTAGGTATCTATGTATTTCTTAGATCCAATTTGGATCTAACTACTCTCTCTCCATGATGCAGGGAAAAATAGAAGAAGACTTAGGATGAATGAAAAACAAAGGCAAGGCAGAAGACATGAAGATTTAGATGATGCAGTACTCAGATCCAACATGCAGAAGACCTCTTAAAGGCAATGCATGGACTCCTAAACCTTCTTTATGCCCCTTTCTTACTTTCAGAATTGTATATCTTCTCTATGTTTACAATTTGAAAGATGTAACCTATGAAGGAATACTTGTTGATTACACTCAATTTGAATTTTCAATGTAATGATCAATTATGAAATTAAAAGTTAAAATCTGATCAATACTTTGAACAATACCAGTGTTAACATGAATGCAAAAGCAATGTATTTTGTCTTCATTATCTGAATAGCAGTGTTGAATAGGTGTACCTTTATGCAACCTTTTGATGTTCATAGTTTCCATGCTGCATGTGTACTTTTATCTTCTAAAGTTAAGCAATTCTGTAACTTAGGACAACAACTAGCAAATCCATAGTTCAATGTAAAACAACTATCAATTTACCAATTTAGTGTGCAACTAAAAGGATAACAGGATTTTTTTTTTAACTCAGTCTTCACTATATCTCTCAGAGCAGGGTTAATTCTTCTCTGGGCTTTTCTACATGGTATGGACTCAGGACTGATGTAAATCCTATGGGTACAAAGCTTTTCATCTAACCCTTTCATATCGGTATAGTCCCATGCAAAGGCCTACTGACTTTCTTTCAAAAGTTGGAGAAGACTAGTCCTCTGAGATTTGGTGAGGTTCTTATTGACTTTCAACTCTTTACTTAAAGCAATTTCTACCCTTATGACTTTATCCAGCATCATAAATTCTGCAAATGAGGGTGACTTTATCTCATGTGGTAACAAGGTATGAAGGTAATCAGGTGTTGTAGAAAACTTAGGTGAGGTCTACTTGGGTAGTATGGTTTGGAGGGAATAGTTAGGGACATGACAAGAGGATGCATCAGAGCCATACCAATTGGTGAGAATTGCCACTAGTATGTCATCTTCCTCTTGTGAGACCATAAATGGATCTCTTCCAATAAACATGATTCATTGCACAGAATTTGCTTCAAGGGTAGCATCACCTAGATCTGGCCAGATAACTTGGTCAAGTTCAGCTTGGGGTTTGGCTGGAGAATACAGAGTTATTTTCTTGGTATGGATCCCATTAGATATTGTCATTTTTCCTCAGCAACATACAATGCAAGCATCTGTTGTGGCTGCCATGGTCTTCCTAAGATTTATGGATATCCTCCTGATGTGGCTTTGGGGGACATGATTATGAAATATGAGGGGTAATCTAATGAATCAAGTGTGACAACAATGTCCTCTACCATGCCATCCAACTTAACTATAGAATTATCAGCTAACTGGAGTATTGTAGGTGTTTCCCTTAAACTAATGATGCTAAGTCTCAACAAAACTTCCATAGTCATTACATTTATGGATGCTCCTAAATCAATCAAGACATTCTATATTTGTATACCATTGATATGAATGATAACCACTGGGCTTCCTAGATCAGATTATTTAGGCATCAAGACTTTACTGAGCATAAGATCAAAAAGTTTCCCAAGGATATGGATAGTGTCAGGATCTTTCTTCTTTCTACTATGGTGCTTGATACAGGCTTCCTTTATTACTTTATTATAAATGGGAACTTCTTTAAGGGAATCTAATAAATATATTTGGACAGTCATTTTCTTAAGTTGGTCAATGAAATCAGCTGCAATAGGATTTTCTTTTGAGGGTGTTGATTGAACCAATCTCCATGGATATGGTGGATTTTTCAAAACTTGTATAGATTGCAGAATAGGTAGAGCAAGAGTGGTTTGGTTCTTAGGTATTTCCTTAGTATCAAGAACTTTAGTTATTATAGTCTCCTTAGGTGCAGGCAATGTAGTTCATGATCTTAAGTGAATATCATTCACTTGCAGGGAATAAGCTTGTTGCTTGTTATTAGGATTTGGAGTTGGTTGTGCAGGAAGTTGTGTTGGCTTCTGGGGATTATTATTGGTTGTAGGAGGTGGAGGCATAATAGCTTGCTATAGAGGTGGAGGCATAATAGCTTGCTACTGATTAGGCTGATTGGGTCCCCACTGAGGTTGATGTTGCCAGTTTCCATGTGGTTTCCATTGGTTTTTCTGTTATGGCTACTGATATTGGTTAAATTGTTGTTGGTATGGGTTAAATGGATGTTTTTTCTAATAGTTTTGTTTATACTATGGTTGTTGGTTAGACCAATTATAATTCCAATTATGTCCTTAAGGGCTAGAATTCTGAGGGTTTTGGTTTTTCCATTGACTACTATTATTATAACCAAAATTATTTACAAGGTTTTGAGGCATACCTTGTCTTTGAGCCCATGGTCACCTTTAAGCAACGTAGAAAACCTCTCCATTCTCCTCATCTATAGCTTTAAATTTAGTGGGTATTGAATTAGTGTCCACAGATGGAACTATTTTTCACTTATAGTTCCTTTTCTTCCCTTTATAGTGAGAGCAAAATTTAGCCAGCATAACTTCTCCATCATCTGTCTTCCTTCTTGCTTGCATGTTGTCCAGTTGAGTGGCATCATCATTAATGATGTCCTATTTGAAGTCAGACAGAAGATTGGACAACTCCATCTTAGATACCCCCAAACCATTGGACTTATGAGGCAAATCTTTGATTCCTCTTCCTTTCTTCACAGTAGCCCTTGAATAGTTCAGACATATATTCTTTATGTCAGAACTATTCTTCTGAGTGATGTCTCTGCCCACCATAAGGTCTAAGGCCTCAATACTTCCATTATTTACACCTTTTAGGAAAAGATTTTTTTGTGATTCCTCATTCAACTAATGTTGAGTGTTGCACTATAGGTTAAAATAAACCTTGAGACATATTCTTCCAAGGTCTCATCCTCCTTTTGTGACATTTTGAAAATGTCATCTCCCTTCAAATCTCGACCCCTATAGTACTCTTTGTATTTAGAAAGGAACATATTGCTCATTGTATCCCAATCCGCTATATCATTGGCACCCAACCCCATGAACCATCTTAAAGTAGTGTCCTTAAGAGTGGAGGGAAATAATTTTAGCTTATGGGCATTAGTTGTGTAATCATAACTCCTATAGAGGATATCAAACTCAAAAAGGAAGGTTTCAAGGTCTTCATTGATAAGGCCATAAAATTTGGGAAGTGCAGAGGCAAGTATGTTTTTCATATTATGATTACCATGCTAAAGAGGAATGGGGAAAGGAAAGGTAGGTTGAGCCATCCGTGGAGGAGGACCCGACTGTTGTGGTTGATAGAACAAAATCTAATGGGTTGTCTTGATACTCAGGTTCATCAAAAATTTCATGCAAATGTAGCAATCCTTCAGAGGAAGATGGCGAAGATATTTATCCTTGGGCATTAGCAAATGGATTTTCAAATGGCTTTTCTTCTTCTTCACTCTCAACTTGGGGTTCCTCTGGCTCAAGATTAAAATATCAAATGGTTCAACCTAGTTATTGCGAGGAAGGATTCTCCCATGAGGGTCTCTTCTTCTATGCATAAAAGGATTACTTAAAACTCAATCCTAAATTATGAAATTTGGGAACATGAACACCAAAGTAAGTTTGAATTAACACCATCCCTGGCAGCAGCGCCAAAAATGCTTGGCTAAACAATTGTCTTAGAAACTCATAGCATTGGACTACTTATTTCAGGATTGGACACCATAAATGGTTGCTAATTAGATCATTCAGTCTCATTTAATTATAGACCAAGGACGTAAACTTGGAATGGCATCTGCAAAATATATGCTTCAAACTCTCTTGATTCTCATGGCTAATCCTATGAAATTGAAATGCATTAAGCTTCATGAAATCTATGCTAACTCAAGTAAATGATCTTACTCTAGGAAAACAAGTAATCATAGATAGGAACTGCTCTACCCACCTATGTTGCAGGAATAGTCTACTAGTTTTGTTACTAGTGGCTGCAGGAACAACAGAGTTCTACTTTACTTCTTAATAAGCATGGAAATGATTTCTACTCTAACAAAGTAATTCACTCACCAAGTGTGCCCCCTTGGATGAGTGAACAAAAACACAATCAAGATAAAATAATTGAACTCAAACTGTGCATTCTATTCATTCATGGAAAATACACTTGGATAGATATAACTGTATTACAACTATATCAGCTTCTATTCAGAAATATCAACTAACTTGACTAACTCCAAAGATTTAAATAGTCATCTTATTTAAATGAAAACTACAACTACTCCCTAAATCTAAGATCACTCCATTAATGAGGATCATTACAGATACATAATGTCTCATAACAGAAATATCAGTAATCAAGAATGAGTCCTCGCGGAATATAGTACGTGGTGGGCTCTAGATCCACGCACAGCATTTAACAGAAACCTATATTGACTTTTTCCCTATGTGAAGATCTTGCAGCAACACCTTAACTTTCTTGAGTGTTTTCTTGACTTCTTCAACACGAAGGCATCTTGTAGCAATGGTCGCTTTTGACTTCTTCAGCACCACTATGTTGATCTTTAAATGCGCCATGACTGATCCCTGCAAAATGATTAATGCACACACAACCTTTGATAAATATGTATTCTCATCATTAATATTAGGAAAGAAGTGTTAAGTTCTAATTAATACTCTTGCAAGGCACATGGCTACATGAAGACATGAAGGAAACTACCCACAAATATAGCATAGAAAATAGGATCATTCATTAGCATATAACTACTACATTTTGTCATTTCTATCCATCAGTTTCAAGCAAATATACCATGTTCTTTTATCATCCACTTTCCTACTTATGTCTTTACCCATATAAAATATACATATAAAACCACAAGTCTAAGTATCTGTTTTACAAGAAAATTGGTAAAAATAAAATAAAAAGCACTTAAAAAGATGGCCATTTAAGAGGCTCATCACCAAATGCAGCATTACTTTAGGCCTTTTAGAATTTGGCCGACTCATACTAGACTGTATGCCTCCCGTGATATAGTAGAAGGAACAATAGAATTTGGAAGGACGTGGGTCCTTTTCCAGAGAGTGAAGTAGGAGCCGACCTCCTAGGTTTGGTGAGAGTCGGGCTGAGCAGGAAGTAGGGTCCATTGGAGGACTAGGAATTATACCTAGAATAGAGGCCCAAAGGTTTGATACATTGGGAATCAGATTATGAATTTGATGCAGCTCAACCACCTCCATTCTTAGGAGGAACATATGGGACAGGTGTAGATTCTTGGCTTCTAAGCCTCGAGAGGTGCTTTGGGTTGCATAACTATAGTAGCAACCTTAGAACATATTTTGTTATTCTCCTACTTAGAGACCAAGCCTCCACTTGGTGGAGACACGAGAAATCCAAGGGACACTTGATCATTGACACCCTTACTTGGGATTCTTTCCTCGAGCTTTTCAAATCTAGATATGTCTCAAAATAGTTCAAGAAGCATCGTATAGATGAGTTTCATGATCTCCAGCAAAGGGGACTCTCAGTAGTCCAATATGAGGGTAGGTTTCTTGATCTCCTCCCTTATGTGGAGTACATGGGGGACAAGAAGCTAGAGGTTAAACGATTCATCAAGGGTTTGAATCCTGCAATATCAGATAGGGTACACATGGTACCTTTAGGAGGCTTAAGGTTCATGGTGGATGAAGCTTTGGTGGCCGAAGAGATAGTCAGAGGTCCACTGGATGGTAGGGATAGGCCTCAAAACCATAATCCCACACCCCAGGCCTCAGAATATCAGAAACCCCATGGAAGGGGAATCAAAGGTACTCTTTAGGGTCATTTAGGACCCCACGACCATAGCAGCCATAATAGTCTCAGCAGAACCAACAACAGAGGCCACCACAGGTATAATAGGGCTCTAAGCCTAGATAGTGGTAGAAAAGGGTCCTAGGAAAGACCAAAGACCACAGGCACCTTATACACCTCCAACATGGACTCAACAGTTTGCTAGGGGTGGTTATAGAGGGTCTTCCAAAACCGTAGGTTCACAGTACTCCAGACCTCAAGGTATTCAAGTTCAGGCACATGGGCCATGTTACACTTATGGTGCCATGGGGCACATAGCTAGAGAGTGGCCCCAAGTTGGTAGTCATCATGTAGCGATGTTAGAACCAATAGTTGGGGATAGGGGAAAGTCCCACATGGTATTTGCAGTGGTGGATAACCGTCAGGCAGAGCACAAAGCCACCATCATTGAGGCCTCAGGTAAGATCAGAGGTAGTGATGTTTCTATTTTATTTGATATAGGAGCTATTGAATCACTTTTTACTCCATCAGTTGTGGAGCATTGCGGGCTAGTGGAAACTAGACAAGAGGTTAGATGGGAGGTAGAGTTAGCCTTAGGTGCTAGAGTTTCCATTACTTCAATGGTTAGAGATTGTCCAATCCAGATTGGTGGCATAACCACCATAGCAAATCTCAGAGTTACGTCCCTTGGATCTTATGGTCTAGCTCTTGGCATGGATTGCCTAAGTGCCCACAGGCCAAGCTAGATTTTTGTAAGAAGAAGATCAAATGTTTGGATGATGGTGGTACAACTATATGTATTTCATGAATCCAAAGACGTGTATCCCTCCGTGTGATTTCTGCAATGCAACTTAAGTGGTGCATGCGAAAGGGATGTTAGTTGTATGCTATCACCATCAGAGATAGGGAAGAATAAAAAAAGAAGGAAACCTCCCTTGATGACTTCCCCATTGTTCAGGAATTTGTAGATGTGTTACCTTCAGAGCTACCGGTATGCTTCCTCATAGAGAGGTTGATTTTCACATAGATCTTGTACCAATAGCATAACCAATTTCTAGATAACCTTATAGGATGACCACTAATGGGCTTAATGAGCTCAAGATACAGCTTGAGGAACTAATATAGAAAGGAAACATTCATCCTAGTGTTTCTCCTTGGGGTGCACCAGTGATCTTTGTGAAGAAGAAAGATGGATCTCTTAGGTTGTGCATGGATTACTGACAGATGAATAAAGTGACCATCAAGAATTGGTATCCACTTCCTAGGATCAAAGACCTATTTGATCAGTTACAAGGTGCCCGAGTGTTATCAAAGACATACCTCAAGTTTGGATACCACCAGTTGAGGATATTGGATAGTGATATTCACAAGACCGCATTCCGCACTAGATATGGACACTATGAATTCATTTTAGTTTCATTCAGTATTATGAATGCTCTAGCTGTATTCATGAGTCTTATGAATGGAGTATTTCATACCTTCCTTGACAAGTTTGTATTTGTGTTTCTCGTTGACATCTTAATATATTCCAAAGATGAAAAAGAGCATGAGGAACACCTAAGACATGTCTTGCATTGTCTTAGGGACAATCAATTGTATGACAGCTTGTCGAAGTGTGCTTTCTTCATAACAAAGGTCAAGTATCTAGGCCATGTTATTTCAGGTGATGGGATCTCAATAGACCCATCAAATATTCATTTCATTATCGATTGGCTAGCGCCTACCACTGTGATCGAGGTTAGGAGTTTTATGGGATTAGTCGGTTACTACACATATTTTTTTGAGGGTTTCTCTTGAGTAGTGTACCCCATCACTTCTCTTCAGCAAAAGGGAAAGAAGTTTGAGTGGAATGAGAAGTGTGACAAGGATTTTCAAGAGCTCAAGAGGGCACTTACTAGTGCACCCATTCTTTCGATTTTAGAGCCCTCAACAGACTTTGTGGTTTACATAAATGTTTCTTTGGATGGTTTAGGATCAATTCTTATGCAAGGTAGGTGAGCTATAGCCTACAAGTCCAAAAAACTAAAGACTCACAAGCTCAACTACCCTACCCATGATCTTGAGATTTCACCACTGGTGCATGCTCTAGTAAGATGGTGACACTTTATTTTAGGGCATTGGTTTGAGATTCACTCAGACCATCAGAGTCTTTAGTACATCTTCACTCAGCCAAACCTTAATGCTCTGCAAAGGAGATGGATGAAGTTCTTATGTGAATATGATTTTGATGTCCATTACATCAAGGGAAAGGAAAACTTATTTGCAGATTCCTTGAGTAGGAGATGGCATGAGATTTCTTCTTTGTCCACTGGAATGGATTTGAGAGATCACATTTTTCATCACTTACATGAGGATGAGATGTATGTCAAAGTTTGTGAGCTGATTCGATCTCAGAGACCCCTTGAGGGGAAGTTTTTAGAGTATGTATTAGATTCTGATGGATTATTGTTTCATAGAGGACGTATCTATATACCTTCTTCCAGAGGATTGATTGAGTTTGTAATGCTAGAGGCTCATAGAGCCCCTTATGCAGTTCATCTCAGAGTTAAGAAGATTCATGTCAATTTGAGACAGTTGTACCATTAGTCTGACATGAGATTGCAGATTGTTGAGATGGTAGCTAGATGCTTAGAATGCTAGAGGGTGAAATTAGAACACCATCATCCAGGTGGTCTTCTTCAGCCACATGAGATACCAGTATGAAAATGGGACACTATTTCTATGGACTTCATAGTAGGTCTTCCTATGTCTTCTCATTTTCATGATGGCATCGTGGTGACAATGGAAAATTTGACCAAGGTGGCTCAATTTTCACCTGTGCAAACTACCTTTACCGCGCCATCAGTGGCACAGGTGTTCTTGCAAGATATAGTCAGACTTCATGATGTACCTCATAAGATCATCTCAGATAGAGATTCTCTCTTCAATTCATCCTTTTGGAGAGAACTTCAGGGAGCTTTGGGCACTAGGCTCAATTTTAGCCTACTACCCAGATACAGATGGGCAGACTGAAAGGGTCAATCAAATGTTATAAGACATGCTATGTATATACATCATGGACCATCAAACCCGGTGGGAGGAATACCTGCACCTAGTGGAGTTTGCCTATTTCAACGGGCACCATGAATCCTTGGGCATGCCTCCCTACCAGGCTCTTTATGGTAGGCCATGTCAAACCCCACTCAATTGGGATAGGATTGAGGATAGAGTTTCCATTGGTCCTGAGCTAGTTAGAGATATGGAGTAGCAGGTGACCTTGACTAGATAGTGTCTAGTGGAAGCTTAGGATAGGCAGAAGAAGTATGTAGACGTGAAGAGGATTGATCGAGCCTATTTAGTTGTAGAGAGGGTCTTCTTGAGAGTGCAACCACATAATATTCCAATCTATTTTGGAAAGGTCTCTAAGCTTTCACCTCGATTTGTTGGACCTTTTGAGATTCTTGAGAGGATAGGACCAGTTGTGTATTGTTTAGCTTTGCCACCTATCCTATCACGCATCCATGATGTGTTTCATGTTTCAGTCTTACAAAAGTATAGATATGATGAGTCTCATGTGATAGATTAGGGTTCCTTGTAGGTGGAGTCAGACGGGCAGCTGGCTTTGGAACCAATTTGTATATTGGCTCGGTGGACATGGGCCCTTTGAAGCTGAGATCTGGACCAGGTTAGGGTCCAATAGGATTGATATGATAAGGTTACAACCTCTTGGGAGGACACAACATAGATGAGATCACAGTATCCTCACCTCTTCAATGAACTCCAAGAGGAAGTTCATGCCTAGAGGGGGTGGATGTGAGACCTACCTTAGATCGTCATAATTTTACTGCTTTATCTTTTGTGCTTTTAGTGATTATTTGCTTAGATCTACTTTGACTATTGAGACTCTTATCTATTAGAGGATCTGTTGAATCCTATGTTATATATTTGGTACCTGGGTATTTAATCAGGGTACACTTGAGATACTTTATGTTTTGTTTCAATTTTAGTTTATGATGATGTCATATATGGGAATAATTGTGTGGATGCAATTGTGATGAAAATTGGTTTAGGAAACCAATGATATATTTATTTAATTCAAAAATAGATATAGTTTATATGTAATGTA
This sequence comes from Thuja plicata, assembly GCA_018584345.1. NCBI lineage: Eukaryota > Viridiplantae > Streptophyta > Pinopsida > Cupressales > Cupressaceae > Thuja > Thuja plicata. The sequence goes on along the minus strand of MU223453.1, from coordinate 4,543,195 downwards.
GTATTGATGATGTATTATGTTTCCATATCATGTTATTTAGACCTAGTGATGTGTGAAATGAGTGTACAGGGATAGTTGACCATGGATCTAAATCGGGGACCCAGAATTGGAACCTATGTTACATTTCATGAATTCCAAAGTCATGTTTATACAAAGAAACTTGGACCTTGTTGTATAAGTTGTTTATTCATGAATGTGGTTTGAATTTGTGTATTCAATTCAATTATAGTTAATGTGAATATAATCCATGTCATTTGTTTAATTAAATTGTGCCAATTCTGGAAATTGTTGTAATTAAGTGTTGGCATGGCTAGTTAAGTGAATCATGGATAGGTGTAAGGTTAACTAGGGGTTACCTAAGTGTAGTACCCAAGCCTGCCCTAGGTTAGGAAGTTTCTAGATGGTCAACTTGACTTAGAAATCCATGGGTAAACTTTAGGTGGAGTGTAGGAGGATCTTTTAGGCTCCCAGAAGGTAATTGAGGTCAATTTTAGCTACCCAAGTTATTACCCTAAGGGTTAGGGATCATTTTCAACCCATTAAGAGCCTTAAACTCAATTATTACTCTCCTAAAGTCTCATTTTCAAAGTTGAGAAAATTTGAAGAGTTGTAAAGTTTTGGTTAACCTCTCTTTTCTTCCCAAGTTGCATTTAACTCCATTCATGGAGAAGGAAGACAATGTTGGATGATATAAAATTTGGATACTATTCATGCTCTTGATATTCATGTTTTTTCACTGATGTCAACATATGTTTTTGTGAAGAGAACAGGCTGGCTACTTGACAGAAGTGTACAGACACTATATAGATGATTCAGAATGATCAAAGACAAGGTTATGGAGACAGATGGGTGATGACCTTATTCCTAAGGTAACTTGAATTGAGGTTACATATTGGTGATGTTAGAGATGATTTAGTGAAGACTGGTTTCTAGACTATGAGAGAAATGCTTGAAAGAGCAGGTCTCTGTATTTTGCATATATCTTACAGAGAAGATGTTTCAGCGTATGCGAGCTTATGGGATGAGTGAGGACACATTGATGAATGTTCCTTACTGATTGATAGTTGTGATAGTACTGGTGACGTTAGTTGTGGCATGTATTTTGGAGGAGACCTATTTTGGTGGCCTACTTCATACATGTAGTGTGTATTATGAGATGTGAGCATGGATTGCGGATCTTGGAGTATAACTAATGTATTTTAATTGATGTTTACTTGTTATACATACCGTCTATTTCTTAGCAAGGGGTTAAACAATTATTTGTATATTGGGAAAGCCTAATTGGCCGACCTAATTAATTTTTTGGGCATTTGAGAAAGTTTAATTGGCCGACCTAATGAATTATTGTAATAGGGTATATATGAGTGATCTTTTCTTTCGAAAATATGTGGTAGAGATTGAAAAGGCAGAGAAGAGTGTAATCTGCAAGGCTTGTTTTGCTTCTTGATGTAGAGTAGATTTTGTGATAATAATACTTCATTGGAACTGACCAAGCAAAGACAGTTGCTATCAGACAGTTCACTGGATTGTATATTTTTATATACGCTTGTTCAAATTGTGAATCCTTGAGGGTGGATTTAACCTTCTTTGGGCAGTGTGCCTGGGCAGTGAGCCTACTACTTTTTCTTGAATCCTAACAGAGTCTATCCTCTAACAGGGACTATGTACTATAATGTTGTAATAATCTCCTAACATGGCTAAATCATTTAATAATGATACTATACTCTCAGTACATTATTTATGGGTGCTAATTCCCGCTGGGGTTTTACCTTTAACAAGGTTTCCTTGACATTAAGTATTATGTTATTGTATTGGCATTTATTGTGTTATCATTTGCATTATAGTTTTGGTTTATAAAGTATAAAGTTTAATATTCTATATCACAACTGATTCACCCACCCCCCCTCTCAGTTGTGCTTGTGGACTGTTATTCCTAACAATTGGTATCATAAGTACTAGTCCTTAGAGAGAAATCTTAATAGCTTGAGGTGATCCTAAAGATGACTTACTATAGGAAGGATAGTCCAAAATTTGATCCTGAAAACTTTGACAATTGGAAGAACAAGATGAGAACGCATTTTCTATGTTTGGGAATTGACTACTGGATGATCACTGATAGAGATGCTCCAAGGTGTGCTTGCACAATCCCTTAACTAGGACTCTACTTATCCTAACCTTCCCTAGATCCTAAGCTCACTTCTAGGACCTTAATAGTCTTTTCTCCTCTAGCCTAAGAATATCCTAACTCAACTCCAAGAGTTAGTCTCTTTGTGCTTCACCTTGAGGGATCGCTAACATTAAGGTTACCTTCACTCCTCACTCTTTCTTGGATGACTCCAAGTGAAAACTATTCAAAAAATCTTCACAAGTGTTGCAGGGGGTGCATCCATCATTGAAACAACTAATTTACATCCTTATAACTCCATTGGAATGGGACATCAAGCCTTAATCAATCGATTTCAAGATTGACTATCCTTTTGGTCCTAATAGGCCTAATTGCTCAATTAGCCTTACACAGAGGGTTTTTCTCAATTCTTTCTCCAAGCTTCCAAATAACCCCAAAAAATAACTTGAGATATAGATACCCTTTTCCAAAACCTTGAATATTTTTGTGGTGTTAGGTTCCTAGGTCCTCCGTACAGTAGCTTCCTGAAATGTAGGCTTAATAGGGCTAATTGGCCTATATTTGTGCAATCTTCTGATTTCTCCTCAAAAATTTATCTAGATGGATTTTTTAATGCTCAATCTTCTTAAGAGGTGTCTATATGACCTTTTTGCATATGAAACCACCCTTGGTTTCACTCCCTCAATCGCTGCCATGCAATCATGCACTATTAGTTCATGCCAAAACTCTAACTGGACACACAGTGTTCGCGTAGGGCGTGAACTTAAAAATAAAAAACTCACTCCTATGGACTCCTACTTGCATATATACACTATAAAGAGGCTCCCCTACCATATTCATCTAGACCCAGATGATTTCCATGGTTGGATTCTATGGAGGAGCCATGAAACTAAAAACCACACTGTCTACTCCAGCAACTACACAGTCTACAAAACAATTTACTAAAGCTAAACAAATGAACTCAAAAATACTATGATAATAAATAGAAAGTACTTATAATTATGGATACTACACAAAAAAAACACTAACTTCTTCAATTCAATCCATAAAAAACTCATTAACACAATGCAACTTCAATGTTACTGAAAACCATAACACAAAGCTTTCATTCCCTTCAAAAATTACACTTCTCCACACAATGCCTCAGGAAATAATATCTATTTTACCTTAACATGTCATACCCATGATTCTAGGCCATTATGGAAACTACCCATCTTTTTTCCTCGAAAGGAATCCATTTTTGCCATTTGTTGTCATGCAACATTAAAAGTTGCTAAAATATTGTCAAGCAACTTTATGACAACTATTACAACTTTTGCATAGTTATAGTTAAGGGTCTCTATTTGACCTAGAATGGTGTAGAAAGAATATAGGAACCATTTTACACACTATCCTTCCCTTTCCTAAGCCTTAAAGGCTTTTAGACATTTTTAAACCCATTTTCCCACCTTAGGTCTAATCTAGCTCTAAAAACTAGAAAGCAATAAACATCTAGGTTGGAATGAACATAGTCTAATACACCTAGGAACACTCTTTTCAAGACCCTCTAAGTTCAAATTAAAACCTACTGACTTGGCTAGGGTTATTACAAGCCAAAATTGTAATAAGATTTAGGGATTTACCTAGGTGCTCCTACACCATCCTCCCCAAATGAAAAGACTTCAATCCATCCTTTGATTGAGTAAGTTGGAATCCACTCCCAACTTCTTGAATTTAGTCTCCTTGACTAGATTTTCCTCTGCATCTTCTTTTCCATACCATTTAATCAAGTTCTCATAATAGGTTCTCTGTTTGGTCTTCTTAGGTGGAGTAGGGGTCAAGTTTAGGTCTTATACCTCCTTTATGACCTTTATAAGGCTCTGGTCTGGATCTAGTATTGGTCCTTTGTACAAGATCAAATATTCTACATTTAACACAAGAGATAAACCACTATCTTCTGGTAGCTCTACCTTGTATGCATTGGTGCCATATTTGGCCAGAATGGTACATGGGACAATTCTTCTCATCTGTAGCTTATGAGGCACTCCTTTCTGCAATATTTCCTTGTTGATATGGACCATTACTAGATCCCCTACTTGGAATTGAACATACTTTTTTCTTTCATCCACCTTGCTCTTTATCTTCTTTGTATTTCCAGTCAATGTCTTTCTTACTGTCTCATGCACCTCTTGCATAGAATGTACAAAATCTTTGGCATAGCCACTGCCCTTGGCTCCATCCTTTAGATCTCTGAGCTCAAATATGCCTCTATGGTGTAGGCCATAAACTATCTCAAAAGGACTCTTACCAGTAGTCTTATTTGTAGTACCATTATAGGCATACTCTCACTATCCAATGAGTTGGTCCCAAGCTTGACCATACTCCTTAGTTAAGCACCTAAGGAGGTTACCTAGACTCCTATTTACTACCTTAGTTTAGCCACAGTTTGAGGATGATATGCAGACCCAAAAGATAAATTGGCTCCTATCTTTTGCCATAGGTTCTTCCAAAAATGACTCATGGACTTTGTAACTCTGTCTAACACTATGATCAATGGTAACCCATGAATTTTGACTACCTCCTTGAAGAGTAGGTGAGATATTCGGCTTGCATCATGGACTATCTTGCAAGCTACAAAGTGTGACATCTTACTAAATCTATCCACACTAACATAGATGTTATCCATTCCCTGTTTGGTCTTAGGTAATCCTACCAAAAAATCCATGCTCAAGCATTCCCATGGTCTACTAGGAATAGGAAGAGGTTGGTAAAGGCTTGCATTGGAAGATGTACCTTTTTCTTTCTGACATACAACGCAACTTTCTACATACTTCCTAATGTCCAAATTCATCTTAGGCCAAAAGTAAAACCTATGCACTAACTCTTGGGTCTTATTGACACTAAAATGCCCACTAAGTGCACCATTGTGCTTCTCTTTAATCATATTTTCTCTTATAGACCCTCTAGGAACACATAATTGACTTTCTTTAAATAATAGATCACTTTGTAAAGTATAGTCAGAGTATTCACTATCAAAATAATTCTTGTATTCTTGACATACCTTATAGATGTCTGCAAAGTCTCCATATTTTTCATATAGGTCTTTGAGGCTCTCAATACCCATGCTCTGCAGGTGTATCTCTTGTACTGTCAGGGCTCTTCAACTTTAGGCATCTGCTACATTATTCTACAATCCCTTCTTGTGCTTAATGTTGAAGGTGTAGGCATGCAGATATTCTACCCACTTCATATGTTTATGGCTGAGCTTGACTTGTAAATTCAATAAACTTAGTGTTTGCTTGTCTGAAAATACCACAAATTCCTTTGGAAGCAAGTAGTGCCTCCACTTCCTCAGTGCTTGGACTAGAGCATACATCTCTAGGTCATAAGAAAAGTACTTCTTCTTGGCTTCACTTAGCTTTTCACTGTGGAAAGCCACTGGTCTTCCCTCTTGGCTCAAGACAACACCAATAGCCACATTGCTAGCATCACACTCCGCTGTGAACAACTTCTCAAATATTCAAAAAATTAAGATTGGTTGTGTATCAATCTTCTTCTTCAACAACTCAAATCTATGGTTAGCTTGCTCATTCCACACAAACTTAGTTTTCATTCCACCTTTAATAGTATCAAGCATAGGAGCACAAATTGCACTGAATTTATTTATGAACTTCCTATGATACTGAGATAAGCCATGAAAACTTGTTACCTCTGTTGATGTTCTTGGAGTAGGCCAATTGAGAATGGATTCCACTTTTCTTGGATCCGTCTTTAGATTTCCTTGGGACAACACAAACCCAAGATACACTAGCTCCTTCTTCATGAATTCACACTTGTCCAAATTTATCATCAACTTCTCCTCATGTAGCTTCTTGAAAAATATCTGCAGATGTCTGAGGTGTTCGTCTTTGGTATTACTATAGATGAGTATATCATCTAGATACACTACCACAAAGTTGCCTATGTAGTCTTTAAGGACTTCAGTCATTAATCTCATGAATGTAGATGGGGCATTGGATAGCCCAAATGGAATTACAATCCATTCATACAAACCTTCTGTGGTTTTGAAGGTCGTCTTCCATTCATCTCCCTCATTTACTTTGATTTGGTGGTATCCACTCTTTAAGTCAATCTTTGTGAAAAAATTGGCTTCTCCTAGACAGTATATTAGGTCTTATATCCTAGGTATAGGGAACCTATACTTAATGGTGATCTGGTTTATTTCTCTTGAGTTGGTGAATAGCCTCCAAGTTCCTCCCTTTTTGGGTGCTAAGACAGTGGGTAAGGCACAAGGACTAATGCTTTTCCTAATGAGACCTTGGCTTAGGAGTTCTTGGATTTGCTTAGCTATTTCCTCATTTTGTTGAGAAGTTATTTTATAGGCTTCCTTATATGGAAGGGTAGCTCCTAGGATAAAGTCAATTTTATGACTTACATCTCACTTAGGGGGTAGGGTTGATGGTTTTCCATCACTCGCAATGTCGTCATACATCTGCAACATCTCTTGCACTTCCTTAGGCAATTTTGTCTTCTTGACTATCTTGTCTTCACTTTATTCTTTTGGCTTCAACACAAGTGAAAAACCAACTCCCTCTCCTTCTTCTAAGGATTCTAAGAACTCCTTCTCACTGACCATAAGAAAATTGGGGCCTGCATACTTCATCTCTCCATCCTCTAACAGTGATTGTATTTTGAAAGTCACATTGTAATTCTTGAAAGAATAAGAATTCTTTGCTCCATCATGCATGGCATGTCGGTCAAATTTCCATGGCCTACCAAGGAGTAGGTGACATGCATCCATAGGTAGGACATCACACAACACCTTGTCTTTGTATCACCTAATGGAGAAGTCCACTCAAGCTTGTTCATTCCAAAGGACATGTTGTCCTTTGTTCAACCAAGTGACTTTGTATGGGTTGGTATGAGGTATTCTCTTCATCTTCAATTTGTTGACTGCTTCTTCTGACACTATATTTTTAGTAGACCCTATGTCTATGATGACTCTACAAAATTTTCCCGTTATTTTGTATTTCACTCTAAACAATGATCTCCTTTGACTAGGTTCCTCTTTTACTAGCTCCTTAATTAGTGTCCTCCTCATCATTAATTTCTCCCCTTCCTCTGACTCTAAGGGTATCTCAGGGTGTTTTTCTCCACCACTAGTATCCTCTTGAACATAGTTTACCCTCTTGTCACTTCCTTGAGAAGTAGTGCCTTTCTCTGGACATCTATATGCACGGTGTCCCATCTGGTTGCAGTGGTAACATTTCATGTTTTCAAAATAGCTACCTCTTCTCTGGCTATTGCTTCTTCCTCTCCAACTACTATTAGAGTTCTTTCCTCTATTGGAGTTGCCTCTATTTGAGATTCCTTCTTGTTGCTTAGTAATTTTGGTCTCTCCTTGACTCTTTGTTTCATAACTTCTTCCACCATATACACCTCTATGTCCTATATTGTCTCTTCCTTTTCCTCTACCTCTGGTTGTGCTTGAATCTTGTTTCTTCCTTAACTTCTCTTCTACCTTTATTGCAATTTGGTGGCATTTCTGAATAGTATCAAGAGTTAAGAGACTCATTTCATCTTGTATAGTCCACTTGAGACCATTAAGGTATGAAGCTACCTTTACCTTCTCATCCTCTGTAACTCGAGACCTCACACATAATCTTTGAAATTATTCAATATAGGAGTTTACATCTAAGTCCTTTTGTCTTAGACTTTGTCTTCTTTTATGCAATTGGATTTCATAATCCTCGAGGACATAAGCATCTCTGATTTTTGCAACCATAGCCTTCCATGTAGCAATGGGCTTCTTTCCTTCCTTCTTTCTCTCATCTTGGATAAATTTCCACCAAGTGAGTGCAAACCCTCTTAGTCTGGCCTTAGCAACTTTCACCTTCTGAGATTCAGTTATGCCATCACACTCAAAGTGATTTTCTTGTCCTTCTATCCAATCTAGGACTATCTCTGGTTCCATATTTCCACTAAAGATAGGAACTCCTTCTAGTGCTTTACCACTCAAAGCCTTTAGTGCCTTTAAGAATGGTTCCTCAGTAAGGATAGGTTAGCTTTAGGTACTTCATCATCTATGGAAATCTCCTTACCTTTCCCTTCAACCTTATCCTTCACTTCTTCAGTCTTTTCTTCCACTTGGTCCACTTTGTGTTCCAATTGTGTCAATTTCTCTCTGAGAAATCTATTCTCTTATTCTTTCTCATCTACCTTCTTTGCCAACTCTGCATTTGTCACCATTGTAGACTCTCCTACTGACTCTGTTGGTTGGAACATTAACCACAAGCCTGGTCAACAAGCTCTGATACCAATCTGATAGAGATGCTCCAAGGTGTGCTTGCACAATCCCTTAACTAGGACTCTAATTTTCCTAGCCTTCCCTAGATCCTAAGTTCACTTCTAGGACTTTAATAGTCTTTTCTCTTCTGGCCTAAGACTATCCTAACTCAACTCCAAGAGTTAGTCTCTTTGTGCTTCATCTTGAGGGATCACTAACATTAAGGTTACCTTCACTCTTCACTCTTTCCTGGATGAATCCAAGTGCAAACTCTTCACAACATCTTCACAAGTGTTTTAGGGGGTGTATCCATCATTAAAACAACTAATTGACATCCTTCAGACTCCATTGGAATGGGACATCAAGCCTTAATCAATCTATTTCAATATTGACTATCCTTTTGGTTCTAATAGGCGTAATTGCTTAATTAGCCCTACACAGAGGGTTTTTCTCAATTCTTTCTCTAAAATTCCAAACAAATCCAAAAAATAACTTGAGATATAGATACCCTTTTCCAAGACCTTGAAGTTTTTTTGGTCTTATGTTCCTAGGTCCTCTGTATAGTGGCTTCCTGAAATGTAGGCTTAATAGGGCTAATTGGCCTATATTTGTGCAGTCTTCTGATATATCCTCAAAATGTATCCAGATGGATTGTTCAATGCTAAAGCTTCTTAAGAGTTGTTTGTATGATCTATATTCATCTAAAACCACCCTTGGTTTCACTCCCTCAATCGCTACCCTGCAATCATGCACTATTAGTTTATGCCAAAACTCTAACCGAACACACAGTGTTCGCCTAGGGCATGACCTTAAAAATAAAAAAACTTGCTATTATGGACTCTAACTTGCATATGTAAACTATACAGAGGCTCCCCTACCATATTCATCTAGACCCATGATTTCCACAGTTGGATTCTATGGGGGATCCATGAAACTAAAAACCACACTGTCTACTCCAGCAACTACACAGTCTACAAAATAATTTACTAAAGCTAAAAAAATGAACTCAAAACCACTATGCTACTAAATATAAATCAATTATAATTATGACTACTACATAGAACAAATACTAAATTCTTCAATTCAATCCATACAACAACTCATTAACACAATGCAACTTCACTGTTTACCAAAAACCAGAACACAGACCTTTCATTCCCTTCCAAAATTCCACTTCTCCATACAATGCCTCGAGAAATGGGATATATTTTGCCTTAAAATGCCATGCCTATTATTCTTGGCCATTACGGAAACTACCCATCATGTTTCCTTGAATGGAATCCATTTTTTCCATTTGTTGTCATGCAACATTAAAAGTTGCTAAAATGTTGTCAAGCAACTTTATGACAACTATTACAACTTTTGCATAGTTATAGCTAAGGGTCTCTATTCGACCTAGAATGGTGTAGAAAGAATATAGGAACAATTTTAGGAGCTAGCATGCCCTTTCCTAAGCCTTAAAGTATTTTAGACACTTTTAAACCCATTTTCCCACCTTAGGTCTAATCTAGCTCTAACAACTAGAAAGCAATAAACATCTAGGTTGGATTGAACCTAGTCTAATCCACCTAGGAACACTCTTTGCAAGACCTTCTAAGGTCAAATTAAAACCTAATGACTTGGCTAGGGTCAGTACAAGCCAAAATTGTAATAAGATTTAGGTATTTTCCTAGGTGTTCCTGCATCAATCCCGAAAAAGAATGAAAATATAACAACTGAGGATGAATTGGAGAAAGCTACTAAAGATAATAAGAAGCTATTTTCATGCAATATGGTCGCAAGGGAAAAATTGATCAATGCACTTTCTAAAGGTAAATTCATAGAAGTAAAAGACTTGGACTCTGCACATGAGATTTGGACAAGATTGGAGGCACTATATGAAGGAGATAAATTTACAAAACAAGCAAAGTTAAAAAACTGGAAGGCAAAGATGGAATCATTGAAAATGAGAGAAGATGAGAACATTAAGGCATATGGACAGAGAATTACTGAAGTGGTTACTGGCATTAGAAACTGTGGAGGTACTTACAGTGAGGAAGAAGTGATTGTGAATATTCTCAGATCTTTGACACCTGCATATAGAAATAAAGTACAAGTTGTAGAGGAGATTATACCTTTGACACCGAACTTCACTAGAGAGATGTTGATTGGAAATCTAACTACTTTTGAGGGTGCATAATTGGGATATTCTTTACCTAAATTTGAGTCATCATTCAAGGCAACCATGCATAGAAAAAAAAAGACCTTATCTGGAATTGCGAGCACCAACAATTGTAACTTGAGAGAAGAGATTGGAGATTATAATGATGAATGAGAATAGATACATGAGAAAGAAATAAAGTTAGATGAAGTAGTAACAATGATATCTAGAAGAAAAAAGAGAGGCAAGGGTAAATTTTAAGGCTAATTACCTTTGAAATATTTTTCATGCAACAAGATTGGTCATTTTGCATCTCAATGCCCTACAAGGGTTCCTAAGCATAAACCTAAGTTTTACAAATCAAAGTATCCTAAAGAAAAGGAGTGCTATTATGCTAGTGAGGGTGTTTCTGATGATAATGGTGACTATGATGAAATTGGATTTATTTCTATAAAGGATGATTAACCTATACATGAAGAAAAATCCTTAGTATCTCTGTTAGTAATAACTGAGAGGGGGGTGAATCAGTGGCCTCAAACTTTTATCCTTTAAACATTAACCACCAATCAAATAAACCTCAGATTATTAAGTCCCTACAAGATGCATGCCATGAAATACTTAAAATGAATAACTATATGTCAGTTTTCCTTGTCTGTCCCTATTCTCCTTGATTACCGATAAGCAGTATAACTATTTACCGAAACTTAGTAAATAAGAAGACTATACCGATCAACCCAGTGTTAACTATTTTAGATACAAAACAATAAAGAAATTAATCATACACACATAACACATGAATTTTTAATGTGGAAACCCTGTTAAGGGAAAAAACCACAGGGACCAGTACCCCAAATTTTCACTCTTCTAAAGTGATCCCTTTTAGGAGCCAACCCTATTAAAGGTTACAAACACACTGTTAAGTGCGACCTTGTTAGAGGATTTTATACATAGAGGTTGTCACTTAGTATCGGGCATCTATTGCTACCATCCTTGAATCAGCATCCTTCTTAGATTGTTAATAGGTATCGGGAAAATCCAATGCTACTTTCATGAATCAACCTTTTTGGCACTCCTTGGGATGTACCTCAATATATAGAAGACTGTTAAGTCCTGCTCTGTTAAGAGACTTGATGCTTCAATGGTTAAACTGAAACACTATGACCTGTTTCTAATGCAACCTTGAATTGTATATTTTCAGATCTATTTAAGTACATTACCTCTATGATCAATGTATCAATTCAATTCTTTGTGCTCCACACTTTCTGCTCTGTGATGTTGTGCTTCATTGTTCGTCAGTGTCTGTAGAATTCTTTAGCTCTCCTTCAGCTTGATTGATCAGGACTGTATGAAGTTTTTATTCATCATTTTCTCTTTAGCACCCTCTTTTCATTCACTCCCCTTAATCCCCTTTTCGTGAATGTGTTATTTTGAAAATGAATTAAGCTTGTCTCTTATATAGACATGATATTAACTGTTTCTTGATTCTTGATTCTTGGCGTGAAAAACAATCTAGCCAATTTGATTTAAAGCATAACTCCTGATTTATCTCATAGTTATCTTCTTGCCAACTATACAAATCTTCTTTAAATCAATTACTTAACTTTGGTTGAATAAAACAAAGAAAACAACCAGTTAAGTCTATCTTTTAGCTCTTGCCAGCTAGATATTTTGTCATTTTCTGAACTCTCTATTTCATCAGTCAATTCTTCAGTTAGTTGTCGGTGACAACTGACAGTTCCATCGGCATGACTCCAGTTAGCTTCAAGATCTCCGTCCGTCTGGCATCATTAGATTTTTACTCATCGGGTAACTCTATTTTTAGCTCATCGGGCATCCTGTGGTTTTGCTTCATCAGGCAACATTGTCTTCTGCTTGTCGGGTATCACTGTGACTTTTATTCTTTGCCTTTATCGATGGTATGCACTCCGTCGGTGTTGTCTATCACGTAGTGAATACTTGACTTTTATGCATTGTTGAAAGCATAACCTTTGTTCTATTGATTCTCTGAATTCTTTTGGCATTATGTACATGACCGTACAGATGATATCAATTTGACATCAATGACAATACAAACTATTACCTGATTTAATGCTTTGCATTATCTTCAACTTAACATTATCAAACATTTAATCAGTTACATGTCATCAATCTCTCCTTTCGCATTGATGGAAACATACTATATTATCACACTATACTATTTCTAATACAATATGAAATACAACAGTTGAGATTCATCAAACTACCAATCCTTTTGTTTGATAACTGATAAATGTCTAAACTTCGGTAAGCTCTATTTTAACTTAGATTTGATTCTTGCAGCTCTTTCCTTTCTGATGTGTTGAGTCCTCTTCTTGTGTCAATTTCTCTCTTGTGAGTGTTCTCTTTCTTTGATGTCTTTTTCTCTTGTCAGCAACTTTTCCCTTTGTGTAACCTTTTATACAACTGTCTCTCCCTTTGGATATAATCTCTCCCTATTGGAGTAATCTGATAATGGATAATATTTCTCCCTTTTTCAGAAGAATATGATAATATAGATAATCTCTCTCCCTTTGACAGTAATGCCAAACAAATATTTTACAAATATCTAACATTCATGTCAAGAAATCATTTTTCTCCTATCCATAATATATTTCTTGAGTTTCCCTTATCCATCAGCAATATAACAATATGTTCTGGTGCTCGGTTCTGATATATACCTGTCTGTATATAGATGTATCTTTTTAAGTTCATCTCTTTGCTTGCATCAACTTGATTGATATTTTGATAATATGTAGGATGATGCAGTCTTCAAGCATATTACTGACTGGTAGACAAGGGTTTGACCCTAGTCTCTTTCTCAAGTACTCAAATGTATCCTTAGGAAGTGGCTTGTTGAAGATATCAGGAAGTTGTTCTTTTGATTGTACATACTCAAGTATCACCTCTTTTTCTTGAACTTGTTCTCTCAAATAATGATACTTGATGGAAATATTTTTAGTCTTGAAATGCATGACTAGATTCTTGGAAATGTTTATTGCACTGATGTTATCACAATAAATAATTATTGGTTCTAAGATCTTCATATTCATACCTTCCAGTAACTGTTTGATCCATGCAATATTTGAGCAATTTGCAACAGCAACAACATATTCTTCTTCTGCAGTAGACTGAGAGATGCATTCTTGCTTCTTGCTAATCCATGTCACAAGTCTGTCACCCATAAAGAATGCTCCTCCAGTTGTGCTCTTCTGGTCATCAAGATTTCCAGCCCAATCAGCATTCATAAACACCTTAAGTTCAAATTTGCCTTCTCTTCTATACCGTAAGCCAAATTCCTCAGTATTCTTCAGATGTCTTAGAATTCTTTTCACGGAAGACATATGTGATTCCCTGGAGTTAGCAGAAAATCTAGCAACGATTCCTATTGCATGTGCAATATCTGGTCTAGTGTGTACAACATACATGAGTTTTTCAATCATTGATCTGTACAAAGTCTGATGTGCCTCTGTTGTCTTGTCCTTATTTGTTAACTTACATCCAATAGTCATTAGTGTTCCAACTGGTTTGGAATCTTCCATCTTGAATATTTTCAAAACCTCTTTGATGTATTTGGACTATGTAATGAAAATACCTTCACTTTGTTGAATGATCTATAGACTAAGAAAGAACTTGATTTCTCCAAACATAGACATCTCAAAATATTTGCTCATCTCATTAGCAAATGATTTGCATAGCATATCATTGCCTCCAAATATGATTTCATCAACAAATATTTCAGCAATCAAAGTGTTAGCGTCAGTATCTTCCTTCAAATAAAGATTATTGTTTTCACTAGTTCTTACAAATCTAATACTTATAAGATAGGAATGAAGTCGTTCATACCAGGCTCTAGGACCTTGTTTCAATCCATACAAGGCTTTGTAAAGTCTACATACCATGTTTCTCTTGTCCGGATTGACAAACCCTTCTGGTTGCTCAATGTATACCTCTTCTTCAAGTATTCCATTTAGGAATGTTGACTTGACATCCATTTGATATACTTTGAATCCTTTGAATGCAGTATAAGCAAGAAATATTCTTACTAATTATAGCCTAGAAATGGGTGCAAAGGTCTCTCCATAGTCTATACCTTCTTCTTGTGCATACCCCTTGCATACTAGTCTTGCTTTGTTTTTTGTGACTTCTCCATTCTTGTTTAACTTATTCCTGAATATCCATTTTGTACCAATGACATTCTTGTCATTTGTTCTTGGCACAAGTGACCGTGTCTTTTTCTTCTCAATCTGTTCAATCTCATCATTCATAGCACTTATCCATTCCTCATTATCTAGTGCAGCATTGACAGATTTTGGCTCAAACTCACAAATTAAACAATTTGAGTTTAAAGACTTATTTCTTGTTCTTGTACCAGCTTTCTTATCTCCTATGATCTGGATCTCTAGATGGTTCCTTCTTACATATCTTTCAAGTACAACTACAGCTCTTTGTGTATTAGCTTGATCATTATTTTGATCTTCATTATGTTCTTCATCACCTTGCACATTATTATGATTATTATCCTGATCATCGGTAACAGTAGTCTGACCGTCAATTGCAACATTCTGTTATTCTAGAATTAAGCATTGTTGCTCAGGTGGAGTTTTGAGTTTTTCACAGTATAAAAACTTTTTGTAGTCCTCTAGTTCTTTTGTGCTTTCCAGCTCATTCTTTTCTGCAAATTCATCTATCTTTACATTTTCACTTTCAACAATTTTGTTAGAAGCCTTGATGAGACATTTATAAGCTTTGCTCTTGGTGGAATACCTTAGAAAAATACCTTCATCACTCTTGGCATCAAGCTTTCCATTTCTATCATCCTTTAAGACATAACATTGACTACCAAAGATTTTGAAGTAACTTACGTTGGGTGTTTTACCCTACCATAGCTCATAAGGTGTCTTCTTTGTGTCCTTCTTTAATTGTACTATGTTAAGTGTGTAGACAGCAGTACTGAAAACTTCCCTCCAAAATATTTGGGTGATGCCTTTCTCTATCATCAGTGTTCTAGCATAATCAACTATTGATCTATTCCTTCTCTCAACAATCCCATTTTGTTGTGGTGTTCTTGGTGCAGAAACCTGTCTTTTATACCATGCTCATTACAGAAATTAGTGAATTCATCTGATATAAATTCTCCTCCTCTATCTGATCTCAA
>MU223453.1:4497587-4520002 GCA_018584345.1 Thuja plicata | reverse complement strand
GTGGTCGTACCACACCTCGTGCCTCCTCCCACTATGCTCGACCCTCCTCCGCTGCTATGCGACCAGCAAAAAAAAAAACCCTCCGCCACCGGTCTCCATTAGATCACTTCCACCCTGCATCGAAACACAAAAAAATAATTAGGGTTAGAAACATATGTTATTCAAATAAATGTAGGGTTAGTATTTTGATAACTCATAACCATTTCAAAATTTGGGTTTTAACTGTAAAGTATATAACATTTTAACAAACAATAAAAGAATATATATAATATTTTTAATGCATGAGGATTTTTTTATAGAAAGTACATTATAAGCATTCTATTTTAATTGGAAAACTAAATCTTAGATTAGATTAGATATTGATTTAAATTTTAATTTAATTAGATGATGATTTTAAATTTAAATTAAGTTCTTAGATAGACTAAGATAATCTAATTGTGTTTAGACTTGTTTTAAAATAAATGGTTATTTAATTGTAAGATTTGTTTGGAATGTCAAAAAAATTAGCATTTAAAAAATAATAATAATTGATTTTCTCCTAAATTTGATATGTTTTTTTGTTTAATTTAATTTAATTTAATTAAAGATATTTACTAATTCTAGTTCTTGTGTTTAACTTTAGATTTATCTTCCATTTTGGGTATGTCGTTATAAATGAATTAATTAAATACTTAAAGTTATTGGAGTAATAACAAAACTGTTAATTTTAACTTTATTATTATAACTCGATAAATGTAAGTAATTGATAGGGATGTTTAAACAATCTCATATCATTACGTCTAGATTATTAAAGTCTTAATGGTACCGTTGACCGCTTTCTTGAATGGTTAACTTTTGGTCAACCATGGTCAAACCTAAGTCAAATGCCTTGATTTTTGTGCACAAGCATTCTCTATAGTATTATGGACCTTTTAAACCCATTTACATGCATATCAGTGTAGGTTGACTTTTTGGTCAACTATGGTTGACTTTAGTCAATTGTCTCGGTTTGTGTGCCCAATTAAGCTTGCACCTTAGGGATCCCTGTAGGACAGCTCTTAAAGATATTCTACGTAGTTTGAATTTTAGTCAAACATGGTCAACCTTCTTCTAGTTGGACTATTGTGATGTTTTGGACAATTAAACTTTATAAGTTAAATTGTTTCCCTTTGCATCGTTTTGCGTGCACATGGAACTCTTTGGGATAGTTTAGTTAACTTTAACGTCTTGTAAAAAAATTTGTTGGTGTGTTTTTGCCCAAATTTTGGGCATGACAGAGTGCTAGCTCAGTTACGAGTCTCTAGAGGTTTGACTCTGAGGATTGGAGCTCTTTTCTCTTCTGGTACTCTTTTTCGTATCTCTCATGAATGGCTTGACCTACATCATTGAGGAGGTCCAATTCTCCTCTTTGGTCTTGTCAACCCAGGGGAATCTCCATTATGGTATACTCTTCTACTACTACTTTAGATTCTTCCCTCTTCATTGTTGGTGCTACGACTGTTGCCACCACGTCTCCGTTTGGACCCCTCCGAATTGTATCAAGGGTGCGGGCCTTCTTCGACTTCTTTGCTACCTTCCCTTCAACCAACATTTCAGCTAGTAATAGAAGAGTTGATACCTCCATTGGCATTTTCCTCCTCCTAGATTCCACCGGCCACAGTGAGGGCCTTCCAGCTCGTTCATCACCATTTTCAAACCTAGGGAGGTTTCTTTGCACCTTTGCTCGGGTTCGTCCATTATTATTTCTTTGGCGTTGTCGCTGGGATTATTATCTATATGTTCTTCCCCTACCTTTTCATTAATCTCTGGGATATATTTGACATGTGGAGAGACTGGTGGCGGCTGGGAGACCTGTTTATCGCGGACCTCCTCCTGCTGAAGTTCCAGGGAAACTTCTCCTTCATGTGTGTTGGGAGGAGGAAATGGGTCTTGGTCACCTATTTAAGATTGGATGGTTGATCTTGAAGGTCTTGTTTCCCCAGTGGCTGACAATTTCACTTCAATCTTTTTATTCTCTTGTTCCCTCTTTTCTTCTCCAGCCTTTTTCTCGACCTCTTTCCGTTGGTTCTCTTCTTCTTATTCTTGGGCATGTTTTTGCGCCTCTTCAATTTCTTCCATCCTCTGAAGGGTATCCACATCTTGTTCTCGTATTTCCTCCTCAGTCATTTTTTCTTCAGCCATGTGTAGGGTTCCTTGTTCGTCGACGTGGAAGAAGTCATCAACATTTTTTTGCAAGATCTTTCAACGGATCCTCTGGAGAATTTTTTGTTTCAAATGAGGTGGAAGGGATTTCCTAGACCTCGGCCACATTTTCAAGTTCTGGGCTTGGGTCTTTATTTGGGGGAGACCTAGTGGCTAGGAAGAGCATTGTGTTCTTTGAGGGTCGGGATCCCACCAGGGTGGCTCTGAGGCTAAATGTTACACTAACTTTCATTGCTTCCAATAGCTTCCATGATCTCTCTAATTGTTCATCTAGCTTCCTCATTAGGGGCTCTAGGAGTGGGTATGATGGCTGGGAGGATGCACCAACCTTCTTCTTTCCTTGGGTCTTAGATTGTTCTGCTGCTCGGGATCTAGAGATGGTTGTCCCCAAAAGAGGTGTGTCCAAGAGAATGATTTTTATACATACTCTTGCAAAATGAGGATGAATTCACTCGACAATGGTTCCAGATACGACCTCAATTGAAAAAATCTTAGGGGTACTCCAATCCACTGGTGAGAGGTCCATCTTATCGACTCCTAACTCTTTATACTTAGGGTCTTCAAGGGATCTGTTGTCAAAAAAATTCCATGGGAAGGTCCGAAGGCCAAGACACTCCATCATCCCCTTTGACATCCTTAAATACTACCTATTACGGACATCAAAATTGTCCTGGAAATTTTCCAAAAAATCTTCCAAGTGTGGCTCATGGGGTCGAGACCCGCGAGGAATTTCCTTCTCTAAGCGACCGTGTGGATCATAATTCTTACGGCTGAGTGAAAATTGGTTAATTTCAAACTATTTAACTCATTTTCTGCTTCTCGGGATGATGCGAGGGCACATGCATATTTTCTGCAGGTGATGGGGAAAGACATTGAGGCGATCTTCTTAGTAGCCAATAGGACGTGTGCTTCAAGTACCTTCCTACAAAACTCCAGAAAAATAATCTTATCCCCACAATATTTTGATAACAAAAATGGGCTCCCTGTGAACCTGGTGACCTAGTGACCTGGATGTAAGTATGCTGTGAAAATTGGATGAAGTAACTTCCCTATAGGTTGATCATAGCCATTACTTCCAGGGACATCCTACAACCTACATCTTGTGTGAGTGCCATAACTCGATAGAAAATGAAGGCGTCATTTACTCTACAAAAATTTTGGAAACACTCATCCCATTGGATCTGGGGAAAATTACCCCATGGGGTGGACTGCCTCATTTCTGTTCTGAGGGTACCAACTATGTTCAGCCTCTAGATTCCTCCATGTTGTCAGGCTAGAGACCACAAAACAAAAGATGTCATGTAAAAACAATTATCTTCCCCTGCCATCCTCACATGGGCGTCTACATGGTTAGAGATGATGGCTGCCCAATCAAAATGTTGCATGTTGCTAGTGATGCAGTAGATGAAGTATCACATCCAAGTAGCGAATTCCAAGGTGTGACACTCACCAAAAAAATTTCATAGAAAAATTATCCCCACCTATATTGGCTCCTTGAAGTGAGAGCGAAGGATATCTAGTTTCATCTTTTGAAAATCCCGACGTGGGATTTTCAATCATTCTTCATTTAGGAGGCATTGGGATGTGTCTCCTTCCTCTGTGAATTGTGCTACTGAGGTCTCCTGAGTCATGATAATGATGCCTTGGAAGAAAGGAATTCTCTACACTATTGTAATGGCATCGTTGTCCATGGAGGAAATGGGTACTTCGGAAGATGTAATGACGACACGAGTGGATACGTTGTAGTTTTTTACCATAAGTAATATCAACTTCGAAGCTTGCACAGAGTGTGGGAAGCATGTCTCTTGAATGACTTTGGAAGCAATGATGTTGATCGATGAGGGGTCATTGGCCCATCTCAATTAGTATATTGTCTATTAGAGGCCTCCTAGTTTGGCCCAGATATTGAAATCTGTGTCTTAAATCTCCCAAAGTGTGGTCTCTATCCAAGAGCCTTGGATCATTCCACCCTTCTTATATTTTATTGCCAACGGGATCTTTTCCAAGGCCTTATCTACCTTCAACTTCTTGGATGGAACTGCAGATGTGTTGGGGAGCTCCGGACTTCCAGGTGGTTGTCCTATTGTTGCCATTTTTCCTAATTATATCCTGCAAGACTGGATGACCATCAGTATGATATAAAGGATAGAATTGTTTAATAGTAAGGAATACCTGGGGAAGTTTCTCCCCCATGGAAAAGGCATAAGATTTGTGATGCATAGTCGAGAAGGCTAGAGTCTGAGGATAGTAACTTAGTGAATTTCTATTAGGAAAGGTGTGTCGGGGACCACCAAGACATCCGCGGACCGAATCCTAGAATGATGAAAAAGTACCAGAAAACCATTATTGTGATGCTAATTAAATGACTAGTCATTTCCAGGGGAAGATACGTGGGCATCCACTCACACATAGTTATGGTGTTTAACTGATAGTTGGCATAACATGAAGGGCATTAATGGCCAACTAGGAAAAATTTGAATATTTTCTCGTGGGCACCAGTACTACCATTAAGGCGGGCATGATAGAGGAGAGATAAAACTTGAAATTAACTATTTTAGACACCTAGACTCAGCTCTGTGACCAGCTTAGTTTCTGCAACTCGACATAATTCACCATTTGACAACAAAACCTGGGCAACACAGAGTCCATGGGACTGTTATTGTAATGCGTGGTCTGATGGAACTTGTAAATGATGACATTAATTTGTCATTAGTAAGCAAACAACACTTTTGGTAAGCATACACCAAAAGACAGAACAAAGAGCAACCAAAAATCAGATATAAAGGGATCACCGAAAATGCCTAAGTACAAAGTGAATCGACGATACAAACTTTGTGTGTACACCAAAAATGCAAAGTCGGAAGGATAAAGAGGAACCTGACATGCAGGATAAAGTGAAAATCAAGAGACAGTTAAAAGAGAAAACTGAGAGAACAAAATCGAGAGACAGTCAAATGATTTTAGAGCATAACTGACCGACAGAAACTGATAATCAGTTGCAGCCTGCAAAAAGTGGATCTGACATCCACGTCAGATAAAATAGTTGTATTCTATTTATAGAATCTTGGTTTGTTTTTAAAACCATTTCTATAGGGACAAGAAACATGAATGTAAGTGCTTTAATCAGTCTAACTGATTTAAAACGCATAGACTAGGAGATCAAGGTAAAAGTTGTAAACCTGATCTTAGAGTTAACATTATTTTTCGTGAAACTTAATGATGTCAATCCATCTTATAAATAGATGATGCAATAATTCATTATACATGTGTGTGAATATAGAAGAGAGGATGAATGAATCCTATGAGCACATCTATGGATCAGATTGAAAGTTTCAAGAACCAGAACAACAAAAGGTGAATTTGGTTAGCAAGAACCAAGAACAGAGGCTACCGAGAATCATAGGTATTACTCAATCGCATAAGGTGATAATATTATTCATGTAAACTTAAATGGATCTATATTAGCAATAGGAGATTGCATTTACCAGGTCAAATTGTAATTTTCTATCATTCTAACAAGTGGAGCAAAGTGTAAAAATCCTTTCAAGGAAGGTGGATTTAACAGTCCAACTATAAATCTCTTAACCGAGTGCACACTCGACAGTGTTGCTAAAGCTCTTAACCGAGTAGACTTTAACAGGTCTCCACAGATACTCTTAACTAGGTAGATCATCATAAGTGATCAAAATTGTAAGCCTTAACTTACCCCTTCCAATCTACAGATAGAAAATATTTTGTGGGTGCCATCCCCGCTATAATTTTTACTTCCTCAGAGGAGTTTTCTGCGATATCATATCTTGTGTTATGTGTCAATTAATTTCATGAATGTTCACATGTATGTTAAGTTTATGAATTCATATAACTCACATCAAGATAGTATAGATCAGATGAATGAATATACAATTGATTACACAAAGGTTAATTGATTAAAGGTTACAAAAGTTTTAGAGGAACTGATTCACCCCTCCCCTCTCAGTACACACTTCCCATTAATTCCAACAATTGGTATCAGAGTTGAGTCTCCTCTTTGGAAAAGCTTAAAGGCTTAAGAGAAAAGATCATACAATGGAGAAGTACAAACTTGATAAAAATATTGAAAATAAGAAGCTTGAAATTCAGATCTTCTATGAACAGTATAAAGAAGCTAGAATCAACATGAGACAGTTGTTAGATGAAAGAAAGATTACGACATCTCATTGTAATGAAATAGATTATCATGAGGAAGAGATACCAGATTTCTTTGAATCTTTAGAATCAACTACAAGTAAAGCATCAAACACATAAGAAGAAAGCATCACACACCTAACTAAAATCAATCAACATCTAGCTAGACAAGTTAAATCTCTACAAATCGGTCAAGAGACACAGATGGTAAGAATGATTGATGTCATGAACAATGCTGGACAAGATCAGAAAGAAAGAACACTAGCTATTGATGATAGAAGGAATATTACTAAAAAGCCACAAGAGAAAGAATCTAAAATACAAAGATTGACAGAACATCATCATGAAGTTACAAATCAGATTATTCTTATGAGTCGAGAGGAAAATAGAATGAATGTTGAACTCATTGAAAGAATAGAAGCTATCGGTGAGCTAAGGGATGAGAATGAAAAGTTGAAACATGAAATAAGAATGTAGCAGAAGCATAATGAAATTATCAAGAAAGTTGAAGAAAGCAATAAAAGAATGGATGATTTTCTTGAAAGGCAACGAAGAGTCAACACCAACACCGGTCTAGGCTTTACCGAAAATGGAGAATCACCCAATCAAGTTGATCCAAAGAATGTCTATGCAAATCCAAGACAAAGAAATCTTACATGAAATCACTGTGGAAAGCAAGGCCATACATCAAATGTATGTAGAGGAAAAATGAAAGGTATTCCTAAATCTACATCTTCATTCATAGGATTTTGTTATAAATGTAACAAGAAATGACATAAAGCGTATGAATGTAAGTCTGAGATGAAACAACCAAAGAAGGAAACCTACATGGACAAATACTATCCAACTTTCAAAATGAATGGGCACACAACTCTTGAATTATGGAAAAAGAAAAGGCAAGCATGGAAGCCAAAAGGTCAAGAAACTCCCTATCAAATGAAAAGAGTTGGTAACCAGTATGTATGGGATCACAACACTTGGACAAATTGTATAACATGTGGAAGATTTGGTCACATTTCTGTAAATTGTATGAGATAGTGGACTAGAAAGTCTAGAGGATGGACTAACCCTGGAATGGAATTCTTACACTGTCATAAAGTTGGTCATCTCAAGAAAGACTACAGATACCGAATGACAAAAACCAGCACTAATCCCAATGGAAATACTATTGAAGACATCCGGTGGGCAAGAGACAAAATGTGGAGAAAAGCTTCAAATGATGATGAAGCTGGACCGAGCAATGCAAATGGTGACACCCCATCCAATGGATCCGGTGACATCACCACCCCCACCTAAGAAGAGCAAGTATCTATGGAACTGCATTATACTATGTATTATTTTACATCAATTCCATAATATGTTGATAATAATGCCAAATTAGCATAAGTAAAGATGCATCATGGTACTACTTGTTAAAATTTGTGATAACTATGTTGTCGGGCATACATACTGAAATCTGTTGGTACACACTCAAAGATGAGACTACCTACACTTACCAAGAAGCGTCGGTTAAAAGCAAATTTGCTAGCATAAACCGAGCCTCGTCGGTAACTGAGCAAACTGAACAAGTTGTTTGCAACATTGAAACCCGTCGATAAAAGCAAGAGGTATAACGACCGCATAGAAATGACATGTTGTCACCGAAGGGAAGTTGAAGTCTTAACCGAAAAACTTTGTCTTCACACACCGAGGAGTTGGTAAGCATTAATGACATGCCTTTTTAGGTCAAACGACTATAAAAAGGCAATGGAACAAACTCATTGTTCACCACAACCAAAGCAGAGCGACGAGAGCAATTTTTGAGCAGAAAGTGATAGGATCATAGAGCGACCACAACTCAACCACCAACACTCCAAAGAAGATCAGAAACAACACTTGGTGTATACAGTAAGTTCTACGACAAACTGACAACTCTATTTCACGTATTTCATAGAAAGCCCTAAATTTGAAAAATGGCTACAACTTTAAGAACTGTGAAATCAAAGAACACCAAGAAGGATGATTTTAAGCTCATCAAGAATTCGGCATGTGAGGAACCACACTGCAAGATTCACCCTGAGGTTGCTTCACAACCCGACAATGCTGGAGCATTCTCGCGAATACCAGCTAGGGTTTTGCTCATACGTTCGAGCATTTATACACTGCAATATTGCAGAGATAGGAGATTCAAAGGTTGAAAAAGCGTATAATAAGCTATGCAATGAAGATGGAACATTAAAATATGAGAATAAACACATAGAGGTGAAAGGGCTCACTAATGCCTTGTTATTCTTGAAAGGTTTCAAAATCGAGTGGATTTGGTTAGTACTGAGCCAAATGTACAATCATAAACTTTGGCTGGATGAACCGAAGATGATAACCTGAGATGTTATCCATGCGGTCATTGGTTACCCTATAACCAAGAAGGTAAAAGCATTAAAGCACCCACCAAAGGCTGACACTGAAAAGATCACAGGAGCCAAATGGGACGCCGGAGGATTAAAGGTATCAATTATAACCGATGATGAGATGAAATTTGGAGCATGTGTTATCGTTTACAAATTCTTCCAAGAAAGTAGGATGAACAACATTGCATCTGGTACAGTAGACACGGCTTACAAGATTGTAAAGAAGGGAACTCAGTTGGACTTATCCGAACTCCTACTAAACCAGTTAGAAGAAAATTTGAGGACTATAAAGAATGCAAAGACAAACACATGTAAGTTTGGCTCACTCACAATGTGTATTTTCTTCTACTTTCAAGAAACAATCCCATTGGTAGGAGATGTGAAATGGGATAGCACAAAACCGGTCACCGTGCAGATCAGTGAACACATAGCCTCACTCGGAGATAATTTTGAAACAGACGTGGATGAATACTTTAATGTATTTAAAGACCGAATGCAGAAGAGGGTAAGGATCCCCGAGAAACTCATTGAGAAGTTCAAAGATGAAATATGTTTCATGGTTGATACTGACCACACTTATATCAAGCCTGATGTACCAAGGAAAACATGGCTTCAACCATTAGAATATGAGATAAATATAGATCAAGAATCTAAATAAATTGGTGCCTTGATGAATGAACCTTTGGACAAGAAAAAACCTAAGTTTGGAACCTATGAGGAGGCCAAAACAAGAATAAAATTTGGCCTGGTTGTTAAGAAAATTGTCAGGAAAAAGGACAAAATGGTAAAGAACCTTAAGAAAATACTATCGGCAACAGAGGA
Source organism: Thuja plicata (assembly GCA_018584345.1). Classification (NCBI taxonomy): domain Eukaryota; kingdom Viridiplantae; phylum Streptophyta; class Pinopsida; order Cupressales; family Cupressaceae; genus Thuja; species Thuja plicata. The sequence continues at coordinate 4,510,448 of MU223453.1, read as the reverse complement.
AGAAACTGAGCAAGAAGAGGAAGTTGAAAAGGAGGAAGAAACCAAAGGACAACTAGCTATCAGTGAAACTGAAGAAAATAATGACTTCAAGGCCATAGAGTCAGACTCACCACCTCCTCCACCAACTAAGAAGCCAAGGACCACAACTGCTTCTAGAAAAAGAAGCCAAACATCTAAGGATTCAACTCCTTCACCTTTGAAGAAAGGAAAAGTAAGAACATACAAGAGGAAAGTGGCCACACTGAAAAGAGGGCCAAAAAAAAGAATAAGGAAGCTCATCATAACCCAAGAAGACATTGAAGACACCGACAAAGATGAAGTTGTAGAGGCAAAAAATGTCAAGGTTAAAACTCCATAAAGCATTGATGACATTTTTAAATCTATTGCAAATTTAGGATCTATCACAGATTCTAAGATTAGAAGATGGTTGAAACTAGATCCAGAAGATCAGAACAAAGTTGAAGATGCCATCATAGAAAAAATGTACAAGTTTAAATATTTACTGATTCAGTTTGAAGGCAACAATGTACCAAGGGAACTCTTGGACATATTATATGCTAGATGGACATTTGCTTTGAAAAATGAGAAGGAAATAAGAGAAAGAGTACTTGTTACACTCATGCCTTTTGAATCCAAGAAGGAAGAAATTGATGAAATGATGGAGAAACACAAAAAGGAATTCTCACCCAAGTTTAGAGCCTAAAAATTTCTTTAAGGGAAGATTATAGAGGTGGAACAAGAGAGCCACAAGAAATGGTGTAAAATTCTAAATAGACCTACTGAGGAAGAAAGCCCCGAGAAAGACCTACAACAGAAAGATGTTGATAAGGAAACTCAAGAACATATCTTAATAAAAGATACACAAGATGATACATCTATTGAGTTAGACAAGGAAGAAGAAGACACAACCAGAAACAAAAATATGGATGTTGAAAATGAAACATGGCCTGACACCACAAAAGACAACATTGTGGATAAAACTATCATTGACATTACCGATTATCCAGCAGAAGAAGTAAATAAAGATGAAGATGTCAATGCTACCAAGGACACAAATGATGAACATGACACAACAGTTGATAATGAATAGGTGAACATACCAGGAAATATGCCCATATTGATACAAGCTATCAATATTCTATGAGTAAAAGACAAGTCACCTGAAAATATATTCCCAAGGATACAAGGGAAGAAGAAAAGACAAACAACACCAATGATCATAAGGACATTGGAGATACTCATACAATAACTGATACTAATAAGGTTACAAGAGGAGATACAAATCAAGTAGATACAGACACAACAGAGAAGGATGCACAAGCAATGACAGATGAAGTGCATAAGGATACCGATGAAGGAGATAAAACCAAAGATGGCACTCCTGAGGAAACCAACAATGTGAAGGTTAATGTGGAGACATCTACAGACACCCGACAAGATGAAACTGAAACAACACATCTAAAAGAAGCAACAAAAGTAACTTCATCAAGCACAATGGACAAAGTCGAGAAGATGGCTATGGTATTGCACTCAAGTGAACTCTGAAGAAGAAGAAGAAGAAATCCAAAAAGAGTAAGTTGGAGGTCACATTAGATGAAAACATTGAAATCCCCAAATGTGACCCAACCACACTTGAATATGAAGCATTGACATAATACGGTGAAATGTGCTGAAGGAAGGCATTATAGGAGAAGCTAAGGAAACAACACCGAGACTCCATGGTACTAGAAAAAACAAGGGACATATTGCACCAGATTGTACCCGATGTTGATATTGACCAAACTAAGCCAATTCTTGATCAATTAGCCATCCCCACTGAAGCAATAAAAACACACAACATTGATGCAGATAAGACAATTGAGGAGAGAGTAGAGATGAAGTACCAATAGAAACTCATTGAGAACATCAGCCAAGAAGTGGAAGTTAACAAGGTAAAGCTGACATAATTCATTAATAAATTAGATCCAATTATAACTGAAGCTATTTCCTTGATTCAACAACTAAGCACAATAGAAAATTTCACTAAAGAGAATAGTGACAACATAGAAAAGTTAGATACAGATCTAGCTAACAGTGCTCAAAGCTTAACTACCGATGGAGATAATGCACTAAAGATGCATTATGAGAAAATTATTGAAATAAAGAGGTTAAGGCAGGAACTATGGGAAGTAGAGACCCACTTCAGGGAAGAATTCACTGAGCTCCAAGCTCAACTTGAACCAAATCTTACACTGCTTCAACAACACATCAGTTCAGCAAGGCAACTGATAGAAACCCCCGAGATGTCTGTAGCAGACATCTACGATATGCATTCAAAGATCACACTTGATCACATGGCTCTAGAGAACTTGAAGGAATAATGGGACAAAATGATGGAAGACATGAAGTCTTAACACTCCCACATTTTTTATAAGCTATAAGGTATAGACCTTTTCCCTTAATATCAAAAAAGGGGGAAAATGATATGTATTTAGATGGGACAATGATATGTATATGTATATTCATATGGGGAAAATGATAGGTATATGATATGTATAGATAGGAATGCAGTATACAGTACTATACCGACATATACATAGGGGGAGTCATGAAATGACTAAGAATATGACTAAGGATTATATATGTTGTATATACTTAACATTTTGTTAGTATTTTGCACATATCAGTTTTTGATACTAATGTCAAAGGGGGAGATTAATGACATTAATTTGACATTAGTATGCAAACAACACTTTCGGTAAGCATACACCAAAAGACATAACAAAGAGCAACCAAAAATCAGATATAAAGGGATCACCGAAAAATGGCTAAGTACAAAGTGAACCGACGACACAAACTTTGTGTGTACACCAAAAATACAAAGTCAGAAGGATAAAGAGGAACCTAACAGAGGAACCTGATGTGCAGGATAAAGTGCAAACTGAGAGATATTTAAAAGAGAAAATTGAGAGAACAAACCTGAGAGACAGTCAACTGATTTCAGAGCATAACCGACCGACAGAAATCGAGAATCAGTTGCAGCCGCAAAAAGTGGATCTGACCTCCACGTCAGAGAAAACAGTTGTATTCTATTTATAGAATCTTGATTTGTTTTTAAAACCATTTCTTTAGAGACAAGAAACATGAATGTAAGTGCTTTAATCAGTCTAATTGATTTAAAACACATAGACTAGGAGATCAAGGTAAAAGTTGTAAACCTGATCTTAGAGTTAACATTATTTTTCGTGAAACTTAATGATGTCAATCCATCTTATAAATAGATGATGCAATCATTCATTATACATGTGTGTGAATATATAAGAGAGGATGAATGAAGCCAACAAGCACATCAATGGATCAGATTGAAAGTTTCAAGAACCAGAACAACAAAATGTGGATTTGGTTAGCAAGAACCAAGAACAGAGGCTACCGAGAATCATAGGTATTACTCAATCACATAAGGTGATAATATTATTCATTTAAAATTAAATGGATCTGTATCAGCAATAGGATATTACATTTACCATGTCAAATTGTAATTTTCTATCATTCTAACAAGTGGAGAAAAGTGTAAAAATCCTTTCAAGAAAGGTGGATTTAACAGTCCAACTATAAATCTCTTAACCGAGTGCACACTCAATAGTGTTGCTAAAGCTCTTAACCGAGTAGACTTTAACAGGTCTCCATAGATACTCTTAACCAGGTAGATCATTAGAAGTGATCAAAATTGTAAGCCTTAACCGACCCCTTCCAATCTGCAGATAGTAAATATTTTGTGGGTGCCATCCCCACCGCAGTTTTTACTTCCTCACAGGAGTTTTCTGCAATATCATATCTTGTGTTATGTGTCAATTACTTTCATGAATGTTCACATGTATGTTAAGTTTATGAATTGATATAACTCACATCAAGATAGTATAGATGAGATGAATTAATATACAATTGATTACACAAAGGTTAATTGATTAAAGGATACAAAAGTTTTAGAGGTATTGATTCACCCCTCCCCTCTGATTACACACTTCCCATTAATTCCAACAGTAAAGAACTTGAACCAGAACATATCTACACTACTATTCACAAAGAAATCATGCCAACTATACATACCCACATAAATTTACAACATGTACATACATTTAAAAAATATCTACATGTATTTACATGACATATACAAAATTTTGCAAAATTTACATAAACTTGCAGAACATTTAAATAAACTTATATGATTTACATGCAGGCTGGAGAAGTCGTGGAGGACAGATGCCAAGGCCACAAAGGAAAAAGTAGATTTTGGGAGACACAAGGAAGGAAAGAAAACAAAAACAAAGGCCAAACAAACAAAAAATAGAAAAAAATTCAACAATCAAGGAAAACCTACCTGGAACAAGGAATGCTGAAGCTGCTGAAACCTTAGTCACCATTTTACCAGTCTCTTTGACAACCCAGTGCGGATACACAAACATGGACACAAGAACTTGCACAATTCATTGTTGAAGACTCGAACTTTGTGAACACTTCACACTTCATAGTTAATCGCTCAGAGGGTAATTTTTGCTCAAGGTAAATGTAAAAGTGAGGGGTAAAATCCTTTTATAATGCCTAAGGAAGCACATTAATTGCTAATTGGAATCTAGAAGTAGGTAAATCCCAAATTCTGGACCTCAGGGCACCTAGCGCTCACTTCTTCAAGCGAGGACAGAAGTAACAACACCAGAAATCCAGAGTCTGAAATTCTTGACCACCAACAAGAGAACAAAGAAAAAATTGAAGGAAAAGAAAAGGGGAGCCAACATTTTGCCACACAAAATGCAGGGATGGGTATGCAGGGCATAACGCCTTCTAAACATGATCATAAGAAATAAATGAACCAACACCAACAAATAGTAAAAAAAGTTCTGGAAAGCATCTAAAGACCCTTGGGAATCCAACTCAGAAGCAAAGAATCAACACCTAGCTCTCAAAAATTTGCAAAAATCCAAACTAAGAAAAGGCGTTTAAGACATGAATAGACATCAATTCCCATGTGGAGGCATTGATCTACGCAGGTGCCGATTCTCACTGGTGAAATTTATGAGACAAAAGTCTCAATACACAGAGGTGGAGGCATAAATTTCCAAGAGGAGGTGTGAATCTGTGTAGGCGCAAATTCAAAGATGTCAATTGACAGGCAGAGGCGTGGATTTGCACAGACACCAATGTATAAGCATACCTTCCAATGACCATAACTTTTGCATACGACGTCCGTTTGAATCTGTTTAAAATGTGTCAGAAATCTCTTAACGAGATCAACGACATAAAGGACCTAAACATAACATTTTAAATAATTAATTTTGACATCATCCATATACATTGAATGAGGTCTAAAGCAGGTATTCATTATGGCCTAAACATGCAACGCGCAAAGTTCTCGGTCCAACGACTGGGTAGACATGCCGACACCAATATATGGTATGAAATTTACAAGATTTCTCCATATTGGGGAGTAAAAGATACATGAAAATCAAGGCCAATTCACTCAATTACATTATTGAACTACAAAGCTATAAATATAAGAAAACTATACAACATATGGAGCATCAAATATGAGCAAAGTATAAATCACTAATATAGGAATACAGGATATACAATGGGCACTCAATGATCCAATCTATGTATCTAGAGGAAGTGTATCCATGTAAACTAGTCCCCATCTGTGGTAAAGTGTAACACTACCCTACCATGTTGAACTCATAGGCCCACCCCACCATGCTCGTAGAGATAGCAACCTGATCACAAACACAAGGTAACCACACACATAAAGAAGGCTACACTCATGCCAAATAGAATGCAAGACTCAAGGAAAATACCACGGTCTGAGTATAAACACAATACAAGGTCTTAGGGTCACTACTTAGAGCTATAAAGGATAATATGTAGGGAATCTATGTGGAGTGTCATTACTTGGCTCTTAGTAGCCCAAGTAGCATCGAGTCTTTGATCAATGTATGCAGATGACCAAGCTCAATATGTATCTTTGACCAATACTCGTAGGTGGCCAGATATTGTGTCTTCAATCAACACCCATAGGTGGCTAGACATTATATCTTCTATCAACACCCATAGTTGGCCAAACATCGACTTACCTTCGATCAACACTCGTAGGTGACCAAGTAGTAATTTACTCATATTATTAAGTTTTAGCCCCAATTTAGTTTATTATATTTTCTCTTATTAAGTTCTTCTCTATGTTACCAGGTCAATCCACTTACAGGACATGGTAAATGTGAGAAGCCATTTGACAACTTTACCCAAGCAATAAAATCCTCTCATTTTACGAGGCATAAAGCAAAAATGCAACAAGCATAAGCCATAAAACCCAAAATACACATGGGACTCAATTGGTCTTCACCAAGAGTGTGGATATCTCAAAATACTCACATGGAAAACTCAATGTGATCATGGTGGGATCTCAAAAACCTTCATCACATACTTGAGATGCGACCTCAAATCAAGCATCGAGTCAAATTCATACAAAGGAAAAAACACTACAAATGCACATAGCAAACTCAACTCGACAATTTTCTGCGAGAACAAATCCATCCACGGATCCAAAATTTTAAAAGGTAAAACCACAAGGTGATTGAAAACATGCAGGAAAATACACTCCAATGTTTGGATTATGGTGAACAATCAAAATGAAAAATCTAGGTGACAAGCAAAATGATGCAAACAAAAAAATGCCTGAAAATCAAACTTCTCAAAATTCAATGAAATTAAAACCCATTTCACATTTCCTGCCCAAACTCCCAAAATTCCAATAAAATATAAAATAGGGCACACACGAAAAATATGACAGCATAACATGGTGAAAACATCACACCCCAAGCAATAAAACAATCAAATACTCATACCCATCCAACCAGGCGATGAAAACATGCAATATTGTTGAGGAATTCTAATTCTTAACCCACGAATCTAATACAGTTTATTCTACTTGAAAATACAAAGTTAAAAAAAAGATCAAGAATGCCCTACCTCTCACGTATGAGAAAAAAACTAGAATGAGAGGAAATAAATGGATACTTTACAAAATAACAAATGGATCCACAAGAAGTTGGAGATTCATGGCACTAATCCAAAGAGCCTCTCCACATGAGAATTCAAAAACATAATCTCACACAACAAACAAATGATCAATTTTCTCCAAGAAGTTTTTGGAGCAAAAATCACAAATAACCAAAAACATCCAAGAAGTGAGAATAAAACTCACATTTTGCCAATATAAGCACTTTTCCAAAAGTGACTTATAAAATAGATTATTTTAATATTTAAATAATCGACTGGCCCCATACTTCTCCAGAAGACATAGTCATACCGCTTGATGCACCACAACAACCATCTCCTCCTTTCCCACAAAGGTTACAAGCTGAAAATCCCAAGCCTTCCGAAGATGACGCTTTTAACATACTTGATCAACTCAAAAACATTAGTGTTTAAATCCCATTATTTCAAGCTATGAAGGATGTGCCAACCTATGGAAAGGCTATCAAAGAAGCCTGATTCAAGAAACCTGGATAAAAAGAAAGGACCCCCAGACTATACATGTGTTAGGAAAACTTGTAGACATCATGCTTGGCAAGGTGGTTGTTCCAAAATACTCAGACCCTGGCAGCCTAGTTGTTGAGGTTACTATTAAAGGGACAACCATCAATAATTCTTTGATAGACCTAGGAGAAGCTATAAATGTTATGACCAAAGATATTATACAACAACTCAACATTACCAATCTCATGAGTACACCTATTGTCTTGTAGCTCACATAAAGTTCTACAGTTAAGCCTGATAGGATGGTAGAAGATATAGTTGTCACCTTAGAGTCCTCGTCAGACCCTACTGAATTCATGATACTATCCCCAAAAGCCACATTGGGGGGATATCCAATCATTCTAGGAAGACCCTAGTTAGCCACTACTGATGCTTATATAGGTTTTCACTCAGGAGATATGACCATCTTGGATGGTTAGCATACTAAGACATTAGCCTTATATCCACCAGCCCAACCACAAATAGAGTTGACCGCACCAATCTCACCAAATATAGGGGAAGAAGCTGAGGTAGTCAATTCAATAGCCTATTTAATGATGTTAAAAAGAGACCCTTTCTTACAGCTTCAAGAAGAAGACATTGTGATCACCAACATTATGCAAAATCAGTATGGGCTGAGTTCACCTACTATAGATTGTTCATCTCCCCATCATTGCTCCCTATAGTCTTTGTATCATGAATGTGAGTTGTCTCAATCTCCTACAACCAAACAACTCTACCATCAATTGCTTACCCATTAAATTCAAGCACTATCCTTCATAGATGCTTCTATGGTAGAGCTAACTAAGCAATTAGAAGTCTCTCTAGGATGTTGCTTGAACATCAATAGCCATCTTAACTTGAAACAATAAACCTCCTTAGCTAAGTTATTAAAAGATCATACCACGACATTTGCATGGGATTGTGGGGACACGAAAGGCCTAGCTCCTAATTTTTGTACTCATAGGATATATCTAAAAGAGGACAAAGCCCCTATTAGGCAGTTTTAATGACGTGTTAATCTTGCATTAAGGGATATAGTCAAAACAGAGTTACAAAAAATGCTTAGTGTTGGTTTTATCTACCCCATCTCAAACAGTCAGTGGGTTTCTCCTTTAGTTATAATCCCCAAGAAAGGAGGCAAGTGGAGGGTATGTTTCAATTACAGGGAGGTCAATAATGCCACCAAAAAGGACCACTTCCCTCTTCCATTCATAGATCAAGTGTTAGACTCCTTAGCAGGCAAAAAATATTTTTCATTCATTGATGGGTACAGTGGGTATAAACAAATTAGGATTCATCCTGAAGACCAAGAAAAGACTACCTTCACCTATCCATGGGGAACCTTTGCCTACTTAGACTTACCATTTGGCCTTTGTAATGCTCCCACAACCTTTCAAAGGAAAGTCATTAGTATCTTTGCAGATATTTCTAATGACTATATGGAAATCTACATGGATGATTTCACTACATATGGAGAAACCTATGAGGGAGCTTTGTCTAACCTCGACAAAGTTATTCATAGATGTGAGGAATATATTATTTCCCTGAATAGTGAGAAATATTTATGATGATACAAGAGGGGGTAGTGCTAGGACATTATATATCTTCTATTGGCATTCAAGTTGATCCTGCTAAAATAGAGGTCATCATGAACCTGCCCACACAAACCAAACAAAAGGATGTCTGAAGTTTCTTAGAACATGATGGTTACTACATAAGATTTATCAAAGGCTTCGGTAAAATGGCCAGCCCAATGTATTCCCTGCTTACAAAGTATTATGAGTTTCTATGGAACACCGCTTGTGATGAATCCTTCCTGTAGCTTAAGTTTGTTCTTACTCAAGCACAATTTCTAAGGGGACCCAATTAGTCTTTCCATTTCATATTCACACTAATGCTTTTGATTATGTTGTGGGAGTTGTTTTGGGGAAGAAAGAGGATGTTGTTGAACATGCAATTTATTTTATTAGCAAAAATTTGCAGGGACTTGAGCTGAACTACACAGTCACAGAGAAGGAACTCCTGGCTGTCATTTATGCCCTTAACAAGTTTTGCCACTACACTATCGAATACCAGATATATGTGCACAGTGACCATGCAACAATTAAGTATTTGACTAACAAACCTGCTATCACAGTGAGGTTAGCTAGATGGCTTCTACTGCTCCAAGAGTTTGATATCACAATAGTTGATAAACTAGGGTGAGCTAATGTAGTTGTAGATTTCCTATCACGGTTGCAACATGTTGATGATTCTCAAGTCATCGATGAAAATTTTCTTGATGATCACTTGTTCTCCATCTCAGCCAATATACCTTGGTATGCTGACATTGCCAATTACTTAGCCTCTACCAAGGTACCTCCACACTTCTCATCCAAAGAAAAGTGGCTTCTCATAAAGAAGACTTTCAATTTCTCTTGGATTGGCAACTACCTATTTTATACTAGACCTGATTAGTTAGTGAGACAATGTGTGAGGGGGGATGAGACCTATGATATCCTTCATGCCTACCATGATGAGCCATGTGGAGGCCACTTTGCAGCAGAAAGAACAACTATGAAATTTTTAACCACTAGTTATTATTGGCCAACCTTACATAAAGATGCAACAAACTATACTAGAAAGTGTGACATATGTCAAAGGATGGTCCACCCTACAAAGTATGATGAAATGACCCTCTTTCCTCAAGTGGTAGTTACTCCATTTGACAAATGGGGATTAGATTTTGTGGGACCAATCAACTCTGCATCCAATGATAATTCCTACATCCTATTTTGCACAAATTATGTGACTAAGTGGGTGGAGGTCCAAGAAATGAAACACGCCAGGGACAATAAGGTTGTTGAATTCCTATATGAGGAGATTTTCACAAGATATGGTGTGCTAAGGGAGCTGGTCATCGATCAAGGGGTGTAATTCACATCAACTCTAATCACAACATTAATGAATGAGTATAATATTTGTCACAAAAAGTCCATCCCATACCACCCCCAGGCCAATGACCAAGCAAAGATCACCGACGGAGAAATTGAGGCAATCTTGACCAAAACAATCCAGATACATAGGAGAGATTGGGGCAACAGGCTTCAAGAAGTTGTTTGGGCATACATGAAAATTTGGAAAACAACGACATGATTCACATCTTTTGAATTGGTGTATAGGAAGTTTGCAATGATGCCTATAGAGTTTGAACACAAGACATTACACACAACACAAGAGCTATACATGGATCTTCCTGCGGCCCAGCGGGAACGACTCATGTAGCTCAATACTCTGGATGGAATGCAGAAAGAAACACTACAACAAATAGATATAGTCCAGTTATAGCAAAAGAAATGGCATGATTCTCACATATAGAGAAAAATATTTTCTCCTGGTGACTGGGCTCTACTCTATGATTCATGATTCTAGGAAACACAAGGTAACCTAACTTCTCGCTGGCTCAAGCCTTATAAAATAGAAAAAGTTTTTGATAATGGCGTTGTTCAGTTATCCACAATCAACCCTGTGTGTTTCGAGCTATTGGTTAATGGACACAAACTTTTTCTGTACCATAAACCATCCACCAAGGCCAAGTTCTTGCGCCAATTTGAAATTTCTCTTGCAGCTGAAGTCCTTCCTACAGCCAAGCAAAATATTCTTCTGCTCCGTTCTCTCTAATCCTCTTCCGTCATATAAATTATATCAAAGTTTCCATTTTTTCCAAGGAAACCACTCCTTTCCGTAATAAATCTATTTCATTCCATCTCACCTCATATCACTTCCACGTCACTCATCTTTCCACCTCATCATTATTGCAAAAAATTGACCTTTCTCGGTATACATCAGTAAATCTTTTCCAAATTTGGGCATTCAATGGTAAATATCATCCAAGTACGCATACATATTTATTATTATTATTCAACAAGCTTACTTATTTTTACATGATCACAATTAATTTGTGTTTAATATATAGCAATCATTCCAACGTCATTGTTCTTTTCTTATGCATGTGAGGACACCTACCACCTTTTTCATAGGGGTGGGGTTTTTATTCTTTGTTTTCACTGCCATTATTATTTGAACCATTGTCCTTTCTCATCACACTTCCACAAACATTCTTGAGATTTGACGTGACAATCCCCATGTGAGAAGTTGTCATTTCCAACCTTGTTTTAAAGTCTTGTTTTGCAATTTATTCAAAAAATAAACCCCAGCTCCACCAAAACTTTTGAAATCTCCTACCAAAGAACTTTGTGAAGTTTTTGTCACACAAATTTCTAATCATTAGCAAAAGGTGAATCCAGAACAACTGGTATCTATCAGAGTAGGATTTAGAGAGTGGTGTGTTTTGAAAACAGTCAGCATTGGAAGAGTTGCGAATTCACAAAATGGGAGGTTCTCCTATACGACATGAACTAATCAACCACTTGTCCTTGTTGCAAGACCTGACAAGTGTTCAGACATTCAACAATGTTGGGTGGCTGACATATTAATTTCTTTGGTTGAATGGCTATGATGAGGAAATATCACTGGAATTTCTCATAACTTTGAATAACGGTGAAGCCCAGTTAAAGGGTTTGAGAGTGGACGCTAAAGATGCAAGAATTGCTGAATTTTCAGGGCTTCCTGATGTTGGCAAAGCATTTCCTCATGGTCAGCACGGGCTGACTTCACCAATCCAACAGACACTGCACTTGAGGTGAACAAGCAAGGATCCAAAAGATTGTCCCTACCTGGTTTATATCCACAGCTTGTGGTACATGTCATCATGTATTTGACTTGTGAATGATGTTTTTCATTCTTGCATGCAGTACATTTCAAATTACTCAATCGTTTATGGCATGGTCGAATTATGAATGTTCCTGTAGACACCCTAAAATGGACAGGCTTGCGACTTTACATTAAAAACACTAATTTTCATCTATTAATTAATGGTTTTTTAATCATTTATTAATCACCTATTTTCTTCTAAATTCACTTGTCAAATCATCTAATCCAATTCCCAAAATTAATTAAATAATTAATTTTATTTAATTAATTAAGCTTTAATTGATTAAATATCATTATTTAATTAATTAAAATCAATTTCCTATAGTTTAAATTCAAATATTTAAACTTACTAATTAAATTCTTCCAATTAAATTAATTTCAATTAAATTAATTTAATTTCATCAAATAAAGCAATTCTTAATTAAAAAGAATTCAAGTATCTCACATGTTGAAAACAAATATTAAAATAAATGAATTAAATATTCATTTATCTTCAAAGAGATAACTCCAATTAGATCACATGGGTTACTCCACCCATCTCTCCAGTTCACATGGGTAACTTCA
>MU223453.1:4462797-4479936 GCA_018584345.1 Thuja plicata | reverse complement strand
GATAAATGAATATTTAATTCATTTATTTATTAATTGTTTTCAACATGTGAGATAATTGAATTCTTTTTAACTAAGAATTGCTTTATTTGATGAAATTAAATTAATTTAATTGAAATTAATTTAATTGGAAGAATAAATTAGTAAGTTTAAATATTTGGGTTTAAACTATAGGAAATTGAGTTTTAATTAATTAAATAATGGTAATTTAATCAATTAAAGCTTAATTAATTAAATAAGATTAATTATTTAATTAATTTTGGGGATTGGATTAGATGATTTGAGAAATGAATTTGGAAGAAAATAGATGATTAATTAATGATTAAGAAACCATTAATTAATAGATGAAAATTAGTGTTTTTAATGTAAAGTCGCAAGCCTGTCCATTTTAGGGTGTCTACACTAGGATATGGGGGAAAAGGATCCTACAACTACATCTTTTGAATAAGTCATAAATTAGCAAAGCGAAGGGGAGAATCAGCCCCTGTTTCAAGAAGAAAGCCAAGGAGAAAATATTTTGGTTGCCACAACTGAGTAGTTAATAGACCACAGTGATTCATTATAGATGATATTATGGCAACCTTCATCTACACATGACCCAACAAAACAACATAATAGGCAGGGCCTAGGAACAGGACAAACATATTAGGAAAAGGTAACACTCCATTCCCTATCTCTATATTTTTATAAACAAATACAATATGAAAAATCTATGTGGGAGATAGAAAGGAATGAGTTAAAGAAAGAAATAGATAGACATAAGAAGGAAGTACAAAATGTGCAATTCAATTTAGATTCGGTGGTAGAGTTGATTCCTCAGATAATGGAATGCAGACCACCCCCAAGGGTATATGCATTATGTCTAGAGGAACAATTTCTTATGTTTAAACTGATGAAAAATATCAGAGGCCTCAACCCAAACATAGCCTCACCAAAAGAATTTGTGGCTTCTTATGAGGGGGCACTTGATTCTATCAGGAATCTACTCTATTACTGATTGGAATCTGTTACTATTTATTAGAGATGTGAATTTTCTAGCCTTGTTGTCATGGGCGAGAAATTAAATCAACAATGGAGATCAGTTAAGGAAATACAAGGAAAAAGAACATGGAGTTAAGCTGCCCCTGTGACCTGAAAATGGTAAACCCAAACAAATGTATTACGATTGGCTAGAGATAGCCTATGGGTTTCTTCAACCAAAATACAAAGAGAAAATATTAGTTCGCAAGAAACAGGTTTATACAAGTATCAAAGAGCTTCCCTACTATGAGGGGCAAAGAGCATCAGAAGGCCATATGCAGAGATATGACAGATTGACAATGGCACTAAGAAAGGTTGAACCACACAACCTAATCAATTTCAGGGCCGCCATGCAAAGGGTTCACTGGTATATTCACTTTTCAGATAGATCAGGCCAGAATTTTGGCTTCCTCTTACCTTCCAGCCACCTCTTCTCCTGTGGCCATTATATAGTTGCATAGACAATGAAGTAAATGATCAGCAGGAGGCCAATCAGAGGAACAAGCTCGAGTGCACAAAAGATTTCTATTGGCACCAAAGCAACACCAGTGGAGGTGAAACAAGCATAGGAGATTTCAAAATGCTTGCCTGGATTCACAATGTGACAGTGCCTGAGGACCGACACTAGCTTTCGTAAGGGGAAATGACAAGGCATATTTATGCCATATTTTTAATCCTGAGGATATTTTTTTCCATGTCCCATTTCCTAGTTTCATTATACTTTGCTCCAAACTAATCTGCTATCTTTATGATATTAAGTGGCATGCAGCCACAAAGACATCTAATATATTTTTAAGACTTTGACATGCATACCTATCCATAAATGCTATATTAAATATGATGATTCTATGTTTATGTTTTATAAGTAAATAAGTTGTTTGAATGAAAATGTATGCATGTGTGTGTTTGGTTGATTTTATCTTGGATGTTTGTATTCTAACACCTTGGTGCAAATCGTGATAAGTAAAGGAACGCGACTAGGTAAATGCGCCCATGAGATGGACAATCAGACACGATCTTGCAGTGAGCCAATCAACGAAGGAGTTAATGCAACTCATGTTGCAGTTGTGAGAAGATGAAGGTGGCAACAACTTAACGAGGATTAAGTCAAGAAGTTATCCTATTCTTTCAAAGATTTAGGAAATAGTGAGAGGTTAGATTTGTTCTTCTTTCTTGTAGCAATAGTTCCTTTCCTACTATTTTGGATTTCTCTTTCCTGCTTTCTAGATGTATAATAAAGTCTCTTCTTGTTTTATGGTGTGAGCAGTTAGTTGTTAGTTGTTTTTCCTTTAAATAAAGGCCCACTCTTGCGTGAGAAGGAGGGCATTGTTATTTTCCATTATGTTATTTTCCAAAAGATATAGTTTCCATTATGTTATTTTCCAGCTTTCATGAATACAATTGTACTTCATTCTTGAATCAATGATAATAAAGTGTTGAGAGCTAATATTCTGTAATTGAATTTTGGATACTCATCCAAGGGGGTCCACTTGGCGAGGAATCCACATTAGGTAGATTCATTTCTGTAGTTTTCATTCCTGCATCTTGATGTTTCAACTCTAAGTGTGAAACTGTTCTTGCAACCAAAGTCACAGGTCAGCTGTTGCTTACTGCAGCCAAAGTGGCAGAATAATTAAAACATTGTGGTTTGGAGACCAAGCTTTTCATTCTTCAAGCTTTAATAATTTTGCATTCATTTCTCAAACATTTCATTTCCTGTAGCCATAGACTAGCTTTCCTTTTAAAGCAATTTATTTCCTGCAACAATAGCGTGGTCTGAGTCAATTCTTGGTGCATATATCTTGCTGGCCCGTTTCAAGTATCACATCCCTGGGTTGTTAATTAAACGAGTTTTCATGATAAGGAAGATAGATGCTCAGAAGGATGTCCAAACCTTGAGTCTTTGTGATAAGCCTAGTTCTTGATCCCTTTCTAAAACTGATCAATGACCACCCAAATGTGCTTCAAAAAAACAAATATGATACAAATGCAGAGTCGTGACTATGACATATTTGTCCTTAACAAATGTATGAATGAAGTGTGCTTCAAATGCGAAGCTATACAATCAGTGAAAAATGTATGAATGAATCATAACCATTTTCACATACATATAATGAGAACAAATATATAATTGAAACACGTGACTACTTTATAAAAAACAAGAAACTGAATGACCTCTAAATACAATGTGCAATGTATGTCTAGTGTAAATGTGCTTTGAATGCTATCTTACAACTGCGCATATTGATGATAGATAAACCCTTGATGAAATGCGACCAACATACATACAACATATGTATAACAGATAACTCCTATAACATAGACAAACCCAATACGAGTTTTTGTATAAATGCATGATAACATAAATGAATGACATTAACAAAAAAAAATTCATGCTAAACCCTTTTGAATTGACATACGAGGAAGGTAATCCCAGATTCAGGATATTTTAAAATCTCATACCAACATTACCCTAAATATACATGAATGCAAAAATGAAAGACACATCGTATGTATGGAACAACATAAACTAGTTAAAATATTACACAAAGAAATGATGCATGATAAACACAAAATGAACGAAAAAGAGACTAAATACACCTGGCAATGACTTGTCACTGTCAAATCTCCAGAGATTTCGCATACAATCCTTTCACACCGTTTCAAACTTTCACTACAAACTAATTCACAACCACCATAACCTTCCTTCTCACTGAGTCAACATTGTAACTGCTCAATACTGTGCCCTATACGGGTTGAGATACCCTAGCTCGATAGAGCTAGGGTTTCAAACTTATTCTACATTGTGTTATCAAGAAAGAACCAAAATGAAAGCACCAAAAATGGTGCACGATATACACCTTTTGTTTAACCCCAATTAAAGCTCATAAATATCGATTGATGTGGCATTTACACGTCTTTTTAAAATAAATCAAACACTTTGCAAATTGGAGAATGGCTAGGGGGGCGACCATAAGGCCTTCCTAGCAACAAACTTAATTCATGCCAAGGTCACAACTTTAGTGCATTGAATTGTCATTCAAAAACTAAATGCCAAGATCCTAAAAAATGGATCAATCAAACTTTAACTTCCACCATTTATAATTGAAATTCAAGAATGCTTTGAAATATATAAAGTCAATATACCTTTGTCTCGTAATTATTTATCAAACTGTATTACTGCATATAGAATCAATTTATATTCCTGATTGATCTATTCTGATATAGATGAACCAATAATATCAATGATACCCAACCTATGACATCAATGATATCCAAGTTGGAGTATAACATTGATATCGAAAGTGGCATTGCAAAAACTGAGATGTCTATGTAACCCCATATAATACCTCAATTTATATAAATGCCATATAATACCTCAAATCCTTGAATATATCTACTGATGTCTATATAGTAATGTCACAATGTCAAAGCCACTGATAGATTATTGTGTTTGGCATCAAGGACAACAAAACCAAAGGAAAAGAGCAGCATTTTTTTCATCATTCAAACTAACCACATTCCTACTATTCTCATTATCATCTTATTGCTTTCATGGTTAAGTGTATTTTGTCAATTTGAATAACAGATCAAGATTAGAGAAGAAAAGAAAAGAATCGAGGCATCACTAAGGGAGTACTTGTTTGATTTGATTTTCATATTTATGTGCTTTGTCCAAGTGGCTTTAATGGTTAGGTTGGGTTTTGATTTTGTATGCTTCTAAGGTTTTGTGGTTAACCTTTGCATGCAATGTTTCTTATTTCCCCATTTCCTAGTCTACAATATTCTATGATATAACAATAAGACCCTAAGATATATAGGCACACACATATATGTACACATAGATGAATATACAAAGGTGTATATACAAACATATAGACACACATGTATATGTTTAGAGAGATATACATATATGTGGAAGCGCGCGTGCACACACACACAGTAATGAGATGTGACGAAGACATGCTTCCTACAACTTGAAGTACGATATAATTGGGGTGTATGTGAAATGTCCAACAATATAGTTACAATTTGGGGTATATATGAAATTGAAATGGGATAGACAAGATAGATGCGAAGTGAATGATAGTGCAAGCAATAATAAAGGATAATGGCCAATATAGTTATTTTTACAGATCCTTGTAAGGCAATTGACTATAGAAACACAAATATACAGAATTTGAGCACAATAAAATGTAGTTGATGAATTATAATTTGTGAGACTTGGAGACATGAAGGAGACCTTTTGTAGTTGTGATTATATACTATGGATGACATCCTTAATTGAGCCCCGATGTATAATTAATTTAATATATGTGGGCCAAATGAATTCATTTTATAATTTAAAATTAAATATGTCCACCTATGAAAGAAGCATTAATGACTAATGTCAAATATTGAGGAGGGTTGGATTGTATTTTTTCCTATAAATTGGCACTAGATTAACCACTTTCTATGTCATGGATTATCCTTCCCTCTATTAATTATTTTGCTTGGTCTGTCATGGATTCTCTTATTCGGCTAGTGTGTGAGAAGCCACAAGTGGGTTTCCTTGGGGCAATTACGGGCAAGAGGTTGAAAGGAATAATGCATTACAAGCAAGGGTACATTGTGCATGCAGTTAGAAAGATACTTGGTGGGGAGTATCTGCATACAGAGCACCGATATTGTCTGAATATCGATATTTTTGTTGTGTTTTTGGCAACCTTCTAGTGTTGAGGGACTCTAAGGTGAGTGTTAAGCAGCAATGCAGAGTGGTATTTAAGGATGACTATCTAGAAGATTTGGATGTGGCGGTAGCTAATGTTGACGAAGCCATGAAGATTCCAAGTCTAGTGGACTACTTCAATCATCGCAAAGATGTTTTAAAATGGCTAATACTCACCACGTGGAACCAGGAATCATTTGATCGTAAAATTCATGAGATATTAAGGAGTGTGGTTTTTCTCAAAGAGTATGTGTGTTTGAAAATAATTTATCACCACAATTGGTGGGAAAACTACAAAAGAGATGAGAGCCCCGACAAAGAGGAGGATATCCTTGACTATTTTGGGCCTATGCTTTGTTAAGAGGTGCCAAACAATGCAATGACGATGGCTCCAGGGCCAAGTGGTGGTCGTGCAAGTTGATGGCGGTGGAAGATTAGGTTGTCTAACCTTTTTGTTTACTATAGTACTATTCTGATGTATCAAATAGGATTGGGAGGTCGATACTTATAGGCATAGTTTTGTTTTTATGTATTCTGCCAATTTTGATGGCATGTCTTGGATATTTTCAAGTGATGTAATCGTCGATGTAAAACATCAATTTTGATAAATATAATTACTGAGCTATCTATTATAATTGTGCACTAATGTCTGTATTGAATCTTGTTGTACTTATTCAAGTATACCATTATCATTACGATTTTCAATTCACTATGAATATTATTGTTTGAAAACAAACATTAGGGTTTAATATTCAATGTTACTATTAGGTTTTAAAGGTAACTAGAAGAACAATTTGTTCACAACATTCCATTTAGATTTAATATCATATAAATTGTATTAGTAACAGTGAATTGGAAATGACAATGATAGCAGTAAACGAAAGTAGTAAATGCAAATCACTCCAATGATCAGAAATAGAAGGGTTTCTATATGACTATCAAATTTTCCAATGAAAGAGTCGTGTGAAAATCCTAATAGCGGCAGGGAAAATTAAACCCTAACAATAGCATTCAATATTAAACCCTAATATTTAACCAAATAATGAATATTAATAGTGATGCAAAATATAATTTGTTTTACACCGCCATGAAATTAGTAGCGAGGCTTGAACAAAAGAGTACATTTCCCTCACATATTTAACTGTGTTTATGAACATAGATTGTTGTGTTCATAAACACAAAAAGCACCCAGAAACACAAATAAGGCTACAATGCACATTCAAGTTAGAGATGAACGAAAAATCGAATAAAAAAGAAAAACAACTGCCCAAAAATGGGAAATGGAGGCCTTAGTGAGGATTTCTCCTCACCTGGGTTGAATACTTGGTGTCGAAATGGCCTGCACGGTACTCTACCTCATTGCCTTCGAACCCTCGTCCGCAAGCCTACAAGTTGAAAAATGGAAGCATCATAAATAAAAATTTCAAAACCAAATAATCACACCTCGAAACCACAAACGAAGAATGACATCCCAAGAGAATCGCCGCTATCAGGGAGTGTGGCATTTCTATAAAACCCGTTTAGAGTGCTAACGGTGGGAGCCATGCTCTAGTTTACAGGCGAACCCGTAGTGAATTTGAAGTGAACACATTTTGGTTCGTAATGTTCCTAGGATTGGAGACTATGCAGGAGAGAAAGGCAAGAAGGTGAGCTCGAACAATGAGAAGACAAGTGCATTCAATGCATTTGTGTTCGAGAACTAGGAGACTTGAGGGGGAAGTAAGGTGAACTGATGCACAGTTAATGCCATAGCGAGGAAGAGTGATGGGTGGCGACAACTCAAATATGTGAAGAGGTTGGTTTGAATGGTGGCCACCCGATTGGATGCCACGTGGCCGCCGTCGTTGTTTCGCATGCAACTATGGGCAAGTCGGTGGGCCAATGCACGTCTTAGTCTGCGCACCAAAATGGCCAAATTTCGACACTCTAGATGTTGACGTGTTGAATACATATAATATTTTAATATTTACTAAATGTTGACTGAAAAAGAAAGAAAGAAAATAATTTTAACATCCGCTAGGCTAAAGATAGCCTATGGGACAGACCGTCTCACACGCTAAAATTTTCATTTCCACCCTTTTCTTGTGAAGTTTGATGATGAGTGCCCCCAATTGCTCAACCGTCCCCTCATTGAAAAGATCAAACCACGAATTCTCGGTCAAAAGTGTGTTAAAACTGTCCCTACTTTCCTTGTTGGCGTCACATTCTAGAATGAAATGTTTTTCTATTTCTACCTTACCGAAAGTGAATATTCTAAGCAGATGGAGCAAAAATTTTGTTTTTGCCACGTGGACCCACAAAGTTAGAGTGCGCACGTATTGGCATCCCTTCCCTAGCATAACTTGTATTTCTAGAGCATGCAACAGACAGATTGAGAGGCGAAGTTTGCCGATAGCACAGCCATGCCTATAGGCAAAAGTGGGATAGTTTTGTGACAAATTCAGCCATGCGAGGCTGGCATCCTTAAATTGATTATTTATACTTGTTCAGTCGATTTGGGTACAGCTAAATTATATTTATACATCGAGAGTTGCAGATGCAGAGTTAGTGCGTGGGGCGGGTTTGAGGTGTATGTAGATAAGGATGGAGAGCGAGAGCATGTTGTACTTGGTGGTGGCAGTGATGGGTTTGGTGGTGGCACTAGTGGCCCTGTTGCTGCTCAGACGACGCTCTTTACCACAGCCACAACCACATCACCATCAGGATCAGGTCATCCACGCCAAGCATTCAACTTTTATATTCTTATTTAACTCTACAATTAAAGCTATTTGAATTTTACAATTAGCTATAGAATCACGTATTTGGATACTACTGTGTAATATATTTAATTCCGATATTTTGAGTCTCTTTGAAATCCCTATCTAGGAAAATTACTTTGCAATTCTCAACATTCACACTCCCAGTTTGAGAAACCAATCCACTCTGACCTACTATTCAATGCGCTGCACACTATTTTAACTATGGGTAAACTGTGTGTAAGGTCCACTTCCATTCAACAAAATAGGGCCAGTCAAACAAAATGCCCAGAAATTAACAATTTGACACTTATCGAAGATTTGGAAATGATAAAAACCTAGAAGAGGCTGCAGGACACCCGTCCTAACAACAAAAAGCAGGAATCCTCAAAGAGTCCAGCTAATAACCTACAATTTGATAGGGGGGTTGCCCTAGATCAGATACTATTGTTTACCCAAATTTCCAACTTCAACCGAATATAACAAGATTATACACAGAGAAGATGCCATCAACCAATAGAAGAAAAAATATCCAGAGCCTTGTGGGAAAGGAAGCCATTTGTCCAGATAGACCAGGGGGACCTCTGATGTGCTGTGTCCCACTTCTTCAATCACCACCAGTATCTCAAAATTTGCAGCCTAGATGAGGGTTTTGACAGCATCTTTCACCTCTTATATATTCTTTGGGTGCACGAGCTCCTCCACTTTCTGAATGGGAACTAGCAGGCCTATGAAATCTGGAGTAGGTTTGAAACTGCCAGAGCTATTCGGGAGGAAAAGTTCCATCCTATCCACTTCTTTGACTGTAATGTGAAACCTGTCAAACAGCTCCACGTGAATGATCATGGGGACATAATCTTTGGGGTCGGTACCACTTGTCTTCAACTTAGAATAATCCAAAACCGAGTTGAGGCCTTAACTGTACTTGGGCTTGATTTAAAAGACCTCAAGAGCTATCACTACAACCCTATCTTGGATATAAGGTTGCAATCTCATAACAAACTCCATTGCGATGTCAGAGTTCACTCATGAGAGCACATTCTCCATCATAAAATCCTCTTCTTAAACAATAGTCGGGTTTAATAAAATCTGAGTTCATGGCTAAAACCATACCCAAATTGGATCTTCGAGATTGTACTAGTGAATATCATGTCATGTTTGGTAGCATGTTGGTTAATCACTTCCATGGAAAAACATGTAATGTTCCCTTTTTGAGATTGCCCTAAATCTTGCCCAAGCACCTTGTAAATATCAAGTCTGCTGACTTTCTCTCTTTGGATGCTGATCGCTGCTCTCTTGGACGAGTGTTATTGCTTAGTGGTTCGGTCTTCCTTGATTGATGTCTTGAGGTATGGGTGAGTGATGATTGATAAGTCCCCTTCAATGCTTGGAATGAATCCTCCTTATACTTCATTGGTAGAAGGGTCACCACCTTTCATAAGGATTGAATCACCACTTTTATCACTGCCTTTGAGAATAATATATTATTCCCCAAATTGATCTCCCTTGGCTCTCCTCCTGAAACGAAATCTTCTCCCCTTTATATCCTCCAATGTGAGGGAGAGTCACACCTCTTCATAATGGTCACAGTTACCACCCTTCAAAAGGGTCACAATCCTTCATCATTGCTGCCTCTTTGTAAGAATCACTTCTTTATCTTCTTCCCATTCCTCCCCCTTCGAAAGAATCACTTCCTTATCTTCTTCCCATTCCTTTTTTCTTCCATTAATGCTTTCTTAATTCCTTTTGCTCCCTTCTTCCTTCCTTCCTATCCTCCCCTCAAATGATGTACTCCTCTCTCCCTTTTATATCTCATGTTTGAGGGAGTCACGACTTTTCATTTCATGCCTTTTGACCATTCCTTAAACTTAACTAAAATTCGATTAAATCAAATTTTATTTTTATTCTTTTAAATTTAAATTTATTATTGTTTATTAATAAATCCTATTTCAACAAGGGGACATTACAAAATGATAGTAGGAGAGCGTATAATAGGTGGGATGAGGGGAATGCCAACATGAAACCCCATCTATTAGCTACCAAACATCATGTTCAATGTATGTTTCTCATGCTTGAGTTGTCTAGGAGTCCACATGAATCATGCCTATCATTCTAATCCATTGGGAAGTGCAAGATTTTAATTCATCATGATATGCTAATTCATTACATGTTCCAAAAATCCTCCATGATATGCCAAGCCAAGGGATTGTTTGATACAGTGATCTCTTCATTATCAATGGCATAATTTGCCAATTTATTTGTAGCCAAATTAGATTCTCTATAACATTGCTTGTATTAAAAAACTAAGAAGATATCCAAAAAAATCGAGGCTTCTTGGAGAATATTATCCAAATTCCAATTTTTGGTAGACTTCTTCTTGATAGCTTTATTCAACACCATTGAGTCACCTTATATGATTAGTTCAAATCTCACATTTGACAGCTAGTAAGAGACCCATAACTAGGAGTTGGGCCTGCCTTATTATTAGTCCTTGGTGAGAGTTTCTTGGAAGCAACATGAAATAATGATCCATTTGAGGCCCTAATAAGGCATCCAAGCTTGAAGGACTTGAGTTATCTTGAGTGTCTTCATCAAAATTTATCGTCAAAAAGGAATTTGGAGGAGCTTCTCATTTAATGGTTGACTTGTCCATGTAAAGAGATTGAGTTCCTTGCACTCTAAGGGCATTGCGTGCTTATTTTCATTAAGAAAGGATTGACTTTTTTAAAAATTGCAACATGTTTTTTGGGTGATGCTAAATCTGTTGGGGGAGTCACCAATATGACTCAAACATACAACCAATGATAACTAGGTCACTATGCTGGATTCACATATAAATTCATCTTTAAAGTTTAGAATCTAATGTCATAGTAAGATATAAAAAAGAGGAATCATCCAAATTTTTAATATGATTATGGAGCAAAAACACATTCTTTTTCAGTAAAAGGAATTTATCTCAAGGCTTGCAATAATAGGCTCTTTTGGCTCTTGCTTGCTCCCTCCCTCCTTCCTCTAAAAGTAAATAGTGCTCTCTAGTGTGGTAACAATTCCATTCCCTTGATATGGCTTGCTCTCTGTTTTGCGTTGTGGGGGATCATCATTGTTCTAGAATCCATATACAACTAAACCATAAATTTCATAAACATTGAAACCTTTTGTCAAACCATCCCCCACATCCATGTATTTCGTGGGATAGATGGACACTTTTTCTAGGCATGCATATAAACTACATATTTTTTTCCCAAACTGTTCACAGCTATTCTATCCATGGGAATGATGTGTTTAATCTCTCTACAAAAACATATATAAAACACATGCTTAGGTTCTGGGATTTTGATCGTGCCAGTGTTATGGGCATTTGGGGTTGAATCTGGATCATACACTATTACATGTATTCTTTTTTAGATACTCTATGATCTAACCTTTCCCATTTTTCAGTAACATACAAGCTTTGTAACATGTCCTTTGAATAATAGCCAGCCTTATTGCAGTGTAGGGATTTCATGGAAAAGATGGACACTCTCTCTGTAGATACATATATAAAACGCATGCTCAAGGTCTAGGTTGGGACCACACCTCACCTCACTGTGATGTGTGGATAAGATATGGTCAACATTACAGGGATTTGGGGTGATTCCAGATCATATGCTTTTGTGTGTACTCTATTTGTGATACTTGCAAGTTGCAACCTCATTTACACATATTTCAATACTATACAAGTTTCATTACATGCCTGTCTCATAATGGGCCCTCTCATCATACTGTAGGGATTTGAACTTATGTCTCTCACTCACTCTCACTCACAACTGCACCCTCTTACCAGTACACCCAAATCTGGATCAAGTTTACAGGTTCAAGGATTCCTAGAGGGTTTCAGTGAACTGCTCTGATACCGTGATGAATTTTCTAAATCACTGTTTACAGATTCTGCATTTGTAATCTAATTCCTAGAGGAATAACAACAGAAACTAAACTTATCAAAACAACTTTAATCTAATTTGATGAGAGAATCTATCTATGCATACTATAGAAAACAATAAATATAACTCAATGAATGATTGTCAAAACCTTATCTCCAGTTTTTATTAATTCTGAAACTGAAATCTGCTATAGAAAAATAAAAGAAAATTTTCTCACAATTCGTGCCTCTGCCTTTTCAATTTATACATCTGAGAAGGGTGTACATGCAAGTTATCAACATTCAGACTCATACTTCTAAAGATCTGCTTGAAGAGACCAGGTAGTGCACTTCAAGAGACAGTTCAACTTCTCTTGGACTCTGTGCACTAACTCACAGGTGAACTTAAACAAAATAAAACTAAAGTGAAAATAGACTTTACAAAACCTCAGTGCTCAGCAAGAACTGAGATAACCTTATCGTAAAGCTAGCAGTTGAAATTGAGACTTGAACCTTAGCCTTAGTTGATTGCTGCAACTGAAGAAGACTGACTGCTGCACTCTAAGAAGATTGCTGAGGTACACGATATATTCTAACAAGGATCAATAACTGCTTTGATACCATATCGAAAATTTGCAGGGACAGATATTGTAAAAAATAAACCATATTGCTCCCACAGTGTAATGTCCCCTTTTGTAAATCATGTACCTGGTTGAGGTCCTGCAACATGTTAGGAAATAATTCAAACATAATCGACAAAATGGATCTTCCTTGGACATTAAAAGCATAGATCTTTCCTATGAGGGTTAGGAACATTAATTTAATCATAAGATATATTTAATTTATTGATGGAATCCAACCATACGAGAGCTAGGATAAGGGGCATATCAGGGTGCCTTATACTATCCTCTACCCTAGGCCCAAGAGTGGATGTCATCCCTCTTGGCTGTCATATGGCCCTTTGCCATCCATATGGGGGGGTGTACCTAGTGAGGAATCCCATAGCCGTTCCCCTCTTCCATTGCCACCCTTATCCTCCTCATGATTAGAGTTCCTTAACATAATGGTCAATCAAGGTATGGGCTTGAGGAAACTACAATAGGGTGTTGGGAGTGTCCTTGTAAAGATCCTAACTGGCTGATTTTGAAATTGACCACAAAAATTCTGAATGTTATGGAAATCTGTACTTTTCTAGTTGTTTGAGATATGTATGTGTTTTATTTTGTTCTTTGCTCAATTTTCTCAATGCATGGAAGGAAATACATTAACAGCAAATTTACTATGCTTCTAACGCTGGAAATAACACATTACATAGTCAAGCCCATTATCACTAAAATTGTAATTACTTTCAAATGTCACTTCCTCCTTCCAAGATATAGAAACTACCTTAACACTGCTCTGCCAGTGGCTGGTGACGTAGGAGGCTGCTACCACTGGGAGTGATGTATCTGGCGTATCCGTCCGTGGTAATTGCCATAGTGACGATGGCGGCTAGTTTACACCGATATTTCAAGGACCCGTCATCTGCAGACGTATACGGTGGCTCCCCCTTCCTGTGGTGTGGATGGCGTAAGCTGCTGGCCCCGTGTTTTCACTTCCCAGCCTGAAGACCAGTCGTGGCACCTGCTGCCGCTAACACATGGACGTCCGTTTACTCGTGACTCGGGACATCCAAGTCCTTACACCCTCGACGCCTCACTTCCCGTAGATGTTATCGGGTGGCGTGATTCCCTTAGCACGACGCACAACAATCCCACTTCCACGCAATATCAATCCCACGTGTTGATTCAACACAATTCTATCGAGCTCCCTGGCTGGTAAGCTGGTAAATGAAATGCGTGCCTTATTATAACCGGAATGAAAGAGCAGGCTGTTTGTCTGCTAACTCTTGAATATAAAATGCAGAGACTTCTTAATATAAAGCCACTATTCAGAAGATGTTCACGGATTTTGGAAGTACCTGCCTTGTTGCTTACTGGATTTAATATTCAGTATACATAACACTGAATTTCCTTTACTTACGCTTTGAGCACTTTGTGAAATCTGAATGACTCCACTATTACTGAGATGCTGGGGCTACGTCCAACTTCCTCAAGTTTTCCTCAAGGGTTTCCGTCCTCAAGAAATAATCAGTCACATAAGCAACCAGATTTGTTATCTTTGTTTATAAATTTCATGGTGCTTTTCCCAAGAGAACCTTTTTCTTTTATAACCTCGAAGTGAGGGAAAACACAACTTAAACAATATGGGATAAAAGTGCTCACTTAAGTCACTTAAGTTACCTTTTTAAAAATAAAGTAACTTAAAGTCATAAAGTGACTTTATAATATCACTTTATAAAGTAAAGTGACTTAACTTAAGAAAATGAGCCCAAATAATAAATATTCGCCCACTAAAGCCTGTGACTGGCTGACATCCTCTGAAAGAAGCCCTTAGCCTATCCGGACGGGGAGATAGACTAATCAGGCGCCAAAATGGCCTATTGCGGAGAAGGGGACATTACAGTCCTTCCCTTCTAAGCCCAAGGGTGGGGCACTCCTTGCATCGCCTTGGCCTCATGGGACAATCTGTCACCACCATGAGGTGGTGTGGTTAGAAGAGGACCTCATAACAATTTCTCCCTCCTTTTATTCCCCTATTATCCCTACCATGATTGTTTACAGCAAACACAAAGATTTACACATTATTATTTGTATTCTTCAAATTAAGATCACATAATAATATCATTTTCATATACATTATTCATAAAAGAAATTACTGATAGGACCATTATGCATAAGCAAGAAATCATAAGTAAGACCCGCTATGCTGCTTATTATAAGAACTGATACTTCATACCGATTTATAGATAATATTCAGATTTTCTATGCTTGAGTGATATCGCTGTAAGACAAATCTGATTGGTTCGATGCCTTCCTTGAATGCTATCCTTTGATACATATACCTCTTTCTTGTAGTGGAAGTGTCATGTCCTTTCCAAGGTCATACCCCTTCACTTGCACGAATCACAACTCTTCCTTAAATCACACCTATTGATAATTCATTTAAACTTAAACTAGACTTATTGGTTGCATCCACACAAGTCACACCACTTCAAACTAATTTTCTGCACAAATGAATCACCACTCCTATAAATTGCAGCTTTAGTTATTTAATTTTCAACTAATCTTGAAGTCAGCTATACATTAAGTCGATTGTTTGTTAAGCATATAAATCACCAACGTCTCTTTTAAAATAACTGCTGATTAATGCTCCTTGTGAAGTCAACCATATTGATAAAGAATGTCATGCCCAAAACTAGGGCAAAACACACATACAAATTTTTTTTTAATATGCAAGTGCAAACCACTAACAGGGATGTATTTGAGGTAATGAGTTATCACGGTAAGGGTTGTCTTCGAATTGCAGGGTATATGCATAAGTTGAATTAGGGGTACATCACCTTCAGATGCAAATTAGAGCATCAATTAGTCATACGGGTTAGGTGAATGGCTGGGACTGGTTGGTTTAACTCTAGTTCCAAGTTTTAATCTACGTATAATATCATGATGTTATTCTGTTGTTAAGAGTCATACGTTGAAATAGATTGTTCTGGTGATCACTTAGTTTTCTAACCTTAGTTACGACTTATTCATTAAATTCTAGTCCCAAATTACTTTCGACTATTAACCACTAGATTAAAATTCAATAATCAAAACCTAATCTAACCCTTATCCTCCTAACAACAATTAAACTCTGCTATACAATTTTCCATAGACTATAGTCCTTAAATTTCTTGATAAAATATTAAATTGATCTCAATTAGAAAATTTACATTGACCTCTAACTTTCCAAAACGCTTAGGCAACATACTTTAATTAATCGACATTAACATCTATCTAAATATCCCACATAGAAACTACATTTGTAAATCAATAATAACTATACAAATAAATAAACTTTATCTAAATAAAATTACATGATTTTAATAACAATAAAGAATTAACTCCGTAACATATTAGCAAACATATATATATTTTACACATAGACTAAGGTTTTCAAGCTAGAAATTAAGTAACACAATTTAAATGAAAATACATCTATTAGGTGGGGCCACTTAATTTAAATAATCATAAATCAACAAATAAATCTATATAATAATCCTTTTATAGTAATGTGCACAATGGAGAGAATATAATTTTATTAAATAAAAAGTAGAATACTAACTAAATTAACTATGTAATTAAATCTATAATTATCAATAAACTACCTATAACTACCTATAACAATAACACTTAAGCCTACCTATCAACTAGCATCCTATCACCTATTCCCAAGGTCACATCCTACCCTATCCCCAAAGGTCAGATCCTTCCTATCCCCATTTCCCCATGGCCCACTTGCCAAGTGGGTGGGGAAGGGGTGTGAATTCTCAAACATTACAAAGCCTGCGAAATGCATAAGGGTAAAAAAGCCTTTTTCAAAACTCACGCATAGTTCAAGAAGGTGGGGACCACAACAAGCACTTTTCCAAAGTGCAGAACCAAGTTAAGGGGAAGGATTGCATGGGAATTCACATGGGGAGGGAGACTATGGGGCAGCAAGTCCAAGACATAAAACATGCAAAATTCTCCGTGAAGAGGTGGGACCCTATGACATTTGCTATCTATGTTTTAAAACTATGATGTTGACCACTGTCCTAGGGGGATGTACATGTCAGAAACAATAAGCAAACGAATGGGGAAGGTCAAAACATGATAATGGAATTAACTTCATGCCTCCCAAAATTTCGCATGGGATAG
>MU223453.1:4412987-4450103 GCA_018584345.1 Thuja plicata | reverse complement strand
CTCCAATTAAATAAATAATTAATCCATCCATAATTATTTAATTAATCCATTAATTAATTTTCCTTAATTTAGATAATTAATTTCATTATTTTAATTTTCCTAATTAAAATAATGTGAGCTAGAATTCAATCTAGCTACTAAACATTAACAATAACTACTTTTATTTTAAATTAAAGGGCATTTCCATAGCATAGATATATTCAGAGCAAATAAAATATAATATAATATTACACAATATACAGAAAATATACTGTATACCGTGTATATTCTGTGTAAATACAGTATAAATTTTCTGTATATGCATTCAATACACTTAGAAAAAAATCCGATACATATACATTTTTTTTTTTGATACATATACAAAAAAAAATCGATACATATACAGAAAATTCAATTTATCAATACATATACAAAAAAATTTGATACATACTTGCTCTGCTGCCGATTATAACTTGAAAGTTGAGACTAACTCCTGTCAGATACCTGTTCCTGTCTATAAGCAAACTCCAGTTGGATACTTGTGCCCATCTGCATCGTGCCGTTTTTATAAGAAATTGCGGATGTATTTTGGCACGTTTTAGGGTTTGCGATGACATCTTTTTGGCGTGTGATTCGGTGGATTAAACCTGACTTTTATCAGATTTTTGCTCAATTAAATCCCTTTTTTTGGAAAAATTGTTGACTGTCATTGACCGA
Organism: Thuja plicata; assembly: GCA_018584345.1. Taxonomy (NCBI): domain Eukaryota; kingdom Viridiplantae; phylum Streptophyta; class Pinopsida; order Cupressales; family Cupressaceae; genus Thuja; species Thuja plicata. Next base: position 4,449,407 of record MU223453.1, on the reverse strand, counting down.
TTTTTCCCCATTTTTTGGGGAAAAAATCGACCCCAGCGCTGACTCCCAATTAATCAGGTATAATTGGGAGTTATTGCCAATTTCTGCTTCTATGGTCTAGACTCTAAACTACTGATGGTTATTAAATATCTGTCAAGGCTTCTAGTTCTAATAGTAAAATTGCAAAGCTTTAACGTTAGACATTGCTTCAGAACTGAATGTTCACAACTATGTGTTTTCTGTGTAGTATGACAATTCTGTTCCTGTAATACAAAGGTTGTTTGCGATGCAGAACCTACTGTTAAGTAATAGTTTGGAGTTATGCTTGGTAGTATAACCTTGAAAGAAACTACTCAGGCTTCTTAGTCATTGGATGTAATATAATTTTTTTCTTCTTCTGACCAAATTTTAGTCTTGTAAAGAAACTAAATTTATTTCTATTACTTTAGTTAGGGAAAAATAATTGTGAAATTATTTAACAATTCCTTTCCATCATGTTGAGTTGTGTGCATATGAATTTTTACCTAATTGTTGAGTACTGTTAAAAATTGCAAAGAATTCTAAAGTTCTTTCCTATGATCAAGCCCCTTTATCAGTTTGCAATATGCATTAACAGAGAACATAGAAGTTAATTTTTGCTTAGTAAGTCAGTAGGTACTGGACTTTTCGTTGATAATCATTTATCAGAGCTTGCTAGAATGTTGTATCTCACATTTCTCTCCCATGGAAACTATGTTCAGCTTGAAGAGAGAAGAGACAAAGGCTAGCACATTATATAATTCAGAAAGCTTAGTCTGTGGATTATAAGATTGTTTTTCCTTCCTTTTGCGAATGAATGCTTCAATATTTTGCTTCTTCTGGGATGATGTGCACTTCCTTTTGGTGTAGGACTGTCTTTAACCAGACGTCAGTTAACTTATCAAGGCTTGATTGTCTTGTATATGACCTTTTCTGATTGCATGCTGTTCAACTCTATTTTATAAATCTTTTAAATTTCAGTAGTTATTATTTCTTGATTTTTTAGGAAGTTGGAAATATCTTGAAGAATGGATTATTTTTTTAACTTTAAGAATTGCTTTCATCAATAACAGACTGAAATAAATTGGACTTTCAGGTTCCTGTTATTGATCTTCCAGCAAGGCAGCCTATAAATCGGCGAATGCGTAGGCGTACTGTAGCAAGTACTTCATCATCAGCTTTAAATTCAGAAGGTTTATCAAATTTAGCCATTCCCAATTCTTTACATTATGTGCATTTTTGTTTGAGAGTATTAATTTGATAATGGACTAAAATAGAGAATGAATATCCTCAGTGTTCTTTGAGATAATAAAGTCTGTAAGGCTTGAAGTTGAAATAATTGACATTTGATATTTTATTGTTTGTGGAAGTATCTTTATTCTTTAATATATCACTTAAGGGTGATTCTTGATGCATTTATAGTTATACAATAATTAGAACTTCTAGAATATTTAAAGATACCACAAAGTCTTTATTTGGAAACTTTTCATCTTTCTGAAACCTTTCAGTTTATTAAATTTTTATGCATTTTTTTGACATGATTGTTTCTTGGTTCATCAATGGGGAAACATGGTCTTAGCATTTTAATTTGCATTTTTTGGTACAGCACAACTAAATAGTGTGCAAGGATAAATCATTTTCGAATTAGAAGGGATAGATCCCTTGTAATATAAAAAAAACTAAACCCTAAAGTCAAAGGAAATGACCTCTAGCATTTTACAGTATGCATGTGTACAATTTAAATATCAGGGTTTTGGATATTACTTGCAAACAAACGAAACAAATTGCCTATCATTTTGGTTGTTGGGCAAGGCCACATAGTTTAACGATACTTCTACTCATTAGAAATCTTGAAATAGATGTTTGTAAAAAATATATAATATCTATGATTAGGCCTTCTAGAAGATCCTGTAAATATTTACATTCCACCAAGTTTACGAGTCATGGACACTAGGGGGATAGGGCGGTGCATTTTTCGAACAAGGTTTTTTGGGAGGCCCCATTTTAGGGTATGGTTGTTAAAAATATAAGGACAGTTCAAATATTAATATGATAACATTGATAAGGCATTTATCATAGACATTATAGGACCTTGATGCATAATTTTAGACTAGAATTAAGATTTCATATGAAAGTCAACAAAAAAATCAACAGAATTTAATTGCTTTCCTTGTTAATGTGAATATATATTATGTAAAAATTACAACGAAGTGCTTAAAGGCTGCAAGCCTGCAAGTTTCAACTAAAAAATAACAGAATATAGAATATGTAGCTGTCCCTAATTAATATCTAGTAACAATGCATTGAAATCGAAGTTTGAGTCTGAATTAGCCACTATGAGGGTCTGTCTAATCCAATAGATCCCAAATCATTCTTTTATGTGCCTCTTCATCAATTTATATGGCATAGTGGGTGGTTGGTTTCTAGCTATACTCGCGAGTTTTTAGTTTTGAAGCTGCAAGGCACTATGCACTACTACCAACATTCCTGCTTGTCAAGAGGTAAGGTTGTTTGCCTTGATTGATTGAATGAAGTTGTATGTGGGCTGTTTCCTCCGTGTAGCAAAGGAACTGACTTGTTGTGAAAGGAGGTGAGCGATAAGAATCCTCAACTTTGGTGCATCTTTGCCATGTCACATCCACCATCTAAATAGGCTTGGTTTGGACCAGTGTATCTTTATTCGGCCTTGCCTAAAGTTTGTTGGATGTTGGCTTGAAGATCGACAAAGGCTAATCACTGTGTGTGGAGTAAAGGAGAATCCTCATTGATATACTTTGCAAAGGCTTTCGCGAACTGCTCTTTCATCTCTTCATCTTGAGATGGAGGTATTCTCTTAGGTCTAGCCACATAGCATTTAGGATTTATAGAAAAGGTGTTCATAGTGTTCCACTATTGGATCACAATGGATCTAACATGCTCCTCATAAAATCCCAAATTAGGATCCCTTTTTTGAATGGTTTGTTTCATCTTCGCAAGCATGCTATCAAATGTCTCATAAATCTCTCCAAGGCTAATAGATTTTGTATCAACATATCTTGACATATCTCCAAGGCTAATAGAATATGGATGAGATGGAGTAAACATATTTGCAAGTGCAAATAAGTGACAAAAATTTAAATTTAAAAAATGATTAAGATTCAAATGAAAAAGAGTGAATGCTGTCACAAAGAGTGAAATTAATTAGCAATCTAGAAATGTTATGGATATAACTTTTTAAAAATTTGAATCATAGTATCAGCAATTTCTTACCTCACTGTGGACCACCAATTATCTTTAAGGATCTTTTGTTTCACACTTTTTCCTTTAGTCATGCTTGCCTTGGATAATCTACCTCACTTTGAATCAACTACTATTAAATGGAGAGGCTCTTGCACCTCAAGCATCCTTTCTAACAAAATGAAATAGTTGGCATATCTAGTTAACACGGGCTTGAGGAAAATTTCCCTTGAAAAAGTCTTGAACAAAGTAAGTGAGATGTGATGATTGCAAATGAGCATCCATACATCTCTAGCTTCTACCACCATTGTCTTCACCCATTCTATCTTTTGAATGTTTTTCAATATGTTATTCAATACACGAACACAACATGGGGTCCGAAAAAGGTTTTTTGAAATCACTCTCCACCATCAAGATGGCTAAATTACAGCCCAACCTTTTCTATGACATTCTTCAATATCTGAAATTGGAAGTTTGCATCCTTCATCCTCCTTGAACAATCAATAGCTCTAAGAAAATAAGAGTAAATTGAATATGTGACAGTGATATTGATGAGTGGTCGATGTTGAATGTTTGTCCACCCATTAGAAAACCATTTTTTATCCAAGTTTTCTTCATTTCCTCTCTCAACACACCTTAGAATATTCTCTATGAAGGAGGGTGGTACATAGTTTATGTCCTCCAAGGGGGAGAACGAGGGAACAATAACAATTACTTCTATGAGCATTGTTTGAATAGAGAGAATGTGCCACATGAAATGGCATTGACAAAAGAAAAATATAGCAATAGAAGATTCAGTCACCTCTTGTGATTGCACATTAAACAACCCTGTAACAGTAGCAGCTCTTTTCTTTCCCTTGGTGGAATCCTCTCCCCTTTGATTCCCAACAACAATGGTTTGGGTAGGCAATGACACACTAGGCCACATTTCCTTATTTATTGGCAAGCCTTCCATGTGCAATGTAGTCACCTCAGCCTGCTCAGCTAGAGTTATTTTTTCACCTCTTACCCTTCACTTATGTACAAAAGATAGGAATAAACTCTTGTGATTGCTAGTCTACCTCTATAGTCTTTGTTGCACAAATGACAAGCGTATTCTACTCCCCCACAAATTTGTTTTTTTTCGTCTTTGCCTACTGCTGTTGCAAATTGTAAGATAGTCTTTTTTTGGATTAAATGGTCCTTTTGCGTAGATTTTTGGAATTTAGAAGGGGATTCAAATTTGTTTAGTTGAACTTATAGTCCTTGCAACTTATTTGTGGAATTTAAGCCTCTTCACCCTCAATACACACATTGCTGCACATTGTGTTTTTGGTTAAAAATTCAATACACAGCTGCAAGTGCAAACATGGAACAAATACAAACAAAATACCCTCCCTAAGTGTATGGAGCTTTAATAAAAACAAAAAAAAATTGCAGAGGAATTCGAGCAAATGAACAACGAATAGTAAACTTAGCTTAAATGAAGTAGATTTGATGCTCTCTTGCCTTCTCCCCACTGCTGTACCCTTCTCTTCTCATTTTTCTCTCTATCTTCACAAATTGGAAAATGATAAAATGAGTTCTGTTTTAATTTTTAGTAGGGTAATTGAGAGATGCCTCTTCAGTGTTGGAATCCCCAAAAATCGTCTCCAAAGTCTCCTGACCTGAAATTTACGTCTCTTCCCAGAAAACTTAGGGCAAAATGCATTGAAAGGCGAAAAAGGAAAGCAAAAAAAAAAAAAGTGTGAATAATGTTTCATGCTGATATTTTGGATGATACAAAAATGCATGCAAGGTTATAGCAATTGGATCTACTGACAGTGTAAACTGTTTGAGAGGGACATAAACGGTTGTATGACTGATTTCCTGTCATTTTAATGGTCCAAAGAAAAATTGCCTTTACTATTTATTGCTTGAGAAATTGCCTTTACTATTAACTGTTCTTGTATGACTGATTTACTGTTCTTGTTTTGAAAGTTCTATGTCATGATATTTTCTGGAAATTATTAAATTATATTGAAAATGGCTTCTCCATGTATCCCCGTCTCCCATTTTTGAAAATTAGCTGTACCAGCACTGGTACAAGTCTCTGGCGTCTCCAAGTATACCCTTCTCCTGGTGACTGGTTTTTAGTTGTTATTTGGGCTACCCCTAGAATATTTCTTGTCCAAAAAGTTTGTCTGTGGAATGTTTCTTGTCTAAAAATGAATAATGTATTTGAATAGATCTCTTAGAAGATCATCTCAAAAATAGTTGATCCAAAAACATGTGCAATAAAAAAAAGATTCAATTCAAAAAATAGAAGCTACAGATAGCTACTTTGGAACCCTACCCAATAGTCCTGGTGCAACAACAGTGATAGCAGCTTCCTTTACATTCTTAACCCTTTGAAATCTATCAAGGAAGCTTTGTATCTATGATCTATCAGGTGGTGGCACTTAATTTGTTTATATAACTCGAACATCCAAGGTGAAGCTACTCTTTGATGCTCTCTTGCCTTCTTCCCATTGTTATACCCTTGTTTTCTCACTGTTGTTCTCTCTCTCTCTCTCTCTTTCTCTACACAAATTGGAAATGACGAAATGAGTTCGTTTTTAGTTGTTATTGGGGCTGTTTGCAAAATGCTCCCTTTTTTTTTGAAATTGGGTATAAGGTGGGGACATTTTCTACACATCCTCGCGTCCTCAAAATTTACCTTACAAGGGATATAGTCAACCTATGTAGGGGATGCCACCTAGAAAAAGCTGTAATGCTCCTCCTGAGAACATGACTTGTAAAAAAGATCGCTGCCTGATAACAAATGAAAAACCTAGGTGATGAAATAAAAATAAGAATGTTCCCATATGAAGGGACAGCCTAGATAACAGGGAATTTAATTATCAGCAGGCCAACCAAGATAAAAGGAATTTAATTATGAGCGATTGCATAAAGGATGCCGACCAGGATCAAAAGAATATACTTAGCAAGAGGGCTGACTGAGAACTGGGCAAACTAATTAATGTTTAAAGGGAACAATTACAATTCATTATGCAGCACTTAAGGTTGAATAGAAAGTCATGACTCTTGGGAAGGAGTTATCTGCTCAAAGAGATGTGTCACTTCACTTGGATATGTTAAAAGGAAAGACATTCATTTGAAGGGATCAACCAACAAGGAAGTGAAATCAGTAAAACAGAAGGGAATATATTCAGAAATAAACCTGAGTTAGAAATCAACAACAGCAGTCTATAATATCAAGGGAAATAAATTATAATTGCTATGCAAGTATTATTGCATTTATTTATTTATTTCACATAAATCTGATAGTAAGCTTTCAAGTCTTACTTATATGATTAAATTGCCATCCAACAAGAAATCTAGGGTCAGTAATTATTTACCTAATCTCCATAGCAACCATGTTTGGAATCAATGCGAAATATTTTGCAAATAGGAAGATGTTGCAGTATAAGTCTTCCCTCATTAAGTATGCCACCCTGATATGGATGGGCTTGAGGTCCTGCCATACTTGTGGGCCAAGGGGCTGAATGGATTGGAGGTTCATTACATGCCCTTGGGCTTGGTTTAGGAAGATAGTCTTCTAGTGTCGTATCAAGCTTTTCCATCAGATTCCTAATATGGTTGACTATGGGAATTAGTTATGAAGTGGAATTGAATTCACACTTAACATTCTTTTAGCATTACAAACAAATGAACATTGAAAACCCAAAAACACTGAAAGACATCTGTTTTCAGTGTATTGCATTGAAAAGCATAAAATTGTAAAAAGTCAGTTGCTTTCTCTTTTATTGGAAGTGTCATCATCTTACTTGAAGTGGGGAAATTAACAATCTGCATTAGTGAACAGTCATATAAGTAACAGCCATCTAGGGAATACTTGCATCAATAGTTTGCATACATTTTAGTTGTATTCATTTTATTGCATAGAAAATACAAAAATGAAGGTGTAGCTGCATTTATATATTTACCACAAACTAGATTACTTGTTTTTACACATCACATTTTGTTTTCAAACATTTCAAAACATCAAAACAACTACAAAACCAAACATTAGAAATTTTGCACGAAACCAAAACTGAAAATGAGGCCTATACACATTACATGCATAAGTGATAGTCCAAATAGTATGACATATGGATGTACCAAGTTGACTTAAACCTCACCAACTGCTGATGAATGTTCTCATTGATCAAAATGGCTCAATCCAGATACATGTCTTCTTTGCATTTCATGCTCATGAATATAGAACATCCATGGTTTGAATATTCTTGTCTCATCTTTCTCCAACAGTCAATTGAGGAGAGTGATCATGAACACAAAATCTTTCCTAAATTCATTTCTTTTAACCAATTTCGAAGCACACTTCTTACTTTATTTCTACAAATGTTGGCTAACATACATTCGATATCCTTTCTTTTTGTGTCCCGTGCTTCTTTACATTTAACCAAATTCAGTTCTTGTTTTTCTTCATGTAATGACAAACCGAAAATGCTTTTGATTGATTCAGCACCAAGTTTTTAAAGGATTTAGCCATTCACTGAGCAAATCTCCCTGTTCATAAGGATGTGTTTTGCACAGGTGTGTTTGTGTTGAAATTGGAAGGGAGGCTGCCTCAATTAGACCACTGGACCAAATTCTTCTTGCCACTTTATTCCCCTTTCTGCTGTGTCCATCTAATTCCAACTCTTCTACATTTACATGTTTGATTTGGTTTACTTGATTTGGGGTTAGCTAGGACACTATTTTTGAAGAGTCCACCATTTGGAAATGGTATTGCAATTTGCTGATTTGTATATGCAAGGAAGGATACTGAAAAAACAATACCTCGCTAATTTTTCACTTCATTCTTTATTGCCCTTAACCAGTCAGAATGTAGATGCCTTTTTAATGTCCCCTATTGGGACATTACTTGACATACCCTAAATTCCCAACTAGGGTTTGGATTGTGCTTGGAAATGGAAATTTAACTTAGTCTCTTGATAAATTAACGTATAATCAAGTTACAAATCTTAATAGTCATAGAGTATATGTGGGATTACTTGATGCTTTATCCAATGATCGTCCATGCTATGAAGCCCACAAAAGATCATACTAGACTCCTTGAGCATATCCATCGAGTTTAGGGGCATGTCAGTACATCCATTGTTCGGCCTCCTAAGGGGCACAAAAATACATCCATCATATCGGCCTCAATCGGGCACGAAAGTATATCCATCGTATTGGCCTCCTAAGGGGCACAGAAGTATATCTGTCATTTGGCCTCCTATTTAACTTGAATGGACCACTCAGCTACTTGCTCTCCTTATATGCACATATATCCCCTCCATAATGGAAAGGTAGATTGGATGAAGCTTTTAAGGAATCATTATATCTACTCTATTATGCATATGCAGAATTATAACAAGAACAGCAATGTATATATAAATGGATATAATATTCTTCTATAACGACTCAGCCAAGACATAATGAATTATATGATATATCTCATACCACACTATTTAGAGTGATATCTAGGCTGCTGGTTAATATCTGAATCTGAAGGCTCTTCTGAATACTTATGATTGTACTTCTTCCATGCCTCCCATTTCAAAATGAATTCTTCTCTCTTTTATATCTTCTAATATAAGGGAGAAGTCATGTCTCTCCACTATCATTGTCCTTTTGAAAGAGTCACAACTCTTGAGCCTTAATTATATGTTAATTATCTTTTATTCTAGGAAATTGTTATCTTGAGCTGTTCTCTTATTTTAATTTAATGATCATTATTTCCTTAAACTAATATTAAATGACTTTCTTATTTAAATTGCTGTTAGAATACAGTTTAGGCTGCAACTTGATGTACTCAAGACTAATGCGACTTCTCATTTTGGTGGGGACGTGACAGCCTTGAAAGCCTTAGAATCCAAAAGTTAGAGTTCATACATTCCTTTATTGGTGGAAAAGCTGCTATTATCAGACTGTCATACCTATTCCCTACCGTTGATGACAAGAATAAACCAGAGAAATTTACACAAAGAGCTTGAAATCTGCTGCCAAAAAAGGATGCCCAAAACTGCTACTAATCCCTTAGAAAATAAGCTGAAAACAGCCTAACAGTCTCATTTTGCATAAAAGAACTGATGTGCCTTTTTCTGAGGTGAAAACTCACTATGGAAGCATGCAAGAAGGGTATCTAGGAGCTTATAACCTTCTGCTTCATGACTGCCACCACTGTCAACTGCTATAGAGCTTGGGGAGTGGAATGGGGTGTTTCCTTCTTGTGTTTGCAAAGAAATTTAGAAGAATATGCTTCACTCTCTTTAGTGTTCCAGATCCTCTTCAATCCATCTCTCCTTCAAACCCTTCAACAATGAGAAAATAAGAGAAAGCAAATACTTTTATACAGATAGGAGAGTGCTTTTATTTATTTTGGACTTGCTTTTTCCTTCTTCTCCCTCATAGGTGAACTTTTTAACCTCCAGATGCAACTTTCACTTATAATTTCATTTTAAATTGCATCCAAAACCTCTAACACATACTATACCTTTTTCATGACGGAAAATGACGTCATCCTCCTTGGTCACAAGCTGGAAAGGTTTAACTTTGAGTTGTCATTTTACCCCCTGTGATGTCCCCAAATTGGCAGGTTCTGGGAGCTTGATTTGTGGTCAGCTCATCATCGCGATCCTCGTGAATTCACAGTATGTTTTGAGGGTCTCAGTGGACAGATTGGCTATTTTTAGTAAGTCTGGACTTACTATTTATAGTAAGTCAGTTGGGCCAGTTACTATTTTTGGCAATGTAGTGGGTGACCATGTCGACCAGTCATTACCAGCAGCGAATGCAGGAATTATTGCATGAGTTCATATTTGATAATTAATTGTTGTTAATTAATAACTATATGTTATTAATTAATAATAAAGCCACATTATTATAATAATACTTTATTATTATAATAATTTAGAAGTTGCTATCCCAGAGATTGGTTAACTGATGTATCTTTTAGAAACTATGGCTACCGAAGGATTATAAATATGGATTCATTCTTGGAGCTGGATATCGAATTTTTTATATTAAACTTGTCTTGGGAATTGTTCCTGATTATCTGAATTGTGCCCTTGCTGAAGTATAAGGGTTGAACAAGCATTTGGAAGACTGATTCTTTTGGAATTGTTCTCTAATTGGTTGCTGAAGTATAACCAATTACACCTCCTTCATATTGTTTTGCCTATGACTCGGAGGAAGAAATTAATTTTTGAAATTGGTTTTTGAACTGGGGCCTGCATCAAGAGGTCAATTTGGCATTTGGAATAGAGGAATCATTGCGGAATTCAAATTCAAGTGTTCCTGGCTTGAAATCAAACAAATACGCTTAGGATCGGTTGCCATCTACTGAAGTCTCGATTTATTTTAAATCGGGATTCATGTTTGCTGCGAGACTGTGCTCAGTGGCAGAACTGGACGTCTGGGGTGTGACAACAGTATTCTGATAAGGCGTCAACCCGTGTGGCTTCTCCTAGGCCACGTTTTGACCAGGCATCAACCGTGTGGCTTCTCCTAGGCCACGTTTCACTTATATGGTATCTCGTGGGTTGGTAGAATGCAGAATAAATTGTAGCTATTGTTGCCGTGGAGAACCATCATCCTGCACGTGGAAATAAAGGCATTCAGCAACCGCGATCCAGTCAACGTGAGACACGAGGCGTAATTACAGGTTTTTCTTTATGAATCGGTTTTACTTTGTAGCAAATAATGAACGTATTTTATGAGGCGTGGATATATTAAATGTTGTAATGGTTGTTTAAATGCATATGATAGAGTTATGATCATTGAAAATTAAAATTCAAACAATCAATTTTAAATTCAATTTGCAAAAGGGTGAATTTGCTAAGAGTATTCGAGTCAGAGCCAGATAGGCTCATTACAGCGGTATCAGAGCGGTTTCTTGTCAGCCTGCAGGGAAATCGGGTTCATTTTTATTATTATTATTATTTGGGAATTCAATTATGGCAGACGATAGGAGATTTATTCCCGGTAGGCATTACTACTGGAGAGGTCAGTCACCCCCACCAAATGAAGATGTAGATATTCAGTTTGGCACAGTGCTTGGTAGTGATAATAATCCAGGTGGCTCAGCACGTCCTGCAAGACCCACAGCTGCTATTGAAGCAGATATAGACAGAGAGGCTAGAGAGACCTTCAGGAGCCTATGAGTAGGCCAGCATCATGTAGCTGATGTATTACATGAACTTTCTGACACATTGAGACAGATCGTTCTTCTGAGGGATCAAAGTAGGGAGAGATCACGTGATGCCTCCGTCGCATCACATAGATCATGGGTCAATGACAGGCACAGGGATTATGAGCCTAGAACCCCGAGATATGATAAGAGTAGATAGGGTAGGTGACAGGGGAGACCAGCTCAGACCCCAAGGACCTAGATTTATGAGACCAGAGGTTGATGCAGCCAACACTGAATGGGATGCCCTTCCTCCAGCCTTGAAGCAAAATTTGAACTTTGATAGATATTTGACACAGAAACTAGAGCATTCGAGGGGAAGACCAGCACAGGATAGACAAAGGATGGGGCAGAATGATTTGAGGCTAGTGGCTAGCAAGATGACGCCAACATTTTGATGGCAGTGGTAGGGTCACTGCTAGAGCTTGGATCCACAAGCTCGACACCTACCTCGCATTGCGTCCTATGACTGAGGAGGACGCCATTAGATTTGCAGTTTTGCATTTAGATGGAACTGCGCATGACTGGTGGTACCATGGGTTAAGATGACTACATCATGACTAGATTACTGTATACCAGGAGTTTGTGGATAGGCTGATTGAGCGCTTTGACAAAAAGGACCCAGAGGTTTATTTCAGAGAGTTGGCTCAGTTACGACAGAAAACCAGTTTAGAGGGTTACATCAGCGAGTCTCAACGCATATCATTTATGGTGTATGATATCTCAGAGCAGAGGAGAGTGATGCTATTCTTAGAGGGATTAGTTGAACCATTACGTGGATGGGTTGAGTCCCTAGATCCCCCATCCTTACATGAAGCCATGAAGAAGGCTAGAGACTTAGAGTCTTCTACACCAAAGAGACAGTTTGCTGCGAGACCTCTCGGACCTTCTTATGATAATACAACCCCAAGAAGGGAGGAGAAATCAGATTCTAAACGTCCTATGGTAGTACCCTTAGATCAAGAAACACTTAATGATTTAAGGAGAAAGAAACTTTGTTTTTATTGCCGAGGTCCGTATGATGTTACACATAACTGTCCTATGAAACCCCAGGGTAAGCATAGGATGATGGCGTATCATGGAGTGGTTCTACGATGATGAGGACGTTCTTGAGTATACAGGTGAGATGGCTGATCAAGATCAGGGCATTCAGGGAGCTAATGGTTACACAGAAGATGAGGTTGATGCATCAAACCTCAAGGTGGCATACCTCTCCAGTATGAAAAAAGAGGGTGATTTTAGATTACATGGTCTTCTAGCTGGACAAAGGGTGACTGCGCTTTTTGATACTGGAGCCACACACAATTTTATTGACTCCCGTTTGGTGACCCGCAAAGGAATCCATACAAAGGATTTTGAGGGGTTGAGAGTGCAGGTAGCGGATGGTTACACTCTTAAGTGTAACAAGATGGTTACTGATTTACTAGTTAAGCTGGGTACTTATGCTTTTAATGCAGATTTTTATGTGGTGGATATGGGTAGTACGGATTTGGTCTTGGGGATGGCATGGCTACACACTATTAAGGACATTTACATTAGTACTGAGAGGATGGAGATAAGATTTATCTTAGACGGGCAACCACAGGTACTTAAGGCCATTAGAGATGAGGGGCTTAAGCAGATTTCACTCAGGCGGATGCAGCATTTAGTACGGCATGAGGACGAGATAGATTGGGCAGTTCAGTGTAGACTGATGCCTTTGTTGGACGACACAGACAGGTTTACATATCATCTTGACATTTAGCTGCTGAGGGTTAAACACGATAAGGTGTTTAGAGACTTACTTGTAGGTAGACCCCCAGATAGGGGAATTGAGCACATCATAGAGTTGGAGGAGGGCACCAAGCCCGTTATGATCACTCCTTACAGGCATTCGAAACGGCTGAAAGATGAAATTGGAAAAACAATACAGGAATTACTTGAGTTGGGACACATTCGGCCGAGTAAATCCCCCTTTGCTTCTTCAGTTGTCCTGGTGAAGAAGAAAGATGGCACCTTGTGCATGTGTATTGATTACCGGATGCTGAATAGGAAGACTATTAAGAACTGGTACCCCATCCCTCGGATTGATGAGTTGCATGGGGCACAATATTTTTTCGAAGATAGATTTGAGGTCCGGATATCATCAGATCCGAGTTAGGGAACAAGACATCGAGAAGACAGCTTTCAGATGTCACTGTGGGCACTTTGAGTTCCTTGTCATGCCTTTCGGTTTGACAAATGCCTCGGCCACCTTCCAGTCCACGATGAATAGGGTGTTCCACAGCCAGCTGAGAAGATTTGTACTGGTATTTTTTTATGACATCCTGATCTATAGCAAGACTTGGGATGACCATGTTGCACAACTTGATGCAATATTTAGTATTTTGGAGAGGGATTCCTTGTACGCCAAGGAATCTAAGTGTGCCCTTGGAATGACGAAACTGCTTTATTTGGGTCATATTATTAGTGCAAATGGTGTGCGTATGGATTCGGATAAGATTTGTGCTATTTTAGATTGGCCCACGCCCGAGACCCTGACACAGTTGAGAGGGTTCATCAGATTATGTGCTTTCTACCGCAGATTCGTGGCGGGTTTTTCGAGGCATGCTGCCCCCCTTACAAATTTGACATGTAAGGGTGCCTTTCAGTGGACCGATCAGGCACAGGAGTGCTTTGAGAGGTTCAAGACTATTATGACTACTTGCCCAGTCTTGGCGTTACCGGATTTTTTGAGGCCTTTTGATTTACACTGTGATGCCTCAGGAGAGGGTATAGGAGCAGTACTATCCCAGGATCGCCATCCCATTGCTTTCGAGAGTCAGAAGCTACGTGGTCCTGAGAGAACATTCAGCGTGTATGATAAGGAGATGTTGGCCATTATGCATGCCTTGGCCAAATTCAGACATTATTTAGTGGGGAGTAAATTTTGCATTAAAACTGATCACAATAGTCTGAAATATTTCCTTGGACAGCGAGATCTCAATGAAAGGCAACAGAAATGGGTGAGTAAATTGTAGTCATATGATTTTGATATTACCTATATCAAAGGAACTCAGAATGTTGTTGCAGACACTCTTTCGCAGAGGCCTCACATCTGCTTGCTCACCGAGATTTCTGAGGAATGGAAACATTTGATACTTTCTGAGTATGTCAGGGATACATGGGCTACATGTATTATAGATGGCAGTATTCAGGATCACAGGTTTTCCCTGGTAGATGAATTGATCATTTATAAGGGTAGGATTTTACTTGTGGCTGGATTGGGAGTGCCAAAGATTATATTCCGTGCTTTTCATGACGCACCTATGGCTGGTCACCCAGGGTTCTTTAAAACCTACAGGCATATTCAGGAAAGGTTTACCTGGAAAGGACTCAAGGCAGATGTGCAGCGATATGTTCGGGAGTGCTCTGTTTGTCAGCAGAACAAACAAGAACACACTTACCCCGCTGGTTTGTTACAGCCACTTCCCATTCCTAAGCAGAAGTGGGAGAGTATTTCTATGGACTTCATTGTGGGGCTACCTAAAGCCCAGGGGTGGGATTGCATTTTCGTGGTACCGGATAGGCTCACTAAGTACTCACATTTTTTCCCTATCACCACTACTTACTCTGCAATACAATTAGTAGATTTATTTTTCCGGGAAGTGTTTAGGATGCATGGCCTACCACGGAACATTGTGAGTGACCGAGATAGTTGCTTTATGAGCCACTTCTGGCAGGAGATTTTCAGGTTATGTAGAACAGAGTTGACACCGAGTACCAGTTACCATCCACAGACTGACGACCAGACTGAGATTGTCAACAAGTGGGTTGAAGGCTATCTTCGGAACTATGTTTCATCGTAGCAGAGGGCTTGGGTAAAGTGGATACATATGTGCGAGTATTGTTATAACTCCACTTTTCATGTGATGATACAAATGTCCCCTTTTCGAGATTTGTACGGTTATGATCCCCCGACTTTTATGGACTTACTGTGCAGTGATAGCAGGGTGCCTAGTGCAGGTGGATTGTTGCACGACAACTAGGATATTATGAGGGCATTACGAGATAATATTCAGAGAGCACAGAATCAGCAAAAACAATATGCCTATCAAAAGAGGACAGCACGCTCCTTTGAGGTTGGGGATATGGTTTATTTGATGGTGCAGCCTTATAGGCAATCTTCCATCTGGAAGAGTGGAGCTGAAAAGCTCAAGCCACGGTATTATGGACCTTTTCGTGTGGCTAGGCATGTTGGGGAGGTGGCATATGAGCTGGATTTACCTGAGGACAGTAGAGTGCATAATATGTTCCATGTGTCACGCCTCAAGGAAGCGTTGGGTCGAACTGTGACCCCTTCTGCTATATTACCTCCCCTGGATGATGAGGGGAAACTTGAGTTGATACCTGAGGCCATTATGGATGTGCGTGAGAGACAGTTGCGCTGTAGGACTATCAGGGAGTATTTGGTTAAGTGGCAGGGGTTACTTGAAGAAGATGCTACTTGGGAACCCGAGGACATTGTGCAGCACCCTAGATTGCTATTGCTTGAGGACAAGCAATTTCAGGGAGGGAACACTGTGATGTCCCCAAATTAGCAGGTTCTGGGAGCTTGATTTGTGGTCAACTCATCATCGCGACCCTCGTGAGTTGACAATATGTTTTGAGGGTCTCAGTGGACAGATTCGCTATTTTTAGTAAGTCTGGACTTACTATTTATAGTAAGTCAGTTGGGCCAGTTACTATTTTTGGCAATGCAGTGGGTGACCATATCGATCAGTCATTACCAGTAGTGAATGCAGGAATTATTGCATGAGTTCATATTTGATAATTAATTGTTGTTAATTAATAACTATATGTTATTAATTAATAATAAAGCCACATTATTACAATAATACTTCATCATTATAATAATTTAGAAGTTGCTATCCCGAAGATTGGTTAACTGATATATCTTTTAGAAACTATGGCTACCGAAGGGTTATACATATGGATTCATTCTTGGAGCTGGATATCAAATTTTTTATATTAAACTTGTCTTGGGAATTGTTCCTGATTATCTGAATTGTGCCCTTGCTGAAGTATAAGGGTTGAACAAACATCTGGAAGACTGATTCTTCTGGAATTGTTCTCTAATTGGTTGCTGAAGTATAACCAATTACACTTCATATTGTTTTCCCTGTGACTCGGAGGAAGAAATTAATTTCTGAAATTGGTTTTTGAATTGGGGCCTGCATCAAGAGGTCGATTTGGCATCTGGAATAGAGTAATCATTGCGGAATTGAATTCAAGTGTTCTTGGCTTGGAATCGAACAAATACGCTTAGGATCGGTTGCCATCTACTGAAGTCTCAATTTATTTTAAATCGGGATTCATGTTTGCTGCGAGACTATGCTCAGCGGCAGAACTAGATGTTTGGGGTGTGACAATAGTGTTCTGATAAGGCGTCAACCCGTGTGGCTTCTCCTAGGCCATGTTTTGACCAGGCATCAACCGTGTGGCTTCTCCTAGGCCACGTTTCACTTATATGGTATCACGTGGGGTGGTAGAATGCAGAATAAATCGTAGCTGCTGTTGCCATGGAGAACCATCATCCTGCACGTGGAAATAAAGACATTCAACAACCACGATCTAGTCAACGTGAGACACGAGGCGTAATTACAGGTTTTTCTTTATGAATCGGTTTTACTTTGTAGCAAATAATGAACGTATTTTATGAGGCGTGGATATATTAAATGTTGTAATGGTTGTTTAAATGCATATGATAGAGTTATGATCATTGAAAATTAAAATTCAAACAATCAATTTTAAATTCAATTTGCAAAAGGGTGAATTTGCTAAGAGTATTTGAGTTAGAGCCAGACAGGCTCATTACACCCCCTTGTTAAATGCTTGGCACTGAAAATGACACTTTTTCATATTTTATCTTTTAATTTTGTCACTTATGTGGGAAGGCACATGCCCAAGGGGTCCATTGCACTTTTCCATCTTCAAAATATGACACTAAGTGGCTTGGGCACATTCCTACAGGTTTTATTGCACTTATTGTTGTGTTTTAATTTTGTCACTTATGTGGGAAGGCACATGCCCAAGGGGTCCATTGCACTTTTCCATCTTCAAAATATGATACTAAGTGGTTGGAGCACATTCCTAGGGGGTTTATTGCACTTGTTATGATTTAATATAAACCTCAGTCATATTCTTGTACTGGTATGCTCTTATTTGACATCAAGTTTTGCAACTTGCGAAAAAACACTTCTTGAATCATTTAAGTGATCTAATGTTTTAATTTGTCTTTGACATTGCACTTTTCCAACTCAAGTAACTTCCTCACTTAAAGTATACCAACTCATGACATTCTCCCTCCTTGGCATGCTCTTGGGCATTATCCACTATATTCCAAATAAAATAATCATCAAAAAGTGCATCTTCCTTGTCTATGTGCACATTGGGAACCTTGATCACCAATATTTTACCCTGTGACATCTTTATCATCCCTTGATTCAATTTTTAGTGTTCACACAGCTTCATCCTTTGGATAACTCCAAAAGGTGTTAGCTAAAAGTGACGATGACAACCTTCACAACATTTGGAAAAAGACTCAAATATGACCTAGTAGTAAGAAATGACTAACAAATAAGACTTTATCTTTGGGGATAAACACATTCGTTGAGCACCCTGGACTTGGAGTAGTATTGGGATGGTGAACTTTTTGGAACCCCTAATGCTTCATCCATTTTAGCATCACCTAGATGCTTTGAGTGCCAAGTGGACCATTCATGCACTTGAGATGTGGTTTCTCATCAACCAATATTCATGAAATGTTGGTTAATGAGTTTTGATGAACTATAACTGATTGAATGCTTGAAGATGTTAAGTTGATGATCACCAAGCTGCAGAAAGTTAATGCAAGACATTAAATCAATTAATGTATTGTATTGTCATTGATGTCAACTTGATATAATCTGATTGGTTATATACAAAGTGTCAAAGACTTCAGAGAACCAGAAAGATTAAGGTTATGCTTTTAGTAATGCAGAAATAAGCATTGTATGAACATTAGAAATGATATGAATAAATGAATTGGATCAATATAGCAATCAGATTTGTATTTCAATTTGGATAGATTAGTTCCAATTATTGTATTTTCTTTTATGTCAAACCCTTGAAAACAAAAAATACAAAACAAAAAAATTACAACAATCAAGCACAGTTGCAGCTGATAGCGAGTTCAATAATTGAACCAAGTTCAGTATTTGTGTCAATTCTATTCTGGTTCTGAAAACATCAACATGGTATCAGAGAGGGTCTAAGGAAACGATCTGAACCAGAATAGGAAAATTGGATTCTAGAAGATTTGTGATGACTAATGGGTGTCAAATATGTTGTTCGATGGATTATTGAATACAAAGAAATTTTTGCTACTTGCATGTTGATGGAAATTTAAGAGAGAACCTATTCAAATTGGCATTGAAATTAGTTTTTTCGAAGAGGAAGAAATGACATTCAGAGGGAGACTATTTAGCTACAGAAATCAGATTCAAAGGGAGCTTGAGTGGCAGATGTAGAATGCCAAGTCCTTTGCAGAGGATCAACAAGCTTGTGTAGCAGTGTGACTGCAAAGCTCATTGTTGAACAAATATTGGAGCCAATTTCCTGGTATTGTGATAATCAAAGCTATGAGAATGTTGCTCCTGTTGAGAGGGAGTCTCGGCTGAGAGGGAGTCTCAACATTCAGATGATCCGTTATGCGCTTTAATGAGTTCTTCTCTATGAGAGAAGTTCAAGGTGCAATCCCTTGTTAATGAGTTCTTCTCTGCGAGAGAAGTTCAAGGTGAAATCCCTTGTTAATGAGTTGTTCTCTGCGAGAGAAGTTCGAGGTGAAATCCCTTGTTAATGAGTTCTCTGCGAGAGAAGTTCGAGGTGAAATCCCTTGTTCCACCCTCTGGGAGTAGCTATGGTGGATCCACCCTTTGGGAGTAGCCATGGTGGAAGTCATGTGTGTGACTCCATGACTTTATTATTTTCTCTTTTTCTGATTCACCCTTTAGGAGTAGCTATGGTGAATGTTGTTATACTGAGATAACAATTTTATATTGAGAAAATCTGTGATGAGATTTTTGTTGACTTTCCTTTTGGTTGCAGCTTCTTGTGCTTGTCAGGTTGAGACACACCATTTCATATGAATGATCTCTCTCTTGCTAAGAGGGAGTGTTAATGCTATATAGCTGCGAGAGAGATAAATTATCGCTGGAGATGGTTGACTCAACTTCGTGGTTGATTTGGCACCTTACGTGTGATGTTTGACATCGTGGATGTCATGTAATTGTGCGCATGATGACTTGGCATCGAGTTGAATGTCTTGGCACCGTGTCATCTTGCCATCTGTTTAAGGAAGCTCGGTTGTGGAATATTATTGAAGAATCGTAATTGCCACCCCTTGGCATTCCGTGTGAGCCTTCTTTGTAATAACATCATATCTTTGTTTAGGCAATGGGAAATAAAAAGTTTGTTGAGATTCACTTGTCGGGCGTGATGCTTTTTTTCGTATTGTATCTTTGAAAATATATAACAGGAGAAAATCGTGAGCTTTGTATTCAGTATCTTGGTTCAGTGAAAATAACAGTGAGGCTTGTATTTATTCGTTCAGTTTGTAGCATTATGGGATTGGAGATTTGTGTTCATTCTGCTCTGAAAGTATAAGGGCCGTATCTTATTTTTTGTATTGCTGAAAATATATGATCTATGTATGATCGTTGGGATGTTGTGTGATTCATTTTTGTAATCAGTTTGTTTTTATCAGAGATTGAGATTTTGTCAAGAAAAAGGTAGGCTTATTGATTGATAGTTTGTAGACTTCAATCATAAGCAAGATCATTGTAATTGTTTTGATATCTCAATAAAGGGATCTACTTTTCGGGTGTGGCTGGGTTTTTCCCTCGAGTAGGAGGGTTTTCCCAGGTTAAAATAATTATGTCAATCTGTATTTGTGTTCTTAGATATCTGACATTTGTGTCAATGCTATCTTGGTTCTGAAAACATCAACAATATTCTCTAATATCTACCTCTTTTTTGACATAAATTCTACTTTCTTTCCGTACAATGATAACTGAAATAAAGCAATGTTAGAATTATGGATAATTCTGAAGTTTGAACTAGTCACGGAGATAAAGATAAAGATAAAGATAAATTTATTAATGTTCAACAAATGACCACAAACGGATCAATGGGATCGAAGAGTAGAACAAGGTGCCAGCTCACAGATGGAACACCAAACAATGACCAAAGAACAAAGAACAATAGAAAAAGAGAAAAATAAGACTCCGAAAGGGGCGAGAAGGGAAACCTCGAGCCACACAAACAAAACTAGGGCACCGGGGCAACAAAGAAGAACCCCAAGACCGAAGGATAAGCCGTAGTAGTAGTGGGGCGATGTCGATGCCACTGTATCTAAAAGTTACCTGCCCGACTGGGAAGGGTGGATCTCTGCGACTAATCTTTGTGGGGTCTCACGGACCTGGAATGACAAGGAGAAGCCAGATGGCTTATGGTGCCACGAGCTGTCCCAGGGAAGGAGGTAATGAGCTGATCAAATAGGGGGACCGGGCCTCTCTGGTTCGTAAACTTGAAGGAGAGGGACTGAGCCTCTCTAAAAAGACACTAGAACCTACCCCTTATCTCATAGTAAATAGGGAAGTGAAAGATAAAGTGCTCTTCCGACTCCACCTCACCGAGGTTAGAACATCTGGACAAAGGTACGAACATAACACAAGTCACATTAGATATTAGATCATTACTAGCAATTCGGTGATTGCTTTCTTCCTTATACTGATCGTTACATGTGATTACGTACTTGCCCTTAAAATATATATTATTGTATCCAATTTATTTATTTAAATTAATATTTCTTAAATAAATTAATTGAAGATTTATCTTAGGATATATATGTTAATCAGTGCATAAACATGGGGCGGCAGACTTGTAGCTCCATTTTGGGCCTCTCCATGTTAACTTTTAACTATTGGATAAATAAATGAGCAGCAAAACCTTTCTCTTATATAAAATAGAGATTAAATATTAGTCTACACAACAAACACCCAACTTATATGGTTTATGAAACTGGTTACAACTTTCAAATAATAATATATCAAGTAACATATAATTATATCACCATTAATTCATTGTGAGTATTATGTTAATCATTCGTCCATGTATTATATATTATGAAAATGATAGATTATTTGTTACTAATTTATCATTAAAGTTATAAATACAATTATACATATGTTGTAATTAAACATATTAATGTTATAATAATATATATAAACATTAAAACGTTTATGTATATGTATATGTGTGTATAAGTATAAGTGTATATAAACAGATAGAAAGGAAGAGGGACATGGAGAGGAGAGAGAGAGGGGGGAGAGTATAAGTAGAAAGTAATAGAGAGAGGTAGAAAGGGGGAGATATATAGGCATAGAGAGTGATAGAGAGATGAGAAGATAGAGATACATATAGAGGAAGAGATGGGAGAAGAAATATAGAGATGTAAAGATTAAAAGGTATAGGAAGGGGGTGATGGAGAGAGATGGTTGGATAGAGATATAGATGAATATAAAGTGGGAGGATGGGGAAAAACAGATAGAGAGTTAGAGATAGATCAAGAGGTAAAGATACAAAGAGATCTAGGGACATAGAGAGGGAGACATAGAGAGGGAGAGATAGAGAGGAAGAGTTATAAAGATATATAGATGGTGAGATATATTGATACAAAGATAAGGAGGTCTAGAGAGGACGAGGAGTGACAAACAAAGGGACAAATACTTAAATGACCTTTCCATAACTCTATGGCGTTCCCATTGCACACTAAGGTGCGATTGCTAGTAGTAAATAGGGCAGCAAAAGATAAAGCGCTCTTCCGATTCCACCTCACTGAGGTTAGAAAGCTAGCAAATTCTGTCCAACTGGTGGTCAGTCTCAACTCGAAGATGATGTGATCCCACTTTGAATGAGCCAAGGGGGATCTTGAGGGAATGCGGTCAATGACAATGTTAAAGTTCCATATCAGAAATGAAGATAAACAACAAACAAAAAAAAATGAACAATAAGACACAACAGATACAACAATAGACACAATGAATTATCCTAGGAAAACCCTCCAACTTAAGGGAGAAAAACTCAGCTACAAATTTATCACTTATATATATAATGAAAGAGCAGCAGACTGCTTTACAATTTGCCCAAACACTAGGCTAAACTGAAGTGATGATCATAACATCTATCAATACGCAGATCGCAATAAATTCCTTAGTATCAGTCTCTCAAAAAATAAAAGATATCAATCTATCTTCATATGAATTCCTCCTGGAAGAATAAATAAAATTGTCTTGACCCTTCATTGTCTTGCCGTTACAAAGTGAAGACCCTTCATTGTCTTGACCCTTCATTGCCTTGATGTTACAAAGAAGATGATGTTATGTGTTGAGTTGGCTTCAATAATAAATTTATTTATTTCGAAATATCATTACAGGAGAGAGAGCTAACTCCCGCAGCTATAACATCAACACTGCCTCTTAGCTAGGGATGTATCTTTCCAGATATTCATGTCATGGAGTCTCTCAACATGACACCTGCAATGATTACACCCATTTGTGAAAGAGAGTTTATCATGGAATCTCTCAACGTGATAACGTCATGGAGTCACTCAACATGACACCCACAATGGCTACACCCTTTTGTGGAAAATTGCATCTCAGTCTCATAGATGTATAAGAGTTCATCACATAGTCTCTCAATGTGATGTTATGGAGTCTCTCAACATGACATCCACAATGGCTACTCCCATGTGTGGAAAGAAACACAAGTTCAAGGGTACATCAGGAAGTCTCTCAATGTGATGACGTCATGGAATCTCTCAACATGACGTCTCTTCTTAGAGATGAACAAGGGCTTGCACCTCATATTTCTCCATCTTAGAGAAATATACACTACAAGAGCTTTCACCTCATATTTCTCCGTCTCAGAGAAATATGCATTTTAGCAAGTAGCATGGATCACTGATGTCGAGACTCCTTCTAAGCAAGGGCAACTGACTTGAATGGTACATCAGACTCCCTCTGAATGCTAGAGGTATCATCAGGAGATATGTCCATATCCTGAGGAGCCTCTTGTTCCTCATAGTCAGAGTAATTTCCTTTGGATCTTTTGAAGGCATCTTTCTCTTCAAAAGAAAACATTCCTGCTGATCTCAATTTTTTTCTGACTTGGAATATAAGGCCTTTCAGGATTCACTATATCCTACGAATATACTTATCAGAATCTGTTTGCTGCTCTAGTAGCGCACAATATAAGAGGAATGCTGACAACGGTTGCTGGGGGTAAATTTAGACCTGCAGATTGCCTTGCTTGGGAATTTCGAACCCTTCCCCAATTGTTCTGAGCATATCCTTTTCAGCCTTGATGGCTGTCCATATCTTGCGCCACAACTCCCACATTGGTACAGGTAGCGAGGACTGCTACCATAACTAGGTAGCTCAGTGAAAGCTCCTCCAGATTTTGCCGAGCCTCCGACTGTTTCATCCTTGGATGTTGACACCCAACATGTTTGTTTACTTATAGATAAATCTGTCACATCTCCATCATGTTGACCCATGCAATAGACTCTTCAACTGGGTTCTCAACATTGAATTTGATAGGCTCTTCAGATGCAGCACCATCAGTATGTGCAGCCGATCTTGCTTTCCCAATATCAGTTTTAAGTACATACTTTACAATTCCCACTACCAACACATCCTGTTGATGAGAATGCCAACATATACGTTGATGAGAATGCCAACATATACGTGGATGAACTGACTCCCAAATTGCTGTCACGACAGTTTTAGAAAATTCAGAACTTCGGAAAACCTTCATTCCAATTCATAATAAGCTCCTCACAGATTTCAAACAACATAAGATGCCTTATGTGGTAAAAATCGCTTACTCAGGAAGGAAAACTTCTTCTGCGATTCTACTACCATGATATTTCAGTTACACATGCATTCTTGAAAAATAATTTCCCTTTTACTTCTCTGTCAGAAAATATAAACTCGAATCTCTGTAACTTTGTAACTGCATTTACTCTCATGCAGTCGATGCCCAACTGATTCTTGTAACGCCCATAAATAATCATTCGTTCCAAAATTACCGCAAATGACTAGCCATACGTTCCGACTGCTCAGGAAGAAATATGCTTACATACCAAAGCCAACAATATTATTCATGGCAATGAGGAATTAAGAATGAAGTCTTCGTGGCCAATATTAGAAACACTAAAGTTTCCCGGGCAAATATTTATTCAAGCTCCATGAATAATGCAAGCCAAATTTAATAAATTAAATCCTCTGCTGACTATAGTCAAGACTGATTTACTGCAACAATTAATTAGAGCCCGCGATGGCACAATATTTCATATCTTTGCAAATAAACTCTTAGATAAAAAACCCGAACTTTAAAGGAGTCTCCAATAATAATATCGGCCTCAATAGTTTGTTGAATCTTTAAGAAGCCAAACCAATATATGAACCGCATAAAGACTAGACTGCATAAAGACGACCAATGGGATCTCCAAAAAATCTTGACCTAGCATTAAGAGCCATAGCCACCAAATACGATGAGAACCGGATCAAAACAAATGATGCAATCCATGATAATCTTAGAATGATACAAATCACAGAACAATGCAAGGTCTCTGCACGCCAATGAAAATTGATCTCCCAACATATGAGCCATCTTTTAAGTCACAAAATAATACGCACTGAAACAACTTGGTTCTGATACCTTGTTAAAGTTCCATATCAGAAATGAAGATAAACAACAAACAGTAAATAATGAACAATAAGACACAACATATACAACAATGGACACAATGAATTGTCCTGGGAAAACCCTCCAACTTGAGGGAGAAAAACCCAGCTAGAAATATATCACTTATAAGTTATATATATAATGAAAGAGCAGAAGACTGCTTTACAATTTGCCCAACCACTAGGCTAAACTCAAGTGATGATCATACCATCTATCAATATGCAGATCATAATAAATTCCTGAGTATCAATCTCTTAGAAAATAAAAGATATCAATCTATCTTCATATGAATTCCTCCTGGAAGAATATATAAAATTGTCTTGACCCTTCATTCCCTTGACGTTACAAAGAAGATGATGTTATGTGTTGAGTTGGCTTCAATAATATATTTGTTTATTTCGAATACAGGAGAGAAAGATAACTCCCACAGCTATAACATCAACAGACGAGAGGTGTATAAAGGACGAACAATGACACCATCTTGTAGCTCAAGGAAGTGCTCAGTATAGAAGGCCATCTTCGGGCGAAGACCCCTGTGGAGGTTGACCCAAGTGGTGTGAGTGTATTGCCTATAAATATCAGATCTAATGCACCTATTCAACTCCTTCCTGGGGGGGAGGAGGTGAGGAGGGGCATCCAGAGAGTATTGGAAAGGGGGCAGACGATCAATCTCGATCCCAATAAAACCAAGGAGGCCGCGGCTCCGGCAAACCAACAACGAGTCCGACAGGAGGGAGTGGCAGAAGAGGCAAGAGACTCTAAGGAGCAATATGAAAGATAGGGATACCTCTGGCAATAACTGCAAGAATCAGCGAAACCGCAAAGACGGTGCAAGAACCAAATGAGATCAAAGATGGCCTCAAGCCTGAAGGGGCGGGCACCAAACTCCGTGAGAACAATACTGTGAGGAGTAGACTGTCTATATCTGATAATACGCCGAAGGAGGAAAATCTGATCCCGGTCAATGGAAGCCCAATCAGACTCCAAAAGGGAAGGTCCCCAAACCACAGAGTTGTAAAGAATAGTGGGCTGAATGAGAGTATCAAGAAGTGTCATCTTGGATGAGATGTCCTGGAAGTGATGCTAGAAGCATTGTCCCTCCAGAAGGGCCAGGCAACCATACCTCTTGTTGATACGCGACTGGAACCCGGGCCTCAAGCTGAAGCGAGGACCGGAAAACTTGAACCCTAGGTAGGTATATGAGGAAGTAATCTCGAGCTCAGAGCCTCCGAAGGTGAAGTGAAGGTGAGAGGTTTTAAGGGAAACTGAATTGTTTCATATCCATCTATGAATTTTTGTTACCAATTCCACATAAAATCTAGAATTCACAATCAACTGATTTATTTTATAGTATTGTAGGTGCTAGAGATGAATTCCGTGTAATTTCAGATTTTGATCAGATGGATTTTTTATTATTGTTGCATGCATCAGAAAAACTCTGTTGTGAATTCTCCTCATGTAACAATTAATAGCATCTATGCTGGTGATTCCTTGGTCTTGAAGGAGTGCTTTTATTTTCCATTCAGGGTGGACTGTTTTGGTGGTCCACTTCATGGAGGTAACTGGAGCACTCCAAAGCAAGCCATCTCTCCATGGATCTAGTTGGTTGAGTTCCTCTAGTTAGAATGGCCTGCATTGGAGAAATATCCCATTCATTCTACTTTTGAGGACTACTACAGTTTTGATTATTGGATTAGATGGATCATTGAGTTACTTGGTGACATGGACTTTTAATCTTAGTTCTCCTATAGGCTGCTGACAAAGAATACTAAAATTGTGGTCATGTAGAGTATGTAGAGATCAGTGCTTTCTGAAGCTTCTGGAGTTTGTTTATATTGCTCACAAATATTCTCAGTTTTTGGAAACATCTTTTCATGATGCTAGATGAGGATAATGAAGAGGTTCCGGAAGCTGACTATTATGTAGCAAAGTCATCCAAGAAGAAAGAAATGAAAAGGCAAGAGAGGGAAGCCCGGAGACAGGTATTAATACCTCCCTGTTTGCTACTGATTATGGATAATCATTAAAAAATAGTGCCTTTTCTTACATCAATTTTAAAAATAATGTAAATGTGTGTGTGGGTGTGTATGCGTGCACATGCATCTGATGGTTTTCTTGTAAACCATATTTTGTTTTAAATTTTATTTCTGCTTTATTTTGAGGGCATTGGTTGAACTATCTTTTGATTTATTCTCACAAGGCAGAACAAGGGGCACATGAAGTTCAAACAATGAAGCAGAATAGGTATGCTGAAATGCGGCGTCAAAAGGATGATGAACGTGAAGCTGAAGAGCGCAGAAAGGTACCATTTTCTATATAGTTCTTTATCATATGCAGGAGAAAGAATCATAATCTAGCCTGAGATGTTAATGTTTCAACATCTAACAACTGACCTGAATATAATTTTGCTGGTGATGATTTAGGAAGAAGAAGCACAAGCACAAAAAGCAAAAGAAGAAGAAGCTACAAATGCAGAATTCGAGAGATGGAAAGACGCCTTCTCAGTTGATACAGAAGGCACAGCAGAGGAGGAAATGCAACATGGTGGTCAAGGACTTCTCTTTGATTTTGTTGAATATATCAAGGTGACTTCTTAGTTTCTTTTGCATTTGTTTAATTTAAAACAATTTAATTGAGTCCATCCATCCATTGACTGTGCTCTCAAGACATGTACATTCATGCAGTAAAGTCATTTATAAGCTTCTTGATGCCCAGTAGTTGGCAATAATAAAGTTGTAGCGTGTCATATTTTTATGCTACTTGCATGCCAAATTTTGATGCATTGTACTTTGAGATTATATTATTTCTATACACTGAAATACATCTAAATACAAATTATATAATTTCGATGTGTAAATTGGTTTCATTTGAAAAGTTATTACTGTGATTGTCAATTCATTTTTGTTACGTTTGTCATACTTTAATAATAGATCTGAAACTAAACTGTAATGACAATAATTTGCTATCCCTCTGAGATCTGAGGCAATGCAGTTGCCTTTAAAACATTTTTGGTCAAATATTGTCAAATGGTATGATTGAAAAATGTAAACAAAGTACCCACAGGTGTATAAGTTTACAATGTTTAATGCCTTCACTTACTGAGAATCACAATGGGAATAAAATTGTTGGATCGAAGCAGTGAATTCATAGCTCTCATAGTAGTTTCGTCCAGTATAAGGGTCATAATTCTTCTCATTTTGTCTATGAGAAAGGAAGAGTATCTTTTTTATTTTGCAGCTTTGTAGTCAACAAGGATTGCTCTGTCCACCTGAAAGATTGTATTTTTTTACTGAATCGTTAACCTAATCAGCCCATTTTGCTATTACAATCACATAAATATGACAATACTGTCAAACACATGCTCAGAAAAATAGAAGTTACTATAGAGTAGAAAACAAATATAGTGTTCATAACATAAAGTAAGCATATTGCAATGCAAACAAAGCTTACAGTAGCTTTTATCAAGCAAGGAGGCAAGTACTGTACCAAAGAGCAGAATTTTAGAAGATAGTAGTAAGAGGACTAGACAAAGATATATATCAATGTGTAAGACCAAGGACAACATCAATATGGGATTTGTCCATGCAGTGATAATGACCTCTGAAGTAATATAACTTGATATCTATGTTACACCAAGTTTTTGGGACAAGGACAGCAAGGCATATTAGGAAGTGTTTCCAAGAACCATTTTTGGTAGGCCGTTTTTAGGGGATGGCAGGGGAAAGCTACTTAAAGAAAAAGGAAATTTAAAAATATAGGAAATTTCAAATATTCATATGATAACATTGATAAGGCATTCATTATATATGTTATAGGACATTAAAACATAAGTGTAGAGTTGAATTGAGATTTCACGTGAAAGTTGACGAACAAATTAACAAAGTTTAGTTGCTTTCATTGTTAATGTGCATATATATCAATATTATATAAAAATTACAACAAAATGCCCAAAGGCGGCAAGTTTCAACTGTAAAATGACAAAAACAAAATTATGCTGCTGACCCCAATCAACATTCACTAACACTACATTTGTTTTCAGTTTTTCAAGTACACTCTTAAGTCTTAACCCTAGCTTGAACCTACAGTTTCCCAATCAATTGAAAAATTCAAAAAATATTTGGCTTTTGATTCTTTAAGCTATTCTTGAAAAAGATTTGCAACTATGGTTGAGTTTAAACTTTATTCAATTCAACGTAATGGAGCCTCTATTAAACATTAAATATCCAACATTTGTAGCTTATTTATTATTAGGTAAGTTGTACTATAGCATATGTCTGGATAAGAGTTTCAAGTTATAATATGTGCCCTTCTTTCAAATTACATCTCTGGTTAGACCTAATGTACTGTAGGTCATGATAGAAATGTGGTGTCAATTCATGTCTAGGAATTTAACAGTTAGTGTCTTTTACTCTCCTTCAAAGATAAGAGCTTGATGAGTTGGTGCATTTCCTGTCCTGAGTAGGGCAGGGTTTGAGGGGACATGGGACATGAGACACCACACAAGCCTTCATGTTGCATACTATTTTTATAAATTTTTAAATGACAAAAACAATGCTTATAAGCGCAAAATAGCAGAGCTTTTTGCATGTCCAACCCACGTTTTTTTCCTTGATTTTTGACATGTTGAGTTAAAGAAATGCCTAATGGCTCTAGGAGTTTTAGGACTTCTCTGTATCAAATCCATATAGAGTTGAATACATTAGCATATCCATATTTAGTAGTATTCAAGGATTTTATTGTATTTGATGTCTCATTAGATCAAATGACTTAACTATGTCAATGCTTTGGGGTGTTTAGCAATTTCATTGCATCAAGTTACCCTTGACTTTCAAGGATTTATAATCAGTGTAACATCTCGATTTCAGATTGGATCTTGCTTCATGGAAACAACATATCAAAGCTTTGTGGTCTTCAAGGGAAAATTTAGGGGTTTATAAACTGAAAATCATGTTTTAGGCACATTTAACCCTTGTTCTTCCTATGTTTTACTCATGTTTTCATGTGCAGAGGCCGTGTTGTGACTTTTCACTGTGGACTGATCGAGTTTTGGCGATTGCTCGCCAAAAAACTCTGCGAGTTTTTGTCAGAAACTTGTCGCTGGAGACTCGCATGTTAACTTGCAAATACTCGCCCAACTTAAAATTTCACGAGTATTAAAAAATGCCGTGAGTACTTGTTGTGATTTCAACTATGCTCTCAAGTGGCGATTGGGAACTTAGAGTAATGTGTGGTATATAATATAAATCTACTTCAAATCCACAAATTCGAGGCCTAACTCTAGGACCAGTACTACCATTGCCATCTCTATTCAAAGATTTAGAAAATGGCTGCTATCTCTTCACTTTAATTCTTTTTTAGTTCCTTTTGTCTGTCAAAAGTCTTTAACGAATTTTATACCCTGCGCACAACTTGAAGAGACACAAGTGTGTATGCTTGAACATCTCAGCGTGGTATTTGTGCAAGGTGATATATTAATTGATAATTGCTTCCTGCACAATTTTTTGTTGTGCAATGTATGCAAACCAACTCCCCTTTTTTGACTAAGGTATAGCATGTTTTCAACAGGGATCCTTTCTAATGGGGTTTGACATTAGAACAATTTATAAATGTGAAGTATGCTGCAATAACAAATAAATGGAAAATAACTAAGATATATGGTTTCTAGTAAAATCATTTTAGAAAATAAGAAAATGGTAAAAATATTTAAGGTTAGCAGCCATAAGATGAAACACAATTAAACATGTGGCTAGGGTTTGTTCATAAAAAGATATTAAAAACAGCTAGGGTTTGTACTTGGTTTTATGAACCTAAAATGAAAAAAAATATCTACAAACCTGCCCATTTGATATTCAATCCATCTTTGTGGCTCAACTTCTTTGCTTGATTTTTCTTCTATGGCATGTGTTTTTGGCTCCACTACTGTTTTTCTCTCCTTGTGCTTGAAAATAAAATGAAATGAATATGCTTTTAGAGTCTTTTACCTTTTTTTCCCTCTATTTTTTAGCCTGTTGCTGTGGTTGAGTCTGCCCTAAGTCTACCCAGAAAGACTCAACAAGTCCAAGGTGTCTATTATACTCGGTGTGTCCAACTAATCTCTTTTGAGTACTCAGGTCATGAGTACGTAGGCCTCATTTCATTGCATTCGTGTAGGGACTCATCAAGTTCCTTATCTGTGGTGGAAAATGAGAAGGCAAAAGACAAGAGGCTTAAATAGGTGCTTCATTGGATGCACATCATATGCTTGAGACCCTTGTTGAGGATGACATTGTTTCTCAAGAGAAAGTATTACCATCTTGTTCCGGGACACGTATCGAGCCACCTAGAAGCTTTAGCTGTATAAGAAATTTATAGATTTTGAATAGGAACTTGTAATTTTTATTAATATTATTATATCATGATACTATGAAGTATTTTGAACTTGTTTTTTGATCTATAAATAAAGGAAAAGTACTTATGAGTTCTCTAAATTCAATTTATTGATGTTATTGAAGATTATTTTACAAAGTTATGTTTTTAACTATTTAGAGATTTTTCCAAGTCATGAGTTCAAATCGAATTTTAGGCCTGCTGAGTTTTTGTTGAATTTGAGATTCTGAGCTATAATTCCAAGAATTAGGTGACATAAAAAGTAACCTCTACATGGGCTTTACCTGTAGAGTACACAATATCAAATTGTTATTTTAGGTGTTGTAATGGTTGACAAACTTAAATTGGCTACAATGAGATGAATCTCAACTTCCATAGGAGGAAGACTACCAAAAAGACACAAGAATCGCATGCCAATGAATTTTAAGTTCATCCCTAGAGTTGCTTTATCTCCATTGTTGTTTTGGGAAAAAATCAACTTTCAAAGGAGTGATTGTTGTTTGTTCCCGCATCCCTCGGTACCCAATCCTAACCCTTCGTCTCCCTCCCTATGTTTTGATTAATTAAAGCGGAATAGGGCCCGAACCCAACATTAAAGTAACATCAAGCCTGAGAAGACGACACAAAACGAATTCACAAGCAGTGAATTCAAACAACTAACTAACTAAACATGAAAGCAACCATTGGCATTTACAAAACCAGCAAACAAAAAACTGACACAACGGTCTAGCAACATAAACTACACATGGGGCATAGAAACCCCTTTCCAATCTTCGTTAAGCTCCTTCAGCTTGTCCAGGAAGGAAGTCCGTTTAGTAGGATGACCCACAACGGCATCCGTGAGAGCTCCATCGCCTTTGACAGTGACCTGCATGCTTTCCTCTCGCTTCCTATGTTTAGCCTTCTTTTCTTCCAGCTCTGTCTAAAGAGTATTAAGAGAGGGTGGTTTTCTCCATCATATGTTTATTGTAGGCCACGAGGTCTTGGAGTTTCTTGTTAAGATGTGACTGATTGACCTTAACATTGGCCAAGGCATTAACCATTTCATTCTTCTCCTCCTTTGACAGGATCTGGCTCTTTATTTCCTTGATTTGTTCCTCCATGAATTCCTAGTTGTTGAGCTTCTGGGCGAAGTCATCAGCCACTCCCCACATACTCTCATCATCTTTCCCCTGAGATCAGTCGACCTTCTTAGCCTCAGCAATGGCCTCCGGCCTGTTAATCTTTTTCCTGGCAATTGAAAATACAAGATGAGCCATTTGGAAACAGTGTTCTGCCTATTGTAGTAAACACATAATTCATCCACCTTACAACCAATGGTATCTAGGTTGTAATTGTCATCAGAGGCCGCATCCATAACCACAGTAGGAGGGGAAATGTTGTTAGGAAAAGCAAGGTCCCTTGGATAGACAAGAAGAGCCGAAATAGGGGAGGGATTAATAGACTGGGAAGGGGAGTTCTCAGCATAATTTTTAGGAGTCCAGGCCGAGTCCCTAGACTAAGAGGAAGCAGAATCCTCAGAAACCACAACCGTGCTCTCCTTAGGTTGTTCAACACCCAACACTTTGCATTTAGCCTTCCTAAGAGGGTTGACTCTGGTAGACCTAGGGGATGGGGAAATTTTGGCCGACTGAAGGATATAGGAGAAATTATGGTTATTCAATTCCATTGTAAGAGACAGGTCGAGGCTCGCTTGGGGAGTAAGGTCCAGGTGAAAATTATAAAGACGCAGAATGAAACCCAGGTGAAGGGGGGCATCCTTGTTCTTGACTTTAGAAACCAACTGAGATAAAGAGGAAGGAAATTGAATTTGACATTTCTGCGAAAATGATTCAACATTGTAAAGAGATGTGAGTGAAACCTTTTGAATCTACCTTCCACCGTAACAAACTTGATGAGGACCACAACAACATCTTCCCATTGACCGGGGAGCTCCAACTTGTTGAAGCCATTCTGCAACCTAGGGACATTCTCGCCAGGGCCGAGGAACATTTTTTATCCGGCTTGTAATGACCACTGGAATTGCGAGGCATTTCTTTGCCCTCGGCTAACAAACCCATGACCGCGGCTATGGTTTCCATAGTGACCACAGAAACCACTCCTCCAATGCTAACTTTACCATCATCCCAAGAAGCAACAAATTTCTCTGACAGATCAGGGTTATAACCCTTCACGCCTTCCACATACTGGTTAAGATGGCCCTCTTGGATAATCGGCTATAAGATTGAGTTACTTCTGAACTCCTCGCAAGAATCCGACTCAATTTAATTTAGGTCTCCTATGTTGTAGTCAGAGAAATCACCATGGCTAGAGAAAGCACAAAGTAAAATGGAAAACCAGAATAAGGGCAGAGAAAATAACCCAGTTCTTGAGCTCCAAGGAAAGTACGAAACCTTTCGTATCATCATTAAATTGAGTGTCTTTATTGCCAAGTTTGGCAATATCCTATGCGATCTCCACCCACGCCGCCTCGAGAAGATCTTGGGTGGCGTTCCAGGTAATAATGTTTTTGGTGTAGTGACCCAAAGCCGCCAACGTATCAACATCGTTGTTTCCTCACGATAGGTGTGTTGGCATGTGAACATTTCTACTATGTCAAGCAAATTTAAGGTTTTATTGATAACATCATCTGTTTCCCATCTTGAAGTACATTTATCTGTCAACATCATGATAACATTTCTTGTGTCACCCTCCACAATGATTTTCCTATAACCTTGCGTGACAGCCAACTCAACCCCGTGATACGCCGCGTAAACCTCAGCCACGTGGGCTGTTTGAGAGACGAGATTAACAGTTAAGGCAGCCAACATGGTGCCCAACATGTCTGTAATGAGACCACCCCCTCCCGCCGATCTAGATTACCAAGAGAAGAGTCGTCAGGGGGGACCACTTCACATTGTTTCTTAGGCCCACAATGGGAGCTTTGTACTTGTTGAGGCAATTGGAAAGCCTCTAGCTTCTAGCAATATCCCAATCCGAGGATGGAGGGGACTTATGCTTGATATAATATCTATTGTTCATACTTTCCTTAATGTTGTTAACTGTGGAGTGAAACAAAGCTTTCCCACCATTATCTTTATCCCTGAAAATGTGATTATTCCTTTCCTTCCATACAACCCATCTAGCATACAGGAGAGAGTGTCACCACAAATCTCTAGCAAAGGGGTGTGAAGTAGGGGGAATCCATCCAGCTGAATTACAACTTGAGGGTCTTAAGAACAAACCCACTGTCTATTGAACAAGGCCATCAACCACTGTTTAAAGAGCCAGGAAAAGTGTCAGGAGAACAGAAGATGGTTAATAGGCTCCACGCTCTTTTCACAAAGCAAACATCGATTGACCAATTGGAATCCTTTCTTCTGCAAATTGTCCAGTGTAAGGATTTTTCTGTGACATACCGTCCACCAAAAGAAACAGACTTTGGGCATTACTTTGAGACTCCACAGCGACGCCCAATCAAAACTTTGAGGCCATTGGGGAGAGAGGAGGTGGAAGCCGAAGTTCACCGAGTAATTTCCATTGGTACTTTTATTCCAGATGAACTTATCCTGTTGATTAACTCTATAAAATCTCTTAGTGTAGAGGAGCTGAAGCAGTTGCAAGGCAACGGATCTGAGAGGACCATCAAACCACAAAGGATCAATCTTCCAAATAGGAGGAGAAGAGGAAGTATCCCAATAATCACTAACAAGAGAACGAAGTTTATCCGTCAAATAAGTTTCCAAAGTCGGGAACAAAGGGTGGAATTCCAGAGCGGGCTAGGAAATCTAGGGGTCCTTTCAAAATATGACATACTTCCCATTACCAATAAGCCAAATGCAAACTTGTCTTAGTGTCAGAATAGTTTTTAAGAGGTTATTCCAGATGTTGGACCCAGAAGGCAAACGGCGATCCAGGAAACTTTGGCCTTCTCCATTTTGCATATACTTAGCTTTGAGAATATTGGCCCAATCCGCTGAGTTTTTAACAAGATTCCAGCTAACTTTAGCAAGGAGAGCAATATTCAAAATGTGAGAATTACGAACATTCAACCCCCCATTCTCCTTGGGAGAACAAACTTTATCCCACTCAACTAGGGGTAATCTTTTTTTATCTTCAACT
The DNA here is from genome assembly GCA_018584345.1 of Thuja plicata. Taxonomy (NCBI): domain Eukaryota; kingdom Viridiplantae; phylum Streptophyta; class Pinopsida; order Cupressales; family Cupressaceae; genus Thuja; species Thuja plicata. The sequence goes on along the minus strand of MU223453.1, from coordinate 4,413,721 downwards.
CCCGTCCATAGGAATCTCCTTTTGATGGACTCAAGCTTTTTAACCCACATGATAGCCATATGGAAAAGAGACATAACATAGATAGAGGTACTTTGAATGACCGTTGTAAGCATTTGAAGCTTTCTCGCATTATTCAGAAGAGCTCCCTTCCAGGAAGCCAGTTTAGTTTGAATTCTTTCCAGGAGGCCAGTCCAGATCGCATTATCCACTTTACCAACCGAAAGGGGCATACCTAGATATGTTGAGGGTAAACAAGCAATTTTGCAATCATGGATAGAAGAAATTCTTTTCTGAATATTGAACGGGGTGGGGTGTTGAAGAAATATATGGCACTCTTACGAAGATTTATTCTCAGGCCTGACACTGTCGCATAATCCTAGAGAAGCTTTTTCCAACATAGCCTCTGTGTAATGTCCCTTCTTGTCTCTATTGGTTCCCAAATTAACAGATTGGAAATCCTATGAGCTTGCCTACTCAATGCTGGGATTATCCAACTGTCTTGGCCAACGAACGGGAGTGATCGATTATAATCTTCCTCCCCTACACTTCAGGCTCTGTAGAGCCAAGGCGCGTGAGCCTATACCTCAACCAAACTTCTTGGCTTAAAGCTTTTTATAGCAGATAACAATTATACATTAAAGTTGGGTGATCTCTCAAGATGGCAAGTGAACTCTTGAGATAGATCGAATTGTGAATATCACAACTATTAAATATTTGGATTCTGTGAGAATGCT
>MU223453.1:4372788-4386314 GCA_018584345.1 Thuja plicata | reverse complement strand
CTTTGTGTTGTTAGTTTTGAAAATTAACGAGTGTGTTCTTATGTCTCATTGGTTAATCCTTTCTCAAATTAATAGTTATCTTGCATATATCATTTGAGCGTTTTAATCCAAGTTTTCTAAAGACTTTGTGCTTCAGGAAATCGGGGTTACTATAGAAACTAGTGGCTGATATACCCCAAGGACTGAAGACTTTGAGCTTCAGTATTGGACAATAAATTAGAGTACTTATTCTAGGTGAGGACAGGAGACTTTGAGCTCATTGAATCACTTCGTCTTTAGATAAATCAATTGCCGCCTCGTTTGATTGTTCTTAAGTCACCGGTATTACCGTTGCAAGGTGAACTGTATGTGTTACAGTTCAGTTCTACTTGAAGCCACCTGCGGTAAGAAGGGAGCCTCGCCTATTGCTAAGAGGAGAGAGCAATCTCACATACTGCTGCCTAAAACACACGTTTTGCAAGTTGTAGTCTTAGTGACTTGCAAAATATTTAGCCAACAGTTAGAAACCTAAATTTTGAGGACATAACTAATATGGTGTTATTACATCACTAACATAAGCAATAAATGCCAATTTGTACAAAGTATAGCCTAATATTATATTATATCTAATATCCTCTCACTTAATAACTGAGTAGGAGACTTCAGGTTTGCGCTAAAATTTGTGAAAGAAAATTATACAAAGAGGTTTAGTTATTAGATCAACCTATTGTTCGTGAAATATCCCTCTATGGATATTTGCTCCAGATTTTATCAAATGTTCCATGAGAATTTTAACAAACAATTGCGTGCAAACTGATTTCTATTTATTCAGTAGATTAAACTGAAAATCATATAATATGAGACTGAAGTAGAGATCTTAAATTAAATATGAATATTGCCATCAAAATTGATAAATCATTACAACCTTATTTTCCAAACAGATATCAAATACCTCTATTAGTGAGTTTGTCTTCAGATGAAGACTTTACAAATTTGCCCAGTTGTGAACTTTGTTGCAAATCTACCAAAGAAATGAATTGGGTTTCCCTCCAATCCACCAAGAAATCCTTAAGGTTTCCATCCTCGGGTTTCAAAACTAAAAGCTATAAGCTCCCGAAAATCCCCAAGAGAAAATAATAAACCAAGCATGCTGAGAATGAACCTCTCAATGTTCTTTATTAGCACATCCCCGTGACTCTTCGTTTTTCGCTTTGCTTGTCTCTTGGTATTCTTCTTCTTTGTCCCTTTATTATCCTCTTCTTTAAATTTGAAATTAGGGAAATAATAATAAAATGACTATATTGATTATTCACTAAGCTTTGTTAAAGTCATCTTAATACTTTATTAAATAATTAAATTAAGTTGTCATTGAAGTTGATATATTTGACAACTTAAAAGTTAATTATTTAATTGATTTCTAATGTCCCAAAAAGGGGGCATTATAATCCTTTCTTCCCGGAGATTGCTTGCCCTCAAGCAATCTGCACTTGCATGCTGAAACCGAATGCCCAGATCTCATATCAACCTTAGGAACGTTGCTCCACCAATCCGCTGAGCTACTCTGATATAAACATCACCATGCCTGAAACTGTGAAGGGATCCATCAAAATCCCACTGAAGTAATGTACCAAACATACCAATGCCAAGATCCCAAATCATCATGCTGTCATAATTGTCAAATATGAAGAGTTAGTAGTATGTTAAGGAGCTATCAATACTGAACAACTCTCCAACACGAAAAATCATATCAGCCCATCCTAAGCTGCTGGTGTAAAATAGAACAACACCCATAGGTGACGACCTCCCATGAGGGTTGAACAACATATTACATTTTGTACTGGTGACATCAGAACACCATTTATTCAATACTGCTGTAATGATTATGTCGGGTGTAATTGTCTTCCAGATTTGTAGTATGTTTCCTGATAGGAGGCCTTTGGTAAATTATATATAGATATAATCACTTCGTTAGAAGGCGGTGGTTGTTATTGATGTCATTTAACATACCATTGTAGATACAATCCAATATTACTCGAATGAATACAATATTGGTTCAGTTTTATTTCTTTAAGGCTTGTGCCATGTGCCACTTGTGTATTTTGCTTCATCTACGAAATATGTGCTATGAGTTGGTTTTATTTGTTCTTCATATCATTGCAATAAGAGGTTATGTTTTATGATACTTATATCTCTTACTGAGAATCCATGAGGACATGGTAAATCAGTTTTCCCTTCAGGTGAGCATTTCTTCTTCTTGGAGTGCTATGTTGGCCCGAGGGTGACCATCAGTGTCTTATTTGTTTAGTTAGTGTGACATTTAAAGAAAATGGTCAACATTTAAAAAAAAATTCCAGGGGAGTCAATAGTTCAGATGTATGAAAAATAATCTAAAATATTGGAATATTAATCATTCAAAAGCAATCTTCAAGAGAAGAAGGAAGCAAAAATGGAAGATCGTAACTCCAAAATGCGAGAGGTAGGTTTGGAATGATGCTATATGGGGTATAAGGCAACATATGCTAGTAAAGAGATCTACTGGCACCTACAGTGAGAGAAACATGGTTGAAAGAGGCAGATTAGAGCAATAAATTCTGGTAGTGAAGATATGTGGCATAAGCTCCATTTTCTTCTCTAAAGGAATCTTACTTGATAACCCTTAAAGTGTCTAATTGAAATTGTTTATAGACCTACAAGCTTGAACTGTAATTGTGAAATTCAACACTTTCAGTTTCAAGTTTTCAATACTTTCAGGCTTCACCATAGAAAGGAATCAAATGATTTCAAATTGTGAAAATTATGGCCTGCAAGGAAAGGAATCCAGCAAACTTTATTAAAAATTCCTTAATTGTTTGAAACTTTCAAAGTGACTGTGCTGATCGATATCAAGTCACAGATTACTTTTTTGCATTTTCTACAATTTTCAGAATATTGTCATTTGAAAGTGACTGATAAAATATTTAGATTTTCAATATAGATTATTAAGTCATTTAAAAATGACCGATAATTTTTTTGGATTTTCAATATAAAGTCATTTGAAAGTGACAGATAAAATTCAAAGTAAACTGGTGTATTTGTGTGCCCTAAGTTGCTTCCAATCGTCACCCAAAATACAAAAAAACCTATGTATTTGCATGTATATATTCGCATGCCAAAAATGCAAAAATCACAATAAGTTTTTAACTTTAGGTGGCTAAAATGATTTCATACAACGATTTTTTGACAAGATTTAGACAAAAAAAATGCTGCAAGTTTTTGAAGAAACTGATGGCGAGATACTGCAGGTTTCAACTCATGAGTTTCATGAGTACTCTGAGTTTGCATCTATGAGATGAAGTATATTTACGAATTTCATAGCATAATTCATAATCGAGTATAATAAAGTTGGCCTGTTAAGTGCATCAAACTGAAACTAATGATCTTTATCAAATTCATCGTTATGTGGTCATGAATACACTTGTAGAAAATCTTAAACTGTAATCAAGAGAAAGGGACCACCAAATGCGGAACTACAATGCCTAAACGAGACAATTGAGAATGCATTTGCATAATGACAATTTCTGAGAATCTCAATTTCTGACAACCGCAGTGATATTATCAGAATTTATACAAAAAATAACTAGTAAAGCTACTAGGATTTCACTGATTATTTGCGTATGCTTTCTTTCCATTAATTTTATTTTTCTTTTGGGTTTCATGTAAAAACCTGACATTGAATAGAAAAATGCTGACAGCAACTAAAATCCAAAGAAATTAAATTTTTGAGTATCTACATTTTTAGTCATCTAAAAAAAATCTCTGGTTGACTGCAAGGTGCAAAGAAAGTCTCAAACAAAAATGCCCCGATTAGCTGATTTCCGATTGATTATTTATTGTTTAACTGATTGTTTCAAATTAGAAGCTGACAAAACCTCGTATAAAACAAAGATGATTGCATTAAATTGGAAATGTTAAATTTACTAAAAATGAAAGAATGGCATTAAGCATGCTTCCTGCTCTCCTTAATTTCAGCCTGCTATTTGTTTTACTTATAGCTGATATTTTGTGAAGAAATTCAGATAAATGGTAATAAGACATGGAAGTATGAATTGATCATATTGATGGAAAAGGTGTATAAATTGATCTACTGGTTAAATTTTTGGACTTCTTCAAATCCATCCTAATAAAGTCCAAAATCAGGAAGAGAAAAGGGGCTAACTTTGCTAGTCAAATCTCAAGGATAGCAAATTCAAACAATCAAGTGGTGAAATTACATGAGAAACTCAATTAATTTTAGCTATATATTATTGAAATGTCCCCAATTCTTGGTCCACTACTTTTAAGCTGTAATTCGCTTCTTTCCTTTAGGCAATGGTTGATACTGTCTGCTCCTTTCTGTCAAAATTCAAGGATGTTACATTTGAAAGATCAGCTTGTGCAAGTTGTTAAATAATATAACAGAAACATATATCTGGGAAAAGACTATTCGAAGAAGCTTATGCAATACTTTATGTAATTTATCGTAAGCAATTGTTGTGTTTTTAAATTGTTTTTTGTTCTACAGGACTGCATCAACCGAATATTTGCCTTGGAAAAAATGGGTAAGTGAGAATTACAATAGGTACTCCAGTAACATACTGAAATTTCATTGTGGAGAACGAACATGTTCCAAATTTACCTCTGTTTTCTTAACTAGGATATTAGTTGTCAGGGTAAGAAGAAATTCTTAGATTTTGGGAAGGTGAAAATTTTCAGGTCGGCTCTATGGAGTTATGGATGATAGAGGCAAATACATATATATTTCTTTAGAGGAAATGAAGGTTGTTGCAGACTACATCAAGAGACAGGGGAGGGTAAGCATTGCACATTTGGCTAGTAAGTCAAATGAATTCATTGCTCTGGAGCCAGAGTTGGATCTTGATAAAGTTCCTATGGAATTGAATGAAGATTACAATGTTAACAGTGAGTCAAATGCAATTGCTGTTACATAACACGTATCTGGGATTATCATTTACCATCTGGATTTTTGTGAGGCTGAAATTGTCTCTCAAAGTCATTTGTATGTCAGGGACCTTTGTGCTTTAGGTCTACTTCAGAAGTTGTGTAACCTACTATGGATTCATTTATCATCAAAATCAATTATATATAAGTTAAAAGTGGATCAACACAGACTGTCTGCAGCAGTTGCAATCTTGTCAAAATTCATTTTGTTGCGTATGCACACTTCAAATTTTATTCTAGCTATGTTTATTAGCTTGTCTGAAAAAATATATTTGGAACTGTGCTATGCCCTGCCATGTAGCTAACACATGATAATTATCAAGAGCATATATACAAAACTCTGCAAGTACTTGCTCAATTTGTGAGTCAAAACCGATGGTAACTTGCTGAAAAACTTGTTTCTGATTTTTTGAGAAACTAGGAGCGACTTTGTATGAAAGATTCTCAAAAACTAACAAAAACTTGTGATTTGGCATGAAAATTTGTCCAAAACACGCCAAAATCTTTATAATAACTTTTTTTTTCTGCCATAGATTAAAAGTTTAATGTGATTTCAAGTATTTTCGGGACACAATCAAGGACAACTGTGGCAACTTAGGGTGCGTGACTAGAAGAACAATATGAGGATTTTCTTTTTTTTGGCCTTTTATCTGCTTGGTACTTGCATGAATATGGTAAGCCAATTTGCAAGCATTAACAATTTCTTAGTGTTTGCAAGTCAGCTTATCATTATATTTTGATAAATAATAATCATTATTATTCTTGTTACTAGATTGATTCATGGCTATATTTTGATAAATAATAATCGTTATTATTCTTGTTACTAGATTTGATTCATGGCTATACTTTGATTGATAATATGATATTTGTTGAAATCTGCATTTGATGGCTGATATTCATTTGTAGGATGAAAAACAATATTTCTTATATGACATTTATAATGAAACTCTGGACTTGATGGTTCAATATGTATTCAAAGGTTGAACCCTTTATTTTGGTCATGATATGTATTGAACTCTAAGTTTGATTATTATATGATGGAAATTAGTGGTATCTTATAAAAATTTAGTAATGTGTTTTGAAGAATATGTTTAGAAAATTATGTATTTTCAAATGCTCGATAAATTTGTCTCTCTATGTTTTTGGTGAGTCTTTGAGTTTTTAAATTTGTTGAGCTTACCAAGTAATTATTGAGTTTGAGTGTTTCAACTATGGCCTTAGCCTTTCTGTCCTTATTAAGTACATTTATAGAATGATAGGTGTAAGCTCATGATACAAGATAGAGGAGAAACAACCTACTTAAGAACCATATGAGTGGAAAGGTAATGTAGAAAAACATGAATTTATAAGTGCATGCAAATTTAGAAGCCCCTAATTTGAAACCTTTGTGTAATTTCGAACATAAAGGGCTTCTATCATAGTTACTCATTATATCTTTTACTATCTATCTTGACATGAGAGGCACATAAATACGACATACATTGATGTATATGCAACACCAATAACCTCTATATTCATGGCTAATTGACACAAGCAAATTAATGCTAACAAAGTCACTCATTGTATTGATAATTTATATCACAGTGTTTTAGAATGCTCAAATTTACAACTTCAAACAAAATTCAATCTCACTCAAATAGAAGAATGCTCAAAGAGGAAGTCAAGGTCAAAGACTTGTAAAGAAGCAAATGAAGTGAAAACCATATCAATCAAACTGTAATCAATTGTCTACGGCAAAAGCTAATTTCAAACATTTACTGCCAAGCAAATGAAAAAAGAGAGATCTATCAATTGTAATCAATGATCTAAACAAACTATCATTATTACCATGGACACCATTTTAATGAAGGAGATCACCACCAATCATGTGCATCTGGGCCATGCTTTTTGTCCTAAACTTTATATTATCCTTCGCTAACTTGTATTTTGGAAGAGAGTGGAAGAATCTCAACAATATCTAGAGGCAACAAAACCTAGAGGCAACACAAGATTTTTTCAACAAAAAAAAACATAACTAGTTCACTAGATTTTACACTTGTAACCTTATGCAATTTACTTTTCTTCTTCATTCCAAATAGTTCCAAGCACCTTAAAATATGTCTCTCATGCTTGGATGTTGATTTAGTTGATTTAGTTGGCTGTGCATGAGGAGCTTTTAAAGATTGACATCTTTTCGTGGACAACTCTCAATGGGATAACAGCATACATCAACAAATAACCTTATGCAATTTACTTTTCTTCTTCATTCCAAATAATTCCAAGCACCTTAAAATATGTCCCTCATGCTTGGATGCTGATTTAGTTGGCTGTGTACAAGGAGCTTTTAAAGATTGACATCTTTATGTGGACAACTCTCAATGGGATAACAGCATACATCAACAAATTTTGCACTACAATTTTGTTTGATATTTTAATTTCTAATAGTCTAAAGATTTATGATTTAAGTTACACTAGTTCAGGTTTTTATTGGAACCTTTTGATACGTATTAGATTAGTTGATTTACTATTCTTTTTAATAAATGCAATCTCACTTTCATTTTAAGCAATTCAATTAATACACAAACAACAAATCAATATAGCTTAATATAAGTCTTTCCATTGAAAACATAAATGAACCAATCAAATATAATTGAACAATTTGAAATATTTTTTTAGGAACACTTAGTTTGTATTCATGTTAAATTACCCTAACCTATGTCCATATAGTTTATATTCATGTTAAAATACCCTAACCTATGTCCATATCTTTCTTACACTAGTTAATTCATGCCAATTTGAAACACCAATAATGAAATTCAACATATATACACAAATGAATCTAAATTTATAACTTGAACAAACAAAATGTAAACAATGAGAATGAAAAAAAGTAGCAAATAGCAAGGTGAAAGTGAAGAATTTGTCCTTAGGTTTTTTAAAATCAAAATTGATTGATGATTTGAAAAGGAGGCAACAAGAGCTAGGGACTTTGGAAATTTCAACTTTTTGTTAGGCCCAAACACATCTAGAGGTCACTAGTGTTGGAGATGGATACTCCTACAAACATCACTTGGGTGTTGACGCTAAGTAGTTTTTGTGGTGTTGGGTCATTTTTGTAGTTATATGTCGATTTTGTCTTTTGCTTTAAAACTTACTATGAAATATTTTTTGTGTTTTAATTTTGAATCTGCCATTGGGTACGTGGGAAACACTTCCTATATTTGGTTATTTGGATTTGAAGCTACATGGAAGGACAACTGACCTTGCCTCTTAATACCCTAGGTGGTTTCTTCCAACCTCAACAAAGCCTTAGGAAAGTTTGAAGAGTGACGCCCTATTGCGGTGTAGTGGACTTGCATGTGCAAGTTTTAAACCTTAAATAATAAAAAACCTAGAGGAAATCTATTTGTTGTGTGTAAGTGAGATGGGGAGATTGATGGGGGGGTGGAAAATAAAGGAATTATTTATCCAATATTTGTCCTCCTTTGTTTTGTTTACTACTAGTAAATATTTATATACATCTCTGTTTAGTATTAGTTTAGTTTCATTTGTATGTCCTTTTAGCCTCTTACCCCTATAAGCTATTTTTTCTTTCTAATTTTAATGGGATCATTTGTCTTTCTTCCCTTGTTATACCTACAATCATTTCTTTAGATTCGTGTTTTATTAATCTTATACATGCTTTAATATATAATTCTCTCTATTCTTGGTTCTCATTGCATCTTTTCCCACTATTGACCTCCCTATTTGTTTATTGAGAAAAGTTTATGATCATATCATACTTTTTCTCATTTTGATGCTAAATCACGGACTACGACTTGACAAGTTGATTGAAAAAATAAATACATAGACTACCAAAAGCATTTTCAACCATTTACATGGATGCAATAATATTATCTCTTGTAAACTATAGATCTATTCAAATTACAAATTCAAGGTCAATTTCACTTAAGTAATACAAAATTCGAACTTATTGTATACATTTGAAACACTAAAATTTACATTTAAAAGAGACTACATATTCCATTAAGGGATAAGAATTCTCTAGTGTCAAAAGCCCCTAGTATTCACTCAAGCAAAAGGGAAGTGTTTAATACCCCTCCCATCTCTAAATTAGTTACGGGAGAAGTGGTTTGGTGAAAGGAAAAAGGGTGTCTGGCCCTATAAGTCCCACACAAACCCACATTATCACCTCCATTCCAAGTGATATCATCAAGCACATACATGGCTTTAGCTAATTCTTAAGACAAGTGGCCAAATCAAGATCTAGTTATACACATTTTCCATACATTTATGACCACTAATACAAGATTAAAAAACAGTTGTGTAAAAACAATGAATCAATCAATTCTAAGATTTAAATGAGGGGAGACAAAGAGGAAATCTCCATGGGAAGCATGCAAGATCACAATGAGGATATAAAACCCAATTAAATTCACCAATCGCTATCGTACACTTCATGGTTCACAATATCTAATCCACCATTTCCACCTTACCATCTAATGCATCTCAATGCCAAATTATTTTTCTCAAAATTCTAATATATCATTACTAAAAGTGCTTCTTATAAGAAGCTTTTGTAACTCTATCAAGTCCTTGATAAATGTCTTTCCCTCAATTGGTCCTACAAAGTCAATTCCCCACTTTTCGAAAGGCTCCGGAGAGATCTAGACCTAAAGTGAGATCTCCGTAGAATTTGAGATTCCCATCTATTAGCCTTAATCACAATACCTTAAGTAATGTTCAACATCTTTGGACATTGTTAGGTAGTAGTATCCAATGCCAAGGATCTTGTGAACTGTTCAGACAACAAAGTAGTGACCTCCTTTTGGTTCATCATGACAAGCTCTTAAGGTATCGTATACTCTACTGGCTACATTGTTTCCACACAATCTGCTTTATTTCATCTTAGATGTTGTGAGGATCTCCCAGCAATGTAGTTAGCAGACAAGGATGTGGTAGCAGTTGGTGAAGAGATCTCTGCTTTGAGTCCTTGAATTCTATTACTTTAATCAAAGAGCAATTGTTTGAAGTAGCCTATGAGTTTGAGCTTATAAAAAGTGATTTAGAGGTATCAAGTGAAATTTTAATGTCACCAAGATTGTTTTAGCCATTCCAAATATTCTTTTGCATGCTCTATTAATTTTACCATGGCTAATTCTGAAATTTCATCTCCTTTAGACTCTAGGTCATCATCAATCCAAAACTGATTTCCCGTCGGCAAAGAAGGTTCTGCAGGAGGATACAAAGATAGTTCTTTTTGCCTAATACTGTTTGAAATAATCATGTTACCAGATCTACAATCAATAAGTGCAGCTGTAATAGTTAACCAAGGTCTGCCAAAATAATTAACTAACTTGTCCTCTTCTTTCTCCCTTTAAGAACAATGAATGCTAAATGGGTATTACCATGTGTTTGTGGTGAAAATATTTTCTTCTAAGATTCCTTCTGGTTTAGCAATTGACTAATCAACCAATTGTAAAACTTTAGTTGTTGGTTGAACATCAGCCATCCCCAATTTTCAGTTGTATCACATGTTATTACATTTGTTGCAAATCTTAAATCAATCAATACATTTGTTATTGTGTGTGAAATATTGCACCTGTTACCTGCGACACAACACTTCAATAGGTCATTGCATTAGTGGAAAACATGGTTAGATGGGCATATAAAGCACTGAAATTGACCTATTGTTTTCTAACTAAGAAGAGTACAATAAGAAACATAACAACCCTCAGATTATGCTACTAACAGTGACATATACGACTTAGCATGAAAGATTTGAGTAAAAACAAAGAAAGATATCTCCTAAACATGCATTCTAGCTCTAAAAAAGCATGAAAATAGCAATGGATAAACATGAAATCTAAAATATGATATGAATCTATGTTTATTCTAACAGCATAACAATGCATTTTTCTCTAAAATTATGGGCTTATTTGTGCTCAAAAACACCTTCTATTTATAGAAGAATGAGGAGAGAAAGGGGGGACAAGGTTCATTCATGGAGTTGAAAAACTCATTAATGAAGTGTAAGAGAAATAAATGCCAAAGGCATTGAAGACGCATGGGCTTAAGGAATCTTCATTAATAAGGCATTAATGAGAGCCTTAAAGAAGCATATGAAGGGTGTAAGAGGCAAGCTTGAGAAGGTGGACTTGAAGAAAGGAATCTTGAGATTCTTTGACTTTCTCAAGTGGGTTGAGCCTTTCATCACTCCTTAATGGAATGTAACAACATTAGGAGGTGGGTTAGGATAGAATTAGGATTAGAATTAGATTTAGCAAGGGTGAATGGGTTGGGATATGTTCGAACCCAGAGTCAAAGTGGTTGAAGTGGGTTAGGTTAGGTTTTAGAGGAATATTAATGAAATGAATAAAACTTATTTAATTCATTCAAAAATAGGAATATCAATTATTTAAGCTTTTAATTGTTTTTTAATAATCAATAGGACTATAGCCAATTTAATTAAATTAATTAGGCTAGGGGAATGGGTTCCTTTGCAAGTGAGCAATTGATTTAGGACTTTATTTAATTCCTTGCAAATTAATCATTTTAGCCATGTATTTGATTGATTGTTTGATTTTGGCTAAAAGCAATTAACTTTTAGTGATTTTCACCATAGGAGATTAAATTAATTTCAAAAGAATTATGTCAAGCAGTAACTGGGTTGTTTGAACATAATTGGGGGTATGATCACACTTAGGTCAAATAGGGTCTATAGTCAAAACAGACCAAATCTAGGTGGTTACATTTGCCCCTCTTTGAATTGATGTGTGAGCAGCGCATTGATTCAAAGAAAGTTTTTTATTTTGACTTCAGAAAGATTGAGAATTTCGCTCATGATCGAACGAAATGCTTAATGAGATCAGTCTCGCACTTGATCGAACTAAACTGATAGAATTGACTTTGAACTTGGTTGTCATCCAAAGGTTAATAAAAGATTTTAGAGATATCAATTTTGAACTTGGTTGTCGTCCAAAGATTGATAATACTGATTCTGAACTTGGTTTTCGTTCAAAAGCTAGTATGAACTTTCCAGGAGCTTAATAAGAATCTTTTAAAATGAGAAAACACAATATATCCAGCTTATGAGAACCAAAGCTTTCTATCCAATAGTTCTGACTTAGTCAAGGAAACTGTCATGCCCCTAGTTTGTTTGATAACGAAGTTGTTTTTTATGTTGTTTTGAGAAAAAATTGATTAATGATAGTGTGATCATGCCCCCTTGGGAACGGAATCGAAGGAAAAGAATAAAATCCCTCAGTGGAAAGAACGTATCACTTGCATGGAATAGGTAGGACGAGAAAGAACGTAGTAGAAGAAGCGAAGAAAGAAGGTGTGTTTAAGAGTAAACACACAAGAACCAAATTAATTACATGAAAATGTGAGTGGTGGGACTAATAAAATGATGTTGGACCAAGATTTATGATAAAATGTGCAATTTGACGGATTTTCGGAACAAATGGAGCAAATCTGCATTTTCAGGAGTTATCATAAAAATGTTACTGTGCTGCATAAAATACCTTAGGCACCTTCGATTTGGTTCCTGATTGACTAAAAAAAGAACAGAAATGGAGTTTTAGTTTCTTGGGAGGATTTTTGGAACTCCTAAATAGCTCAAAAGGCCAATATATATCTCAAAAATTACCTTTTTTACTATTCATTTTCACTTTTACCCATAGTAATTCTGAGAGCTCTGTAGAGAAGATGGTGGTCCCCGTGCAGAAACATCATTTTGAGCTCAGTCGTCGACATCAGCGCCCGGTCGATTACGGACCTCTGGTAAGTACTCAGAAAACTACCTTGTGAATTTGGTATTTTTCATTGTCATGCTTTTCTGTAGCTTTTAGAGCCTTTTGAATTATGGGTCACTTCCGGGATTCCGGATCGCACCCCGTCAAACCCGTGTCCTATCCGATATTCTTTTTTTCGCATCCTGTATTTCTAGGATCGCATGCGATAAAAGAGATCGCACCCTGCCCTTCTAGGATCGCATCTCATTTTTCGACTTAGAAAGTTATCCGTTTTGAACTGTTTATTTGTTGCGGACCCTAAATTACTTTAGTTGATCAGGAGTCTACATCTTTGTTGTAGATAGAGGATTGATTTATCTTTGTATGTTCCAAAACAGGCGTATTTTGAGGTAGTTGCATTTAGAGGCACATATCCAGGTCGTGTGTTTGCCTTGTCTGGACTGTTATCAGCTGAGCAGGAGACAGTGATCCGTTGTGGATTACGATCTTTGATGGATTTACCCGATATAGAGTAAATCGAGGGTTGTTGACTGCTCTTGCCGAGAGATGGCATTCAGAGCACAACACCTTCCACCTTCCGACCGGGGAGATTACATTTATTCCTGAGGATGTATGGCAGATACTACGTCTTCCCATCATGGGTCGCGAGGTGCATTTTGAGGCGACTTCTGTCATGGCGAGTGGTGTAGCTCGTCGATATTTTGATGATGATACTATTGACCGCACTAGTAAATTTGAGCTCAAATTTTGACGAAAATTGGTCGAAATTTCGACAGTAATTGGTCGAATGCACGACCAAACTTCGACCAAACCTTTCGTCGGTCTTTTTTTGTC
>MU223453.1:4338018-4371512 GCA_018584345.1 Thuja plicata | reverse complement strand
GATCTGTTGTTTTTGGCCTCCATAGCTTTTGCTTCTCTCTTTTTGTGACAGGTGTTTGCATGCAGGTGATTCTTGGGAGCTGTAGGGTTGATAGTTTTTCATCAACTCCAATATGGTATCAGAGCTCCACCCTTTCATGCCCCTATTCTCTTCATGAAAGATTTGACATTGTTCTTTAAATCTGTGTTTTGGAGAGGTTTTTGTTTTAGATTTTCATAGATTTTGGTTTTTTTTTTTGGAGCACTTTGGGCAAAACCGACATCTGGGTTGTGTCCGAAAGGCCCGAGAAACTCAATTTTCATATAAGGCATGTCCAATTTGGACATAGTTGAAATTTGGGCACTATTTTTTGCATGCACGGCCCTTGGCATGCTTTACGAGGCAAAAGTCTGCCTTGATTTCTGTGCCACATTAATTTTTTATGTCACCTTGATTTCCATGCCACCTTGATTTTCATGTCACCTCAATTTTTGTGCCACCTCAATTTGCACACTGCCTCGATTTGCGTGCCATCTTGATTTGCATGCTACCTCAATTTATGTGTCACCTCTATTTGTGTGCCACCTCAATTTTCATGCCGCTGATGTCAGCAGTCGTAGGTCTGACAGTGAGGTTAAATTTGACGGCCACGAAACCGTCATTTTACTTGTTTTTTTTTCCATAATGAGCAGCATGTGGTTTTTTCCCTCTATTTGAAGCAAACGGAGACCGATTTTTGACTTCTTTATATCGTCGAAAAACTCTTTCCGAGCTGGACGCTTTTATGGAGGTTAGATTTTCTAATTTTTCCATCTTGCAGCCTTATTTGGCATTCAAAGTCAGCAATCTTTTTTGCACTCCGGGAGCCATATTTTGCTCATTCGGACTCCATTTTTTGACTTCCGCATGGCGTCAGAAAGCTAGTTCTATTATCCTTCTTCTTGTATGGGTCTCACACCCAGAATTTGCTCCAGGTAGTTTTTATTCAATTTTTTGCATTTTTGCAATCTGGTGGATATCTTGGATGTTTCAGGTCCTAGGATCATTTTCTGTGCATGGGATGACTCATTGAGAGCAGTTACATATGTTTCTTTTGCTTTCAATCATTCATTAATATTGTATACATCCTTTTCTGTAGCTTTTTTGCAAACGCACTGAGATAAAGTGTCATCTTGCATGTTTGGGATCCTTCACATTTTGAGCCTGATTGTACTCGCATTATTTATAAAGTGCCATGGGGGGTTGCTGAACCTTTATCAAGTGAGTGTTCCTTCCACGACATTAGCCTCATGTTTGTCAGCGACTGATCCTCCTCGGCACATACTTTATTTCTGCTTGTACGTTTTTTATCATGCAATTTTTCTTGGCAGTCTCTCAGTGTATTTGTTATACCTCTCCTTATCAGCATTATGGGGGGTATTACTGTTGGTTCTTATGTTTCCTTGGTTCGATGGAGTGAGCTATGTATTCTATTTTTTTTCCTATGTACTAGGCGGATGTAGTGGCTGGTACCTATGCATTTTGGTGAGATGGATCATTTACCATATGGACACTCTTCTTTCGTTCCTATTTTGGAGGCTTCAGACTTGGCGTGTTTTCCATCTGTATCTTTGAGTTTTATGTTTGCCTTGTTTGCCATCCAGATTCGAGTAGTGTCATTTGAGGGCACTCATACAGAGCAGTTATTTGACAGTGTTTTGCAGCTTCATGCTTCAGAGGTGTTCTACATATTCTTTCTTTGTTCCTATTTTCTGGGACATTCTCTAGTTTGGAGGCTTCTTCAGTCCTTCACTAGACTTCATCTCTTTTTGGAGAGGGGTTTTTCCCACTGGGTTTTCTCCTTTTCTCCTCTTTATAGAGATTTTTTGTACTTGGGTACCTCATCAGGCCATGTTGCCGGGACCCATCTTTCCTGCTTTCTGTAGTTATTTCTAGGTTTTTTAGCTTCTCCCTAATTTTATCTTAAGGGGGTGTTAGAGTTAAAAGGGTATTTTCACTTATTAATTAAATCATTATTGATTTAATTATTAAGTCATCTTTCACTTATTAATTAAATCATCATTTGATTTAATTATTAAGTCTCACTTATTAATTAAATAATTATTGATTTAATTATTAAGTCACCTTTCACTTATTAATTAAATCATCATTTGATTTAATTATTAAGTCCCTTTTATCTCTATTTCACTTAAGCTAAACTTTAGGCATGCAATAATTGATTCTTCTATTAATTATTCATGCAACCTTGGTTTCTTCACCCAACCTTGGTTTATTCACCCAACCTTGGTTTCTTCACCCATCTTTGGGTTTTGATCTCCTTTATAAGGATTGATCACTTTGTAATTAAACAATCCTTTTGTGTAATTCCATTCCATTTTTATTGAATCAATTGAGGATGTTTCCTCTTTCACAGATCTATTTTTTTTGGCCTCCATAGCTTTTTCTTCTCTCTTTCTGTGATAGGTGTTTGCATGCAGGTGATTCTTGGGAGTCGTAGGGTTGATAGTTTTTCATCAACTCCAATAGCTCTTACCATAAACATCCAAGTTAGGTAAAATTTATAGGATCATTTGGAACAATCACCATACGCAGAAAACCAAGAAAATGTTATGCCCCCCGTCCTTGCGACTCTTTGTCTTTGAGCAGACGTCATGGAGTAACTCGGAAGACATAACAACTATCAATTGTGAATCAATCAAATAAAAATCATAACTGCTCAGATGCCCCCAGTGAAAACATCATGGGTACATAAAAGAGTCATAATCACACCAAGATCAAATTGTGTTTAGGTAGTATTGAGAAATACTATTGATTCATTTTTCAAGCACAATATAGATTCAATAATCAAAAAGTTGGATTCAAGCAAATATGTGTTCCATGTCTGTGTATGCCTTTCTTGTTTGCAATCCAATGTAGATTATAGAAACATCGTTCATGTTTGTGTCATCCTTGCTTCATGAAAGTGGTAATTTGGTGCAAGCATCGAGAAGCATTATGTCACAAAACAAACCATCCTATGACGATCGAGCAGACACAACCTAACATGCTAGCAAGGATGCCCCCAATGCAGAATGACTTGATCCTAAGACAGAAATACAAACAAATCCCAAGCAAGGATAAGATAGTTGTGTAGGAAACGAAGTCAACATTTTAGCACAAGTGTAATCATGAAGGCTTAGTATCAGTAATGCATTGATAGATGGAGCGTAGAACACAAGTGACAAAGGTCATCAATGTCTTGATTTTTAAATTGCCCCCATTATCTGTTACAATTGATGAGGGTATCCCATATCTATAGATAATGTAGTTCAGAATGAACATAGCCACCTGTTTGTCAGTGGCTTTGATTAGCAGCACGGCCTCGACCCATTTTGTGAAATACTCAGTGGCCGTAATGATGAACTTGTGTCCATTTGAAGAATTGGGATATATTTGTCCAACCATGTCAAAGGCCCATTGCTAAAATGGCCAATGTGTAATGAAAGGTATAAGTTCCCCGGCAGGAGCATGGATGAGATTTCCATGTGTCTAGCATTTAAGACATGTTTTGGAAAATTGAATAGCATCTTTTTCCATGGTAGGCCAGTAATAACCTACTCTAAGCAGTTTCTTTGCTAGTGAAAATTCGTTTGAATGTGATCCACATACACCTTCGTGGACTTCTTTTAATGCACGATCTGACTCTTTGAGTTCTAAACATCTAAGAAGCATACCATCGAGACCTCATTGATATAAGTTATTAGTTATGAGGACATAACATGATGTTTTCCTAATCAGGGCTCTTATCTCATTTATAGATAGATTGTTGGGAATAGTTTGGTCAGTTAGATAGGCAATGCTATTAGCATACCGAGATTGGTCTGGGGTGTTCAAAGCACAAATTACTTGGTATTCAGGGGTATCAAAGGTAGGATAGGATAGTTCTTCCACCAAGAAGTCATAGCAGAATTGATGTTCCTCTAGTTGTAACATGGATGTCAATGTAGTCATAGCATCTGCAGCTTTGTTCTTTGTTTTGGGTATCTGCTAGAATGTGATGAAGACAAAGTACTTCTTTAAGTCATCAACCGGTTGTTTGTAGGGTGTCAACTTCTTATCCTTCATCTGATAATATCCATTGACTTGATTGATAATGAGCTGGGAGTCACCATACACGTGCAACTCTACAATCTTCCACTCCATGGCAAGCTTAAGACTGTTTACCAATGCTTCATATTCAGAAATGTTGTTCGTGCATGGAAACATCAATTTGTAAGACTTGGGTATTTTGTGACCTTGAGGAGTTATGAACAGAACCCCTGCTCCAGAGCCTTGTTGTGTGAAGGAACCATCAAAGTATATTTTCCATGGATACTCAGTTAAATGCATAATTGTTTCATTAGGAAATTCAATCCTTAAAGTTTCGTCATCTTGAAGTGGTGAATCAACTAGTTGATCTGCGAGGACTTGTCCTTTAATAGCCCTCTTATCCACATACTCAATATCAAATTCACTTAGAATGAGGACCCATTTCGCCAGATGTCCTGTTAATGCCATTTTTCTTAGGAGTTACTTTAAAGGATCGATCTTAGCAATGAGCCTTACTATATGAGAGAGCACGTAGTGTCTCAAATTCTATGATGCGAAGACGACTGCTAAGCATGCTTTTTCAATAATGTTGTAATTGAGCTCATAGGAGACTATCATTCTACTGATGTAGTAGATAGTTCTTTCTTTCTTCATTTCATCCTCTTGTGCTAATAATACTCCTAATGATGTAGTTGTAGCTGAAATATACAGGAGTAATGGCTATCCATGAATAGGCACCATAAGAATAGGAGGAGTAGCTAGGTACCCTTTTAATTCTCTGAAGTTGGCTTCACAGTGTTCATCCCATTTGAAGGTGACCCCTTTATGTAGCAATTTGGTAAAGGGTTGTGCTTTGTCAGCAAGTTGTGACATGAACCTCCTGATTGATTGAAGTCTCCCTTGCAATGTCCTCATTTGACTGATGTTGCGTGGAGGATTCATTTCTGGTATAGCTTTGACCTTTGCAGGATCTACCTCAATTCCCTTTGCTCAAACAATAAACCCTAAGTGCTTTCCTGATTGGACCCCAAAGGAACATTTCTTTGGATTGAGCCTGAGTTGAAATTGCTCCATTCAATCCAATATCTTTCTCAAGTCAGCAATGTGAGTGCTCCTTTCCTTTGATTTGGCTAAGGTGTCATCCATGTAATCCTCCATGTTTTTATGCATCATATCATAGAATATAGTGGTCATTTCTCTTTGATATGTGGCGCCGACATTCTTTAACCCAAATGGCATGACATTCCAACAAAATGTTCCCCATGTGCATGTAAATGCGGTCTTCTCTTGATTCTCGGGGGCAATTTTGATTTGATTATAGCCCGAGAATCCATCCATTAGTGAATACATTTGGTATCCTGCTGTGAGGTCTATGATCATATCAATATTAGGCAGGGGGAAGTCATCCTTAGGACATGCCTTGTTTAAGTCTCTGAAGTTGATACACATTCTGATAGATTTATCAGATTTAGATACGAGGACTATATTGGAGATCCATCCTGCATAGGCAATGACTCTGATAAATCCATCTTTTAACAATTTCTCTAGCTCCGCCTTTACTAGCAATGCAACATGAGGATGCATCTTTCTAAGTTTTTGTTTCACGGGCTTGATCCCAGGAGCTATAGATAAGTTGTGCATTATCAATTCAGGGTCTAGCCCAGGCATATCTGTATAAGACCATGCAAAGTTGATCTTCTTTTCCTTTAGGAACTCAGTGAATTGTACCTTTTCCTCTTTAGATAAAGATTGTGCTAGGTGTACTATTTGAGGATCTTCAATTATGCCCAAATTAACCGGCTGTGTTGGCTCTATCAGAATTGAGGACCTTTCCTGAAAGCGTTCGAGGAGGATATCAAGAATCTCATCCTTTGGCACCTCTGAGAGGTTTTCACCATCATATACGTCTTTTGTTTTTACTATTTTAGGATCTGACACTGCCACAACGTGGTTTTCACCGTCAGTTCCCTTTTTCTTTTTATAATTCAATTTTTGACTGAGAAACTTGATATCCTCCTATGACATGTTCACGCTCCTTGCATTAGTGGAAGAAGGATAGGGTTCACAAGCATTTAGATAGAAAGCCAATGTGTAGTCATTGGGAAAGTTGAGGATAGGAGAAAGATCTGTACTAGTCCAATCAATTAGGTCTGGGTTTATCAAAGATAAGGAGTCAGACTCTAGGAAGGACAACGTCGCGTTAGCATCATGACTATTAACTGACATGACATGTCCTGTTAAGTTAAGTTCTTCGATGTTTAGATCAATAAGAGCTAGACCATCATTAAAAGAGTCATTGTTAGTCATATGCGGACCAAATTCTAGTGACTTGTCAGTAGAACTTTCATCATCATCTCTTCGTCAAAGGAGGCTTCTTGCTTGTCGCCTCTGAAATTCTTCTAGACTTATGAGAACACCAGTCTCTCCATCAATGATTGGGGGAAGGAAATCTTCCTCTCCTTCAGGAATATCAGTGTTGTTGGGAGTAGTGTTAGAATTTTCATGAGGTGCTGAGGGAGCCGCAAACATGTGAATTGTATCTATTTCAATGTCTTATGTGGCGACAAATAACTCATCCCATTCATAATCATGAGAGTTAGTGATTTTGTCATCAGATCTGTTTAAGTATTTAGCAATAGTTATCAGGTGTACTCGGTTAGCTATCTGTGGATCAAAGGGTAGTAAATCAAGGACATGTGTGATTGTGACTAACTGTCCCTAGTTAGGATGTGAATCATGTAATCAGGGTGTATCTTGAGTAACTTTTTCTATCAATGGTATCTCTGGATCATCTTCGGTGGTGTCTCCTACCTCCTTAATAGGAGGTTGTGCTAACAAAGGGGTGTGAGGTTGAACCCTAAATCTTGGTACATAGCACTCTCCTTGATAGTTGGGATTCTCTATGCCAACATGTAATAACCTTTCATAGGACCATGGCTCTAGTACTATCTCATCTGTTTCATCACTCCCTTTGTCAAAAACTGGACTATTTTTTGAAACAGGACCTTCGGATCTAGTATTGAAACCTAACCATGTTTTATCTTTGGTATTCATGTACTCCATGTGTACAAGTTCAATAAGTCCTCTTCCAGTGTCGCTTAGAGATCCTTTTCATTTATATCCCATTTTCTTGAGGAGGTCGTATCCTTTTCCATACTGTTCTGGAGATATTTCTACATATTTGACCTCAGTTTCTGTCAGTTCTCCTTTGTAAAGCCAATCCAAGACTGACTTTTCTTCTGTGTTAGAAGATGTGGATTCCTTTACCATGCCAATTGCTTTGTGGATTTCTGGCTCCTTGGATGCAATAGGTGTAAATGTCGAGGAAGGCTTTCCATAGGATCTTGGTGACACCGGAAGTTCTGTCAGTGACGGAGTCATGTCCAACTTGTATTCTCCCATACCTGTTTCTTCAATTTTTAAGGTTTTGCCAAAACTCTTCATAACCATGTCCTTGGTAGTCTCAGGAGCAATCTCATCCATATCCTCTTTGTTATGTGGAATCATACTACCTGCTTTGATATTGTTGCAAGTATAATTAGCATCTGCAGGAATTGTCACTTCCACCCCATTATGTGGGAACTTGATACACTGGTGGTAAGTAGATGGCACAGCTTGCATTTCGTGAATCCATGGTCTCCCCAACAGGATATTGTAGGCTAGGGGTAGATCCAGAACTTGACATACGACATTCCTTTCAATTGGTCTGACTCTGATGGGGAGAACAATAAGACCTTTAGAGGATCTTTCTTCCTCATCATAAGCTTTGATAGTTATTTTGCTTCTAGAGTCAATGGTTTGTTCTGAAAGACCCAACTTCTTGATTAGATTAAGTGTACAAATATTCAATCCTGCGCCTCCATCTATCAATACGCGTCTAACATGGGATTTATGAATTAGGACTTCACTATGGAGGGGTTGATTATGTGGATGTGTCAATGGTTTATCATCCTCTTCAGAAAAGGAGAGGTAATGTGGCGCTGAGATGTGATTGACCATCGCTTGGAATTTGTCTATGTCAAGGTTCTTTGGTACATTTGTGGCATGTAGGGCTTGTTCTAGGACTTCCCTATGCACTGTGTATATTTTAAGAAACTCAAAAATGAAAATTTTGGCAGAGGTTCGTTGAAATTGATCCACCAAGTCATACTTTGCTGCAGGAATAGTAACCACGTGTTTTGCTACTGGTTTAGGGATAGTAGCGATAGGAACCTTGGATGTTGATGCTGATTTAGTGGAAGAATTGGGTCCTTTGATCGTGACCTATGCTTGGCTCCAAGTCACCGCATTTGATTGGAAAGAAACACCTTTGATTGTGACCACATTAATTGATTCAGTTTTAATGTCTAGCATATTGATCATGTTATCATTATTGGAGTAGGTGTAGTTTACTTCATTACCTTTTCCTTTAGATGTTTCCTCTTTATCGTAGTTAGGAAATGGTTTATTGAATGTTGTATGATCTTCATTGGTAGTGTGTCCCTCCACTTTGATCTTTCCCCCTTTGATGAGGTCTCGAATAACATGTTTAAGTTTAAGGCAATTGTTAGTCTTGTGTCCTTTGTTCTTGTGAAAGACACAGTAAGAATTATCATCCCACCACCTTGGTTTGACTATTGGTTCCCATGGTTTGGAATCTGGGATTGTGAGAACTTTGTTGTCTAATAGTGTCTTCAAAACAGTCTCTAGAGGCTCTCCCAAAGGAGTGAATGTTCTTTGATGTTTTGAAGTCCATGGTCGACCCTTGTTATTATTATTGTTTGCTTTGGGTATGGGGGTTGTTACCTCGGTATCTTTGCTTGCTTGCATATTGTTAGTTATATTGAATACCTCAGGTTTAGGATCAACATTGGATGCGTCTACTATGCCATCATTGACAACATTTTTTTTTTCCACCACTTAGGCTTGGAGTTGCATTTGTTAGGTTTTTTTTTCACTTTGAAGAGTGATCTCCCAATTTTTTATCATAACTTCTTCGATACAAAGGGCGTTCTTGATCATCCTGTCGAAGCTAGGGGAATCTTGCATCTGCAATGCGTAGTTCAATTTTGGTATCAAGTTATTAACAAAGATTTCCATTTTCTCGGGTTCAGGAATGGCTCTTGAATACCGTGCAAATATTTTCCTCCACCTTTGTAGAAAGTGGGTAAAGGATTCGCCAGTCTTCTGTTTAGTGTTACATAGATCCATCATAGTTACGTCATGCTGGATATTATAGGAGTAATGTTTGATAAATTGTTGTATTAACTCCTTAAAGGTTTTGACCTTGGGTGTAAGCTTTGAGAACCATTCCATGGCGTTGCTTCCTAGACTTCCAGGAAAAAGTCGTATGAGGTAAGTGGGTTCCTGCATGTACTCTATGCTAAGAGCACAAAATTCTCGAACATGGTCATGTGGATCTATCAATCTCGTGTATATGTCATATTTTGGCCATGCCACATTGGGAGGGAATGGAACCATAGTGATACTCTTGTCGAAAGGAAATGGAAAAATGGATTCCATCGAGTATTTCATTTTGGGTTTAACCTTCTCTTGCTTGAGAGTTGCAAGCTCTGTTTGCATTAAGGTAAGTTGTTTGGCGAGAATAGAAATAGGATTCGGTATCTCCTTTTCTTTTAGTTGTTCCAAATCATAATCCTTGGGTAATTTTACATCAGTGGATGCTAAATGGAGGAAGTATTTCTCTTTATCCTCTTTAATCATCTTTTCCAGTATCTTGTGGAACCTCTTGCTCTATTTGAGTTTATCATATTCTTCTTCAATGATGTCTTCCTCACTACCCGATTCAAATAGAGGGTGTTCAAATGTGGGTTCTTATTTTTCATCGATATCTTCATGCTTTTGGATTTTTCTATTGTCGTATTCGTCAAAAGCCTCACTCAATCCGCAAGTGGACCTGTCCATTTCTGGAGAGTCTAGATCGAGTAGGGAACTATAAGATGTTTCTCTTTGAAAGTGTGGTGATTTAGGTGGTACCTTCGATCCTTTAGACATGTACTTGTTGCGTCTTGTGTTAACCATGTATCTGTATCTCAATTTCATCAAAGTTTCCTGAGAGTGTTAGGCAGTATCTCAAATTGTTCAAGTGAGTGTCTCTAGGTGGAAGTATCATTTGTGTTTTGGGTGGAAGTAAATGATTCCAACGTCAAAGGGTTAGACTACCCTGATAGTGAGATGGGAACCAAGTTGTTGTAAGAAGTGGATAGACCACACGTATTGAAACAGATTACGAGAAACTGACCGGACATGCAAGGTAGACGTTTGAAAAAGTATTTCAACATAGCGACAGGGAAACCAGAAAAGACAATAGGGGCAGACTAAAGAGCCAAAAGGGTATCCAAATCAACTGAGTTTTCTTGAGAAACTATTCTGTAAATGCCCACTGTCTTAGATACGAGCTCCAAGATGCGAGACAAGAAATACCGGATGCGAGCTATTGATGACCCTAGATGCGAGCTGGAACCCTAGATGCGATGATGTGTTAACCAGATGCGAGCCAGGATACCAAAAATGAGCCAGGAAATACATGATGCGATTTTCTGATGTCTTTGTCAGATTTGATAAGTTTTGAAAAAATCATCTTGGAAGTGTGTGAAGTTCGTCTAATTGCAGTTTTGAGTTCTAAGACCTGTCGGTGAGCGAAAAACACATGTGTACATTGAGGATTAAAGTTTGTCATTTGTTTGAAGGTGTTATCTTTTTAATGCTCTTTCAGACACGTCAAACAAATTTGCTTTGTTAGGATGGTGAAACAGGCACACATCTTATCCCTATTTTCTAGGTGGAGGATGAAAATCCTTGCTCGTTGACTTAGGTACACACTCAAATACTAATCAAAATACAACCATCACCAAGTATGCAATGGCTCCAGTCATGATGTTGTATTAGCCAACTCCAAATGCAAGTGAGGGCACGATATGATGAGTGTCTTGGGGCAATTAATTTTTGCCTTGCACAAGGATTATCACCCTTTTAGGGGTGAATCAGGAATTCTTTCAGTTTAAGTGTTGTTTATGATTGGCCAATCCATTTGAAGCCATCCCCCATAGAATTGCACAATGCAAAATTGAGGTGTATAGCCCTATGAGTACTTAAGTATATGTAGTCTCACAAGAAAGATTCAAGCGGCTCCGCTCTACACATACCCAAGCATGTTCAAGGAATGATGTCAAAATTCCAGAAACAAAACCAATTATGTCTTTCGAGGCTTTAGCCTACGAGGAAGCAACTATTTATAGTGAGTTGAAAGGATTGGCGTAAAACTTGTCCTCACTTGGGTCATTCCTGGGAGATTTTTTCCTCAACTGACAAGCCCTCTACTATTAAATAAGCGTACAAAAGATTGGTGAGCGTAGGATGTCTAGATTTATGATTCCTCCTAAGAAGAAGAGCATACTCTCCTAATCCATGCCGTTTTCTCCCAAAACAGTTTCAAGCAAACAATTCGTTCCCTCAAGCAATGTTGTGCTTGATTTAAGATGTTCCTACTTTATGGAAAACAAAATGCTTGAAAGTAAAGTTTGTATTGTTCAATTACCCGCAATTTTAGATGAGTAGCTTGTTCAATTTATGATCCCCAAAATTAGACAATGAGATTGTTCATTTAGCCAAAAAATTTAGTGCTTTGAGTTGTTCATTTACTGATCCAAATGAAATTTAGTTTTGTTTGCTTCGTTCAGTTATCTCCAAATTCTTTTTCAACTCATAAACTGATGTGTGAGTTTCTAATTTTCCTTAAAAGAAAAAGAGCATAGTCCTCTAGTCAGTTTAGTAGAAGATTTAGAAAATGTTCTTAGTGTAAAAAGCATGTAAAATAGAGGTCAAGAAGGGGGTTGGGAAACCTGAAAAATCATGTTAGTATTATTTATTCAACTCCCAAGAAAAACCTTTGATAGCAACCTGCAAACATTAGTTAGGCTTCTTTAAAAGACAAAAACCAAAGTGATCAAACTGTTAGATGTTAGGCAATGAAGTACGCAAGATTTTTCACCAGATGCGATCTTAAAAACATAGGATGTGATACCCTATACCAGATGCGAGCCCTTGTCACCAGATACAAGTGAATGTTCCCCAGATGCGATTCTAAACCAAAAATGATCTGAGAGATCCTGAATGCGAGCCTCATTTTCTGCGGTGTGAGGGCGTATCCCGGATGCGAGCTAGAATGACCATAAATGACTTTGGAACTGAAAACTAGGAGGAAAGATTAGTGAAAATGGAGTTAGAATGAGGCCAAAGTAAAAATCGTGCCCCACGGTGGGTGCCATAAATGTGTGTGTGAAATATTGCACCTGTTACCTGCGACACAACACTTCAAAAGGTCATTGCATTAGTGGAAGACATGGTTATATGAGCATATAAAGCACTAAAATCACCCTATTTCTTTCTAACTAAGAAGAGTATGATAAGAAACATAACAACCCTCATATTATGCTACTAACAGTGACATATATGACTTAGCATGAAAGATTTGAGTAAAAATAAAGAAAGATATCTCCTAAACGTGCATTCTAGCTCTAAAAAAGCATGAAAATAACAATGCATAAACATAAAATCTAAAATATGATATGAATCTATGTTTATTCTAACAGCATAACAATGCATTTTTCTCTAAAATTATGGGCTTATTTGTGCTCAAAAACACCTTCTATTTATAGAAGAATGAGGAGAGAGAGGGGGGACAAGGTTCATTAATGGAGTTGAAAAACTCATTAATGAAGTGTAAGAGAAATAAATGCCAAAGGCATTGAAGAGGCATGGGCTTAAGGAATCTCCATTAATAAGGCATTAATGAGAGCCTTACAAAAGCATGGAAAGGGTGTAAGAGGCAAGCTTGAGAAGGTGGACTTGAGGAAAGGAATCTTGAGATTCTTTGACTTTCTCAAGTGAGTTGAGTCTTTAATCACTCCTTAATGGAATGTGACAACATTAGGAGGTGGGTTAGGATAGAATTAGGATTATAATTATATTTAGCAAGGGTGAATGGGTTGGGATAGGTTCGAACCCAGAGTCAAAGTG
This sequence comes from Thuja plicata, assembly GCA_018584345.1. Lineage (NCBI taxonomy): Eukaryota > Viridiplantae > Streptophyta > Pinopsida > Cupressales > Cupressaceae > Thuja > Thuja plicata. The sequence goes on along the minus strand of MU223453.1, from coordinate 4,358,447 downwards.
GTTGAAGTGGGTTAGGTTAGGTTTTAGAGGAATATTAATGAAATGAATAAAACTTATTTAATTCATTCAAAAATAGGAATATCAATTATTTAAGCTTTTAATTGCTTTTTAATAATCAATAGGACTATAGCCAATTTAATTAAATTAATTAGGCTAGGGGAATGGGTTCCTTTGCAAGTGAGCAATTGATTTAGGACTTTATTTAATTCCTTGCAAATTAATCATTTTAGCCATGTATTTGATTGATTATTTGATTTTGGCTAAAAGTAATTAACTTAGTGATTTGATCGCCTTAGGAGATTAAATTAATTTCAAAAGAATTATGTCAAGCAGTAACAGGGTCGTTTGAACATAATTGGGGGTATGATGACACTTAGGGAAAATAGGGTCTATAGTTGGAACAGACCAAATCCAGGTGGTTACTGTTATTTCCACTCCTTCAATGCTCAAGGTGATTAGAGGACACTTAGGATCACATATTTCAAAGGGATTAATTTTCATGATAACAAAATAGAAAGTTTCATGCCGATTAACTGGTGGAAGGTGGCTTTTGCTTCATTCTTAGAGTCTTTATGCAATGAGATTTTATGGCTTAATTGGTCTGGGGAATATCTTTTATAGCCCACAAAAGAGAGATTTCAATTTTAATTTTATTCACCAAATTGTGAAAGAGGTTAAAAGTACACAGGCGTTGTGTGTTGGGTGGTCACTACGAGCCAAAAAGCCAAGATGCTTTCTATCCAAGCAAGGAAACACTTGTAAGAGTTCAAGGAAATATGCAATCGGCTTGATAATGCTAAAAGACAAAGATAGTCATACATTTGGTCCTTATTTCTTCCAAGGGAAGAATGTGTAGATGACGAGCATACAAGTGAAGAGCTTATTGAGGTAATCCTAGAAGAAGAGCATGTTGAGTTATATGAAGAAGAAAGGAGGAATGGCTGAGGATTTTCAATTTTATCTAGTTGGCATCTTGGAGTTTATGACCATACACTTTTAGAGAGCCCTTTAAAGACTCAAAACAACGATGATAATAGTTACACGCCTAATGGACCAGCCAGAAGTGATATATCCATTTGTGTGGAATGGGACATATTTCATTTCAATTTGGCTAATCAAACATCACGTACAATGAAAGATCAATTGTTAAGGGTATATGAACCATTTAACATTAATGAGCCTATTATAGAATCTAAGAGGTTGTCTACTAAGAAGATCTTGCATTTTGATAATGTTTGGTTTGTTTTGCACACTACACCTTGGAGATAATTGGTATGAGAAAACATATCATTCAGGGAGGTGAAGGTATGGACTAGATTAGTGGCAACTATGACAGCTAGAAATCCATGTTCCTTGCAACAAGATACACTTCATACATTTGGTCCTTATTTCTTCCAAGGGAAGAATGTGTAGATGACGAGCATACAAGTGAAGAGCTTCTTGAGGTAATCCTACAAGAAGAGCATGTCGAGTTATATGAAGAAGAAAGGAGGAATAGCTGAGGATTTTCAATTTTATCTAGTTGGCATCTTGGATTTTATGACCATCCACTTTTAGAGAGCCCTTTAAGGACTCAAAACAATGATGATAATAGTTACATGCCCAATGGACCAGCCACAAGTGATATATCCATTTGTGTGGAATGGGACATATTTCATTTCAATTTGGCTAATCAAACATCACCTACAATGAAAGAGCAATTGTTAAGGGTATATGAACCATTTAAACTTAATGAGCTTATTATGGAATCTAAGAGGTTGTCTACTAAGAAGATCTTGCATTTTGATCATGTTTGGTTTGTTTTGCACACTACACCTTAGAGATAATTGGTATGAGAAAACATATCATTCAAGGAGGTGAAGGTATGGACTAGATTCGTGGCAACTATGACAACTAGAAATCCATGTTCCTTGTAACAAGATACACTTCATAAGTTAGCGTTCATGAAAGAACACCCTACCCTCTAGAACAATACAAGGAAGGGGAATGATGACACCTTGGAAAGGCTTGAACATAGTTATGATTTCCTAAGTTGGGATAGTAATATCTTGACTTTACATGGGCACAAATCCAAGAAGGATAGTGAAGACAAGTGTAGCATGTTTGACATTTATGAAAGGATAAATAAGATGAGGTTATGGTGAGAACTTCTATTTACCCACAATCTGATTTTATAACTACAATTAGAGAAAAACACGAATTAGTTTGTATGTTGTTGCTTCACCTTATGATTTTGACACTTTGAGTGAGTATAAGTATGCACCATAGTTTCAAGTCTTGATATGCTACTAGATTGGGCTTCCAAGTGTAAGCAAGTGTGCCCTTTCAATGAAGTTTTCCAAGGCAATGAAAGAAAGGCTACAATTATAAATCTCCGATTAAGGTCAACAGTGTTATACTCTCTTATTTACATGAATTCGTAGCTCCTATTCATGGGGTAATTAATGAATTGAATTTGCAAATGTTGGCATACATGATGCATTGGTTAAGCATGGTTATTTTGATGATGCTTCTTCCAAGAGGTCTTAATTTGTTTACTTTAGAACAACATTATTAAAAAAGATCAAAGAAATTCATGACATACACTACTCTATGCATAATGAGAAGCAAGACTTTTCTTATTCTGAGTTTGTAGTTGATGTTGACAACATTATGATTGAGCATAGTGATTTTATGGGTGTTACTCATTGTGGATCAACCTTTAATGAATTATTTTTGGGTGTTAAGGAAGACATCTACACTGCAAATCTAATGTTGACACCTAGTTCTTATGACTATACAATAGCTTATTGGCTACCTAAAAGCCAAATGTCATGGGTTATTTGGTGACAAGTGGCTGTCCTACATGGTTGGTCATTACATTTTCAGGATTGTCTGGATCTACATAAGCTTTTTGTATGTTTAATGTCCCCTTTTTGTAATGATGTGGACACTACGTGGGTTAATGAATGCAAGTACAGTTATGTGAATTATGACAGCGAATTATGAACACAATTTAGTGAAATATGAATATGACTGGTAATTCCAAATGCTATAACAATGAAAATGAATTAATAAATGGGATAAATATATGACTAGTAATTCCAAATACTATAGTGGAAGACAACTGATAGTTCAATTCTATCACAATTATATCAATGACTGCTATATATGTCTGGCGGTTCAAAAGCAATATAGAATTCAATATATGTGTATATTGGTTGTTTCTGATTTAGCAGTATAATGTATGCACATTACCTTGTGAGCCGTCTCTGATATACGATCTGATATGTGCTGCAAGTTATAGGATAAACACTTGGCAAAAGTAGGTCGTCTCATATATTCTATTATGCATTATGCAAATACTCTGTACAGGAGTCGTCTCTGATATGTCAATAATGTTATATGCTCTTTGACTGGTGTCATCTCTGATCTGGAATTATAACACTTGCACTTGATATAGGTTGCACCAGCAACCGTCTATGCTCTTACTCGAGCAGATTCCACAAAGGGAGATATATTTATAAAATTAATTCTTCTTCATATGCTTTGGAAAGCCAATCGACTTATTATAAGTATGTGCTATGAAATATGAAAGGGTGCGGGTGGAAAGACGCCACCCAACATAACAAATATAATTTATTGTTCTTTATTGTTTATAGTTTGTGTCTCTTCATAATATACTTGATAATGATCCAGATGGTATAATTGTCGTTTACTATTCCTTAATTGTGTGCTCTTGACTAATCATCCGATTAGTCATCTTATCATAATCAATACTCCTAACATTGACCATCGATAGTATTTTTCAGTGAATCATTCCTTATGTGTTTATTTACTATTGTTCCCATCTTGTTCTTGCGTCAGACTCAGCTAAGAATTGTTTGCTTAATGCGAGTAAATTACTCTAAGTATTGATCAGAATCACTGGTTATCATCATCATTTCTATAATTAGCTGGCAATAGACTAATCGCTGATACCACTGGTCTCCACCCGTCCATCTTTTATGAAGGTGGGGGTATCTTTACTTAGTCATTACAGTTATTGTCATCGTTATTATAATTACAAGTTTATATCTTTAATTTAAACTTTGTTTTAAATCGATTGTAGTCTTTATGGTATGGGGATATTACAGTATGCATTGGAGTGAAGATGATTGCTTGATGAGTAATCCTTATGGGACGACTCTTCTACTTTTTCTTTGGTATGTTGACATCATTACCATCCTATTCGTTGCTGGTCTGAGATATAACAACAGTATTTGGTGGTTAGTATGCTGATTTTTGGGCATGTGAGAATTGCTTATCACATCTCTTAGTTGGTCTCCATGTACGGTTGGATGGTTAATTATGATTCTTTGGTATTAGATTACTCCATCTTGTGTGGTGGGTTTTGTATTTTGATTTGGGACCCACATGCAGTTTTCACAGTTATATGGTGTTGACTCAAGGTTGGCGTTGTGGACAAGGTTTTAGTCCTTGTACTTAGATGAATTGGATTGCCACCTCAAACTAATAGTTGAGTTCTCTATGATTTGATTTTTTGGGTAGAGATGATTGGATTATTGGGGAGATCTTATCAGCTACTTGCCCCTTTGACACTTGGAGACTAAGTGTCAATGATGTGTTGTCAATTTGTGACCATAAAGACATGTCTAAAATTGGCAACTTCAAAGTTGAGCTTGCTAACATCTTCTATACTCGCTTCTTGTCGGGGTTTGATCTCCCTCATGTTGGGGTCATCATGAGGAGATATATCGAGGTTTATATGCTATGGTTGAGCATGTTATTATCTATATTATCTAGGATTGTATCAGGTGTCGATATTGTTGTTATGGACCTCATTGAGATGCATTGATTCATAGTTATACTCAGAGGGGCACAACGTCGACATGGTGGCTTCTTAGTGATATTGGTTTGGAATCCTAACATTGACATCTATAGTACATTCCTCTTGTGGATCCATGATGAGTTTCTTCACTTTGGTTATATTGATGTTTATATCAAAGTAGCGCAGCGGATTAGTGGAGCAATGTGTCTCAGATTGGTATGGGATCCAGGAATTGGTTTTCAGTGTGCAAGTGCAAATTGCTCGAGGAAAAACAATCTCTAGGAAGGGATGATTGTAATGTCCCTTCCTTAGGTAGTGCAAACTATAGTAGAGGTTGGCCTATAACCAATGGTTTCCGTGGGTCAACAAACTGGAGGACCCATCCAGAGGTTTGTGGAGCTATGCAGGGGCTTTACAAGCTATTTTAGATAATCTCCTATTTTTTAGGATGGGTTGCTAAATTTTATGGATCGATTTGTTGTTTTTTTTGTCTTAGTGCTCCCATGAACAGTGAATGAGTATTTGGATCAGTATGTCTTGGATTTGATGTTTAAGAGGTTGCAAAGCTAGTGGTTTCATGGTGCCTTACCATTGTGTTCACATCTATTATTGTTCATTATTCAGAGTATGAAAAGCTATCTTTTGTTGCGACAGAGTTCAGTATTTTGGTGTTCTTGTTGATCAAAGATGAAGATGAGTTTGGATTTAGTTCTGGATGGTATTCACGGTTCTTGTTGGTGTTCTTGGATCATGTGATGATCATGATGTTGGATTGCACTGTTCAAGGTGATCAGATTTGTTGTTTTGGTAGTGTGTTGGTGTTTCTTCATTTAGGTCTTAGCTGACTTGATGGAGTAATGTGTTGTGATTCTTGATGTTGCTTTGGTGACATGCTATTGTGTTCGTGGTTGAAGATTTGGGTCCTATATAACTCTTAGCCAACTTGATTTGGATCGCTTTGGAGATTTAGCATAATGTTTACATCTTTTATTGTAATAGGTCTTAGCTGACCTAATGGTTGATTATTGTTTGTAATCGGTATAAATGAGAGATCATTTTGTAATTATAAAGAAGTGTGTAGAAGTGTGCAATTGTAAGGAGAAATTTTGATACTTGAGTTCTTCATTTAAGGCGGAGTTTTTACTTCATTGGAACTGTATTGGCATTAGAGATGTTGTTTCTCAGTTCGGTTGTAATGAACTACATGTCCACCTTGTTGTAATTGAAGATAGATCAATGAACCCGATTGAGGGCCAGATCTATGATAGTATTTTGAGTAGTGAGCTCTGGGAAGTGTGCCTGCAGATTAGGTTGTAATCCTATGGTTGCTTGTGCATCCTTTGTTCTTTATTTTTCTCTTAGTTAAGCAAAAATTTTAGCAGAGTATATTCATCTTGTGGGTTTGATTCCCACCGACATTTTCCCTTAACTAGGTCTCCTCAAGAACAAATCTTGGTGTTATGTGTTGTGGATCTTTCATTTACTGTTTATCTTTTAGATCTAAGTGGCTAAAATGAAATTATAAGTATTAGGTGTGTACAACTGATTCGCACCCTCCCCCCTCTTAGTTGTGCTTGCCTCCTTTTGGTCCTAACAATTGGTATCAGACTCGAGTCCTTTTGAAGAAGCTTGACCTCTTGAAGAAGATTTGTCATGGAAAGTATAAGAAATGAGAGTTTGAATTTCGATGGAAACAACAACCTAATTTAGAAGGATCAGATGACTACCCACCTGATATGCATGGGGATAGAAGATGAATACTTCCAGATTACTGAGAAGCCTTATGCTATTCTGAATGATCTAACAAATTCTACTGCAAATGAAAAGAAGAAATTCAAAGAGAACATGTTAGAAAGGGAGACCTTGATCAATTCCTTATCTGATTCAGAATATTGTCATATTTATGGATTAAGGACTACACATGAGATATGGAAAAAAAAATAGAAACTATTTATGAAGGTGATACATATGTTAATCATGCTAAGTTGCAGGGATTAAAAGAAAAATATGAAGATATGAAGATGAGTGAAGGTGAAATTGCCTCAGTCTATTTGCAGAGAGTAAATGATTTGGTTTGTGCAATCAGATGTGTTGGTGGTACTTTGACAGAAAATGAAGTTGTAGACAAGATTTTGAGATCTTTACTGCTTGTTACAATGAGAAATTTGTTTCTATTGAGGAATTGAGAACTATAAGAGACATTTCAAGAGAAGATTTGGCAAGTAGACTCTATGCCTATGAGATGACTACACTTAGTAAGGAACTTCTGAAGGTTGAGACTATTTTTAAAGCTAGTGTGACTAAGTATGACCAGGGAGAAAGCTCTACACAGATAAAATTCAAACACTATGCTAAAGATTGGGAAGAGATCATGGAAGAAGAGAGGAAGATTGATGAACTTGAATCTTTGATTGTGAGAAGACTACCTAAGGGATCTGGTAAGTATGAAGGAAAGTTACCTTTGAAATGCTTCAATTGTAATAGGATTGGTCATATTGCATCTAGATGTCCAAACAAAAATTACAAGGATATTAGAGACAAGTATAAGAAATATAATTCTAAGGGTCATAAAAGTTTTTATGTTGTTGAAGAAGGTGTGACTAATGATGAGTTTGTTGCTAGTGAGGATGAAATTGTGTTTATTGCTATTAAAGAAGATAATCCTAATGAAGAAAAACCATTAGTTTCACGGGTTGTTAAAAGAGATGAATGGGTCATTGATAGTGGATACTCACATCATATGACTGGTGATAAGGATAAGTTTGTGAAGCTTGAGGACTATGATGGTGGTGTTGTTAGATTCAGTAACAATAGTCCTTGTTTGATTAAAGGAAAATGATTTATCACTCTTGATGGTAAAAACAATACTGATGATGTATTGTATGTTAAAGGTTTAAGTCATAATTTGTTGAGTGTTGGACAACAATTGGATAAAGGTTACAAATTGGAATTCATGGATGGAATTTGTAAGATCACTGGAAGTACATGAAATCTTATTGCATCATGTATACAAACTGGTGGCAATCTATTTCATTTGAAAATGGTTGAGAATTAATGTTTAATTGCTAAGATTGATGACAGTTGGTTATCACATAGAAGATTTTTTCATGTGAACTTTGATAATATGGTGAAAGTTAGCACTACTAATGTTGTAAGAAATTTACCTAAACTAATGAAGCCTAACAACATGTGCAAATAATGCCAATTGGGTTAACTAACTAGATCTACTTTCAAGATTAAGACATACTCTTCAAATGGATTGTTGGATTTGGTGCATACAAATATATGTGGTCCTACTAAGACAAAAAGATATTATGGTGAAAGATATTTTGTGTTATTTATTGATGACTATTCAAGAATGGTGTGGGTTAAATTTTTAAAAGATAAATCAAAAGCTTTTTAGAAATTTAATATATTCAAGATGATGATAGAAACAAAATCTGGAAAAAGATTAAAGTGCCTACGATCAGACAGAGGTGGAGAATTCACATCTGGTGAGTTTTATGCATTTTGTGAAGAGCATGGATAAAGAGATAGACTTATTCTTCATGAACCTCACAATAGAATGGTGTTGCAGAGCGAAGGAATAGGACTCTCCTAGACACAACTAAGACTATGATGATTGAAGGAAAAGTTTCACAGATCTAATGGAGAGAAGCAGTGTACACCGTAGTATATACTTTGAATCGAGTATAAATTAGGTAGGGAATCGGTAAGAATCCTTATGAACTATGGTATGGTCATATTCCTACAGTGAAATACTTTAGAATTTTTGGAAGTAAATGCTACTTTAAGAGAGATGAGGATATTGGAAAGTTTGATCCTAGAAGTGATAAAGGAATATTTTTTGGATGTTCTAAGAAGAGAAAAGCATATAAATGTTATAACCAGAGACTGAAGAATATTGTTGAAAGTGCAAATGTTAGAGTTGATGAGAATGTTTAGAGATCATAAAGAGGTTGCTAGTATGACATAGCTGAAGAAGACAATTAGATTATGGAAGTGCAAAATCAGAATCAGGATGGATCAGAAAAGCAGAAAGAACCTGTGGAAAATGAAGTGGATATTGACATCGAAGGGTCTGCTACACAACCTACACTAAAAACTCCATGGTATGTAAGGATTAATCATTCTGAAGATGTCATTATTGGTGATAATAATAGAGGTGTTCAAACTAGAGGAAGAATTGCTAGGGATGAAACATGTTTGTTATCTAAATTTGAGCCTAAAGATATAAAAGAAGCATGTAATGATGAGAGTTGGATGAAAACAATCAGAGAATAAATTGATCAGATTGAGAAGAACAAGACTTGGATTCTTGTTCCCAGACCTATTGACAAAAATGTGATCAGTACTAAATGGGTATTCAGAAACAAATTGAATGAAGATGGTAAAGTGGTTCAGAACAAAGCAAGATTGGCATGCAAAGGATATTCATAGATGGAAGTTTTTGACTTTACAGAGATCTTTGCCCCTATTTCTAGACTTGAATTGTTAGATTACTTCTTGCATATGTAGAATACAAAAAGTTTAAAGTTTATCAGAGGGATATTAAGTCTGCATTCTTAAATGGTGAACTAGATGGAGATGTTTATATTGAGTGGCCTGATGGTTTTACTCTAATCAAGGAAGGAGATATGGTTTGTAAATTGCATAAAGATTTGTATGGACTAAAGCTATCTCCTAGAGCCTGGTATGCCCGATTGGACACGTATCTGACAAAGATTGGTTTCAGCAAGGGTATTGTAAATAGTACTTATATTTCAGAATAACATATGATAATATCTTGATTGTTGAAGTATTTTTTGATGATATTATATTTGGTGGTAATGATGAGATGAGTAGAGGTTTTGTTGATGAAATGAAAAAATAATTTGAGATGTCTATGATAGGTGAGATGAAATTCTTTCTTGGATTGCAAATTACACAAGTGGATAAAGGAATTTGTATTACATAGTCCAAGTATGTCAGAGAATTGTTGAAGAAATTTGGTATGGAAGATTCAAAACCAATAGGAAATCTTATGGTTATTGGTTGCAAGTTAACTAAGGATGATGATTCCCTTATGCTAATAAGACATTATACAGATCTATGATTGATGGATTGCAATATCTAACAAATTATAGACTAGACATATCAAATGTTGTTGGAATTGCTGCAAGATTTCAAGTTGAACCGATGGAATCACATATAGTTGTTGTCAAGAGATTTTTTAGATACTTGAAGGGTACAGTTGACTATGCATTATGGTATGGAAATGATGACGAATTTACTCTATGTGCATACACTGATGTTGATTGGGCAGGTAATGTGGATGATAGGAAAAGTACTAGTGGAAGTGCATTATTTTTGGGTAAGAGACTAGTTTCTTGGACTAGTAAGAAGCAAGATTGTATTTCTCAATCTAGTACTGAGGCTAAGTATGTTGTTGTTGCAATAAATTATAATCAAGCTATTTGAATGAAGCAAATGTTGAAGGATATAATGATAAACATTGATGAACCTATTGTTATTCACTGTGATAACTCTAGTTCTATAAATATCTCAAAGAATCTTGTCTTACATTCAAGGACAAAGCATATTTCTATTAAGTATCATGTCTTGAGGGATAATGTCAGTGAAAAGGAAGTGAAATTAGAATTTGTGTCTACTAAGGAACTTATTGTCAATACCTTGACAAAGCCTTTGTCAAAGGATACATTAGTGTATCTCAGGAAAAAGCTTGGGGTGATAGCCCCTCATGATCAGAACTAATGATTATGAGGATGGCATCAGTCCAGAAAATCTATAAAAATATCATTCACTCGATTGATGAGTTTGGGGACTACTCCTTAGGGGGAGAAGTCTTATGGTTATTATGGTTTGGTACTAAAATTTTCCTATTTTTTCCTTTTGAGGTGAGTTCAATTCTTTTTTATGTCTTTGGTGCTTTTCCATTGATGTCAAAGGGGGGAGAGATTGTATGTGAAAAACATAAGTGATTATGCTTGGGAGAGATTGTTTTGAAGTTGGATAGTCAAAGTGATCAAGTGGAAATATTTATGTCTTTGTGCATTGATCAGTTTTTCACTTTGCATGTTGCCATCAATTCCAAAGTAGGAGATTGTTGGAATATTGTTGAGCATGTCAGAGTTTGGTTCTTGTGTGTGCTGACATAAATGTTTTGTCATTGATGTCAACATACTAGTTGTTGTTTCAGATAGTGTGTTTAGTATGTTCAGTGAAGAAGATTTTAGTTGTTCGGGTGATATATTGAAGATCTTGAGTTGCGATCATGAGGTATTGTTCCATGGTGTCTATAGTTGGTCTACAGAGGTTCGCAGAAGTTTGGATGACAATTTGAGTGAGGTATGATCAAGTTGTTGGTTGTTGTTGTCTCATTGTTCTAGTGAACATGGGATGGGTATTTGGATCAATATGTCTTATATTTGATGTTTCATAGGTTGCGAAATTGGTGGTTTCATGGTGCCTTATCATTATGTTCACAACTAGTGTTGTTCATGATTCAGAGTACGAAAAGTTATCTTTTGTTGTGACAGAGTTTAATATTTTGGTGTTATTGTTGATCAGATATGAAGATGAGTTTAAATTTCATTCTGGATGGTATTCATGGTGCTTGTTGGTGTTCTTGGATCATGTGATGATCATTTTGTTGGATTGCATCATTCAAGGTAATCATATTCACTATTTTGGGTAGTGTGTTGGCATTTCTTCATTTAGGTCTTAGCTGACTTAATGGAGTAACGTATTGTGATTCTTGATGTTGCTTTGGTGACATGTTATTGTATTCGTGTTTTAATATTTGGGTCCTATCTAAGTCTTAGTCAACATGATTTGGATCACTTTGGAGATTGAGCATAATGTTTAGATATTTTATTATAATAGGTCTTAGCCGACCTAGTGGTTGATTATTCTTTGTAATCAGTATAAATGGGAGATCATTTTGTAATTATAAAGAAGTGTGTGGAAGTGTGTGATTGTAAGGATAATTTTTGATACTTGTGTTTTGCATTTAAGGCAAAGTTTGTACTTCATTGGAACTATATTGGCATTGGAGATCATATTTGTTAGTTTAGTTGTAATGGACTCTATGTTCACCCTGTTGTAATTGAAGATAGATTGGTGAACCCGACTGATGGCCAAATCTGTGATTATATTGTGAGAAGTGAGCTCTGGGAAGTGTGTTTGTAGATTATGTTGTAAGCCTATGGTTTATTGTACATCCTTTGTTCTCTATTTTCTCTTAGTCGATCAGTACTTTTAGTCTAGAGTACATTCATCTTGTGGGTTTGATTCCCACCGGGGTTTTCCCTTAACCAAGTTTCCTCGAGAACAAATCTTGGTGTTTTGTATTATGTGTTGTGGATCTTGCATTTACTGTTTATCTTTAAGGTCTGAGTGGATAAAGTGAAATTAAAAGTATTAGGTGTGTACAACTGATTCACCCCCCCTCCCCTCTTAGTTGTGCTTGCCTCCTTTTGGGCCTAACAAAAACTACCCTAATACCCTCTAGAGAAGCATTAATGCAAACCAAAACATTGTTTTTCAGGTCTGGAACTACCAATATAGGTGCACTAGTTAACTTATCCTTTAGGCTCTGTAATGGGATATGTTATCCTCAAAAAAATTCTCACAAAATGTTGATAATAACCTATCAATCCCATAAAATTGTCAACCTTAGAAGCATTCGTGGGTGTTGGACCCTCCACTATTTCCTTGAATCTTCAAAGCATCCACAACTATACCGTCACCAAATATCACATGATCAATATACTTCTCCTTAGTCTGAAATAATTCACATTTTGCCAAGTTTGCATGCAACTGATTATCACACAAACACTACAATACCTAGCGCAAATGTTGCTCACAGTCCTTAAAAGTATTGGAATATATGAGGATACCATCCAAAAAACAAAAAAAAATGATCGAAATATATCTATAAAATGTCATTCATTAATCTCATAAAAATAAAAGGTGCATTAGTTAATCTACATGGTACTAGTGTGAACTTGTAGTGACCATAATGAGTACAAAATGATATATGATGGATGTATGCCTAATGAATCCTCAACTGATGATACCCAAAATTTAGATCTATTTTGGAGAAAAAAAATCCTCCTTCATCTGATCAAATATATCATCTATTGGAGGCAAAGGGTTCTGGTTCTTCATTGTCAGTTTGTTAGGGTGTCAATAATCAATGCATAATCAGAGGGAACCATCCTTCTTAAAAAAAAAAAAGGCTAGGGCTCCCCAAGGAGAGACACTAGTTTGAATGAACCCCTTGGCTAATATCTCTTCCAACTATAACCAAAGTTCACTCAATTCCTAAGTGGTCATACAGTATGGAGCCTTAGAGATGAGCTCCACTCCAGGTACCAAATCCATGCATAAATCTATAACCCATTTTGGGGGCTTATCCGGTATCTCTCTAGGGAGAACATCTACAAGTTTTTGAAGAAAAGGATGATTAAGGGAAATATATATGCTCTCTCCTATATCCAAATCATTAATTAGCATGCAAAAAGATGACACCCTATCATGTGCACTGCTTAAGCTGCATTGTATGTATCATACAAAGAGATATGAGCTGCTAGACCCATATAATCTTCACCCCCTTACCAAAATAATCAAAGAACTAAAAGGTCTTACTCTTCAAATCAATCTTGGCTCCATGAGCATCTAACCAGTCCATACCTATCACTGCATTATAGGATCCCAATGGAATAACACGAAGATCAATAATGGTTGCAAAAGATCCTAGATCAAACTTACAACCATGGATAAAATAATATATGGTCACCTTAGCCCCGAAGGGTAGCTCAACCTACCACCTATCTCCCTACTTTACTACCACCAACCCATAACACTCTACTAAGGAAGGAGATATAAATGAATTTGTGGCTCCTAAATAAAAAAGAATAGAAGTGGAAATACCCCTTAACAAACTTGTGGTCTCAATGAGTATCCCTTGGTGCTTGACCTGTTGATGGTCCACTACTGAAAATACTCTGTGAGACCCACCAACATCTCCCACAGTAGGCTCTAAAATAGCCCACCTTTTGCTAGAGGCTTGAAATGAATGATGCAGACAACTAACCCTAGTGCTCCGCCTATCATTGGTCCACTGCTGCAAACACTCTATGAGACCCACCAACATCTCCCATAGTAGGCTCTAAAGTATCCTATCTTTGACTAGAGGCCCAAATTGAATATTGCAAACAATTAACTACAATGTGGTCGTGTTGACCAAATGAAAAACATCATGTTCCTCTACTAGAACCTCATCCTACTAGAGGTGCACTAGACTTTTGGAAACTACCCTTATTGACATATTGATGGGCACTCTGTATAGATTGTGATCATGAATAGTGATTGGTGCTCTTCTAATTGTTATAGTTCCCTAATTGAGAACCACCACCACAGCCATGAAAGAACTTCTTCTTCTATTATTTATTACAACCCTTTGAATAAGATGGGTGATTATTGGAGTTTCCCGCTTTGTATGACTGATTCTCCATGTATCCTCATCAAGAATGTGGAGCACTTCCAACCTGAATACCAACATGACCACCCACCCATTTCCAAATTATGCTCAACTAGGGTAGCCTTATCTACTGCCTCTTTAATTGTCTTGGGTTCAAGGACCCTAACTCCTTCTGCAATATGAGCGTCGAGTCCCCTAAGAAAGAGTTGTATCCTTGTATCCTACATAAGGCTTGAGCTCATAAAAATGATGCTCATACTCCTCAAATGAAATATTCAACTACCTCAAATTATGAAACTCTTATTCTCTCCTTTATCTCCAGTGATATAAGAGGAATCGAGCCCAAAAGATCTCAAGAAACTAATAAAACAATGTAATACTCAACCCTAATGCCTTTGGTTTATGCCCAAACCCTAATTTTGACCAATTAAGGAAGTAACACAATTGGTTGTGATGCAACACAACTAAAGGGAGAGTTCAACACGAGTGTTATAGCTATTAAATTTAATTGACATAAGCATGCAATTCAACTGATACAATTTTGTAATGCAATTGCCTGGTAAAGCTAGACTAGTTAATGGACAAAATAAATTGCATAAACATAACTAATAGGGCATTAATTGGGCTTTGGGAAAAAAAATGAGAGAAACCCATTTGAGATCTCTTAGTTTCCTTCCTAGAATACCTACTAATTAAAACCCTATATTCATTTAATCAAATACAAATAAACAATTTCCAAAATAAGTTCAATAAAAACTAATAAGACAAAGTATTCAAAATGCATTATAATAAAAGCATAATTTCTAGATGTTTCGATAAATGAATAACATATATTTTAGACATCACAACAACACAAAAGGCGGCACAACCATTAAAAATAGTTATAAAGAATAATGTATTTAATCCCTACATTGGGTCCTACAGAGATCCAACAAAGAAATGAAGCAATGGAGAGAAAACCAATCAAACTCATGAATAACATTCCGATCTCCACCGCTTCCAACAAATCCAATAGAAAATCAATCCAATCCCAATAGCAATATATTTCTCTCAAACCAAGGAATAAATCTCACAAAGCAATGATTGCAAATAACAATTTTCTCTCAAATTCACCAACTCCAAACACAAGATTATTCACAAATTTCTTCCCCAAATTGCAAAAGGTTTTGCCCCAAAACTTTCTAGTAAAAAATTTAAGAAAGAATGAAAATTCATCATTAAATCATTTCTTTGGGAGGTTGTAAGAGAATCAACCAATTCTCACTTTCCAACATTAAATAAAACAAGGTTAATTAAAGAGACATAAAAGATATCTCTTACACACACACACTCAACTTTATAATAAGAACTTTACAATATATCTTTAAAAAGGTAGATATTATTTAAACATATAATATTCATCCACATAAATTATATCCATAAATAAAATAGGAAGCATATAATATTATGATCTCATAATCACATTCATTAATAATAAAAGTACAATAATACTTTACACCAAAGTACCCATGTATATGTATATGTATATGTATATGTATAGGTATGTATGTATGTATGTATGTATGTATGTATGTAGGTACACCTATATATGCATGTGTACAAATTATTCATTAACTAATTTAATGATTATTAAGGATAACTTAAGAGGAAATAATTAATCAACATATACCAATTAGGACATAAGCCATAAAGACCAAAATAACTAAAATACTGATAATACACAAATGGTCAAATATGGCATAAGAAAACACTACCTGAAACATAAATCAATCATATACTCCAAATGAAAAACATCATCCAAAAATAATGAAGCCATAAAACTACATAGTCGCATGTTCATAACAAGTTATGCTCAGCCAGGTAAAAGTTGGCTTAGGATCTGTCACCCCTACAATCCGACCGATATCTCAAGGTCATGATTGTTCTTCCAATTAAATGATGAAAACGGGATAGGTTCAAGTGGGCATTGGTACTATCTCTCCTCTACCACCATCAAGGATTTCTGAGGGCATTGCTCAGGTTTGTGGATCTAGGGGAATTTGATGCTTGGTACTTGCAAACCTGCATCACAAAGATGAAGTATATACATATACATATCTCATTGCAGATAGTACAGATAATGAAGGGGACTGAGACATCATGTGGGCCTCACAAGTGAGGAACACGACTTAATCCCTTATCAGATAAACACATACATCATGGAGAAGTTCATTAACATCATATACATCAAATATATCGTATTTTAAGCATCATAAATAACATTAGCATGATAAGGGGTTAGAACATAACCATAAATCATGAAACAATAATCATCATGTAGACATCATTTAATCTTAATCATGAAGATAACATAAGTATGATATTATCCATATGAATGTATAAATAATAAACCATCTAACAACATCACAATCAAGTCCTAATGTCATAAAAACATAGAAAAATAGTCCAACACAACCAAATAATGCCCTAAGATGTTTTGAGCGCACATATATTAAAAAGGAACATGTGCGTGGGTATTACACTGATACACTAAATGGTGGATTTGAATCAATAAATGCCTAATGCCCTTGTCTAAAAATAAAATGCAAGGATTTAACTTGAATTGGGGTAGAATAATGGTATACACCACAAATAAACTTTTGTTACATGCATTAAAAGCAATTAAAAAATAATGATAACATTTGTTTTGGTTAATAGATTTTTCTTTTAAAATTAATAATTAAACCGACTCCCTTTTCCTAGATAGGAAGACAAATTGTTAATGAATAGATGGAGAAGTCGCCATTGAATTGACAACTTTCCTCTAAACTTTAGAGGTACAACTCCCTATTATGATTTAATTTTGGATTTTTTGGGGGTATGCTTTTAACCATAAAGTTGAAAAGGCGCACTAACACCTGAGCATAGACATGTTGCAAATGCGGGAACATATTCATAAACTAAAAAAGAGCAAAGATGAATGACACAAAGTTCACTCCCCTCAGCTACCACACCAAAATGATTAGGAAAATAACATCTTCTTTCAGATAGTGTGAATATTCAAGACTCAAAGTTTATAAAATAATCATACCCACGACCAAATGTGACAGACGAAATTATCCAACAATAATTATAATTAACATAGGAAAATAACAATCACAGAGGAATATAAATGAACACAAAGTTTCCAAAATTTCCCCATTATTATTTCTCAAACAAAAACAAAGAGTTCAAAGACTATAATACAAAATATCATGTTTACAAAATGATTGTACTATTATCTTCCTTTCCTCTTACAAAACTAATTGTAGACACCTAAAACTGACTCGTTGCATGTGCGCAACGATTTTACTAATATTCCTCTTAAATTATTAAATAATCTTTATTATTTAACTAAGTAATGTCTTTCTACTATATTCTAAATTCAAAATCATAATTTCTCCCTAATTCCCTAATTAAGTAATTTTAATCAGTTATTTAATAATTATACATCTAATTAATTTTCATTATATATTCTTATATATATTAATTAAATAATATAATTTAATTATTCCCTAGGTCTTTATAATTAATTAAATAATTGTGTTATTTAATTAATACTTCTACTTTATTCTTATTACATTTATGTAATAATTATAATTAATCAATCAATTCCTCGTAATATTAAATAAGTATTAAGTTATTTAATTTACTAATTATTCTTCTAATAAATAAATAATTTTATTTATATATATATTCCACACGTGTCATTAAATGAATTTTCTAAATTATTTAATTGAGTTTATTCTTCTAGTTCTCACTAACACCAAGTCTCAGTCTAACTCTTCAATCACTTTTCCTAATTCTTCATTCATGATGTCTGACTAATCCATCTAATCAGTTCTTTATTCAATCTATTCTATGCAATCTAG
The DNA here is from genome assembly GCA_018584345.1 of Thuja plicata. NCBI lineage: Eukaryota > Viridiplantae > Streptophyta > Pinopsida > Cupressales > Cupressaceae > Thuja > Thuja plicata. Next base: position 4,340,260 of record MU223453.1, on the reverse strand, counting down.
TCAACTGTCCAATCAATTTCAGGTCACTCACAATCAAATGAGTTAACAAATCAATCTATTCTCTTAACAAGTCAATCAATTCAGTCATCCATCCACTTCACTCCCAATTAGTCTCAGTTAACTGATCACACATTTGAGTTCAATTCCCTAATCAATTTGAGTTGAACTTCTCAATCAATTGAAGTTATCTCTTCAATCCTAGAATCCTTATTGAAATCCAAAAAGTCTATATAATGAGAGTTAATTCTCATAATTCGATAACCACATGCTTTGAATTCTTATGCTGTTTAATTGAGCTTGATCTGAGAGGTCACATTTGCATCAAGAAGGATAAGAACAAGAGAGGCTTCAAAATGGTTTGCATATTGTTTGAATTTAATTCATTAATATGATTTATATGCATTTCCATTATAGTCAGCTTTCTCTAATGATATTTAGGGACACATTAATAAATCTTTTGTGGTTAGATTTATTGTGTTATTGTAGATTACCTTGTCCAAAATACCCCTATCTAAACTAATATAAAAAATGTGCCCAATGTCAAAGCATTTAGTGGAACAAAATCCCCACCTCTGAAAGAAAATCCCTTGTAGTTTTTGGTAATTGATTCTTTATAACTAAAGGTTTTATAATGTTTTGATAAATCATAAAGAACTTTTCTATTCATATCTTTTAAATTACAAAAAACATAGTTATAAAGAGAACATTTATAATAAACAGCTCTAGAAAATGATATCCAAGGCACCAATATAAAGTGTATGTCTTCCTGACTTCCAATGAGCAACAACATTATTTTTGTTAGTTTTTCATATTAAAAATGGAAGTTAGTGATTTTCAATTTTTTTTGTACCTTTAGACTAGTCATCGATCTTCTAACTTTTTGTACCTTTAGACTAGTTGGCGATCTTCTTACTTTTCCATACCTTTAGTCTAGTCGGTGATCTTCTTACTTTTTCGTACCTTTAGACTAGTCGACGATTTTCTTACTTTTTTATACCTTTAGACTAGTAGACAATCTTCTGACTTTTTTGTACCTTTAGACTAGTCGACAGTCTTCTTACTTTTTCATACCTTTAGACTAGTTGGCGATCTTCTGAATTTTTCGTACATTTAGACTAGTCAGTGATCTTCATACTTTTTTGTACATTTAGACTAGTCAGCGATCTTCTTACTTTTTTGTACCTTTAGACTAGTCGGGAAGATCGAGAAATTTTTTGAGCTTTTGTACCATGGAATGTGGGTATAGAAATTGGGGCAAAGGGATGACTATAGATCAAGACTTAGTGAAAATGAAAAGGTGGCTTAAACTAGACATGATTTGAACGAGAACTTGGTTTTGGAGGAGGGGATCTAAAATCTCAAAATTGTCAGCAATCTGTAATAGCAATTAAAGATGCATTATCACGTCATTGTATTATGTTTCAAACATCTCATTCAATATAAAAAAATCCCTTCAAACCAATTAGGTTTTATTCTCCTAATGACTAGCGTTCCAAAATATTTCTGAATTTTTAAATTTTATTTAGAAATGACAAAGATATTACAATTTTATTGGGACATCGTAAGACATAAAAAAAAATCATCGACACAACATACCAAAAAAATAGAATGGCGCTCAAGCAGAACTAAAAACAATTGATGGTGTCCCTCTTAAACCAACAAAAATATTGCACAACCTAGTTTCTATGGTGCTTTGATATCATATTGGGAATCAATATTTTATGTTATAGATGCAAATATTACACACTAATTATATTACTCTCTATATTTCCTTTGTTTAATGGATGTTACAAATATACAAGAATTTCTCTCCTTTATTATAGGAGTGTTCCAATAACAACTCCCTAATATTGACAAGTTGTTTTAATAGCTTAAAATACAAACAAATAATCACACAACCATTATCTTAAAACTTTAAAAAACCTAACTAATAATGTAATATTCCTAACAACAATAATATAACTGTGAGTTATTATTACAACTCACTTTACCTCAAATATTCTAACCCATGTGTATACTAACTCCTAATAAAAATGACACATAACTGTAGGATTTGAGAGATACAAATCCACAGAACGCCAAGAATACCTGCATGCAAATAACATGTTACAGGAAAGAAGCAGAAAGAAGCAAAAGGCAAAACTCAGAAGTTACTCAAAAATGAGAGCAAAATTATGATCCAAGTTAATTGAAAAAAAGATTTACAAGGTTCAACCTATAAAGGTGAACAAAACCCTAAAGC
>MU223453.1:4301521-4336035 GCA_018584345.1 Thuja plicata | reverse complement strand
TAAGAGCCTCATAAGGCCTCTGTAGAACTGGCTGAGCCGCATCGAGGCATGACCATAGCCCTTTTGCCATAAGCAATCTGGTCATCTGCCCTTTCCAAGTGTGATAGTTGTGAGGTGTAAGGCGAGCAATAGAAGAGTCTGCCATTGAGAGAAGGTAGATAGAAGTAGAAGGGTCTCTTTGAAATAAATGATAGAAATAGAATTTGCACCCCGCACAAAGTATTATACTATCTCCCATACACTTCAAATAAGTATGTAAGCAAAAAAACAAGGAAAAAACCTAATTTTCAGATGCCTCCACTTTGACGCCAAAAAAAATTGATCAAACAAAAAAATTTGAAAATAAAACCAACATGGTTGGATTAGGCTCAAAAAGAGCTTTCCAATGATATATCACACTTTAATTTTCGATACCGTATGCAAAAATTTCTCAAAAATGGGTGCCAGTTTTCAAGAGTGAATGCCAAAAATTTAAAATTTTCCAAAAAAACCCCTTGCGGCACTGAATACCGCCCACTAAGCAGTCAAAACCACCTGTGTAGAAAAAAACCACCTTCATACCTTTTGCGCTCAAATCTCAGCATCTTGCACCTCGAAAAGCGTGCCAGGTTCGTACGACCCTCTTTCCATAAAAAATTGCCACAGCTTGCTCTGGTACCCAAAGGTGGTCAAATTTTATATCAAAATTCATCTAAATGATCCTCTGAATCCATTGGTGAGGTCAGTTTCAGCCCAAAATGTGTCCAATAAAAAACTTCCACATATCCAATAAAAAACTCTTCAAAAACTTGAAACCCTTAACCTCAAAACCTGCTTCAAAAACACCAGAACGGGCAGCAGCAGGGGAGCTCTAATACCATGTAGGATTTGAGAGATACAAATCCACAGAATGCCAAGAATACCTGCATGGAAATAACCTATTACAAGAAAGAAGCAGAAAGAATCAAAAGGCAGAACTCAGAAGTTACTAAAAAATGAGAGCAAAATTATGATCTGAGTTAATTGAAAAAAATATTTACAAGGTTCAACCTGTAAAGGTGAAAAAAACCCTAAAGCCTAAAAAAGCTAGGTTGCACATTATAATTAATAAAGATATTAATTATAATGCACCTAAGAGATAGCTTAAGAAAATAGAGTAATAAATAACTTAATTAATTAAACCGAAGTGATTTAATTAATAAGTGTAAAATATAATTACTCTAACAATAACCATAATAAATTCCCACACTCCATGCACTACCAAATGTTCCATCGGGTTGACCATCCCATTATTAGGTGATGTCTAAATCATATTTAATCTTAATTTAGAAATTTATTTAAAACTATACAACAAAAACTAATGAAAATGTATCTGTGCATTACATATTGGTGTTACACATCTCCATTTAAAAATTTATAATTTTGTTCTTTTTACAAATAAAGTTATGCTTTATATAAGTAAAATAACCCTTTTAAATATTGTCGACCATACAAAGGCAGTTCATGGTAAGTCACTCTATGTTTTTACTGACAGATCTATCTGGTGGGGTCTTTTTGTCAACAATAAACCCTTAGCTCTCACTCAAATTTGCTCTGCCAAAAGATGGAATGAGAAAGGTCTGAGTGTTATATCCAACCTTCTTGTTGGAAATAGGATGGCTACCTGGGAGTAAATTAGAAGCAAATATAATTTTCCAAGGACTCAAAAAAATACCTACACCTTGATTCAGAAAGCCACCAGTAGGCTTTTTCCTAGAAAGCTGGTCAACAGGAAAAAAGTTGTAGCTTTTATCAAACGGAAGGATGGTTCTACATTGTTGAATTTCAGTGTTAAACAAATTTATAATCTCTTCAAGTGTGATATGGAGATTTTTCAATGGATTAACTACACTTGGGGGTTCTATTGGTCTATTGAAAGGTGGCAGCTTGTTTTCAATTTCATGTGGAAATCCCCTTTAGAGCCCAAAAAGATTTGCTTTCGTTGGTCTTTACTGTTAAAAAAAATTGTTGTGGGGTCATGTTCTCTCTTATATTGGTAAAGAGCATGTTACATGTAGTTTGTGCAATTGTGTGGAATCTTTTGAACATCTATTTTTTACCTGTAAGTATGCTAAGTCTATCTGGTCTCTTTTTTGGGGGAAGTTTGTTTCTTGGAGGTCTAAACTTGGCCCCTCTTGGTAGGAACTTCTTCCTGGTTTTTTTGAAATTTTTGACTCTGGTTTAAATAAGTGTTGGATGGTCCTTTTAACTAAAATTCTTTGGCATATTTGGAAGAAAAGGAATGAGGAAATTTTCCAGGAGAAGGTGAGAATTCCTACTGATCTTAATCTTAAACTCACATTTTTTCTCTATCATGCAACATGTATCTGTTGTTATAAAAGTGCCAAAAGATAGATTCCTCATCCTAGTATGTGAAGGATCCATGATTCTATGCAAAGAAGATGTTCAGTTTGCTCATTTATATGATAAGTATAGTGATATTTTGAATGAGGAGGAAAGAGCAAACCTTCTAAAAGTGATGAAAGAAAAGAACATTGACGTGTAGAAGGAAAAGGAAAAATTTGAAGAACAATATGAGAAAATAGTCTCTCAATGGGATGATGAGATCCCTACTACTGATATCCATCCAATATTCAAGGCCAATAGACTAAGTGCTTGTGAACACAATTCTCTTTGACTAATGTACAGTGATACCTTTCTATTTCTGAAACTACTTCACATGTTTATTTTCTGATATATGATGTATAAGGGATAAGGGACCATGATATATTTGTGATGTATATGGTAGGTTAGCTATTTTAAGGCTTCTAGGCCTCAAAAAAATCTTTTTGATACATATTAATTCTGATCTACTATCTTAATAGAAAAAAATATAGTCGACCACAAAAAATAAGTTATTAAAAGCTACATAAAAAATCACAAACTATAGAGCATGAGCTCATAGCGCAATGGTGATTGTGAGCCCCTATTGATTGGTGTGCTCAAGGTTCAAATCACATGAATGACCCCAGTGCACACAGAGGAGAAGGTTTGGATCTTCCGCATGTCGTTGACCGGATGTGACGGGCGATTCATGTGGTGGAGGTGTTGACTGTTGAGCTGGTGCCCACGATGCAGTTTGGTGGAGGGAGTAGGCGCGACAGAACCGAGGGAATAAATGAAATGTGTTGGGTGGCATGGAGGATAGGAGGTAGGAGATAGATGGGCAGGGATTCATAAGGTGTTTAGCGCGAGAGTCATAAGGTTTTTAGTGGGAGAGTCATAAGGAGATTGATGTGGGAGGTATAAGGAAGGTCATCGTAGGTGTCATAAGCGTCATAGAACAGTGGAGAGATAATAAGGTGGATTTGTGGGAGGCATAAGGTGACTGTCAATGCTCATAGAGATTAAGGGAGGACATCGATATAAGTGGTCTTCACGCAAGGGAGATATAAGGAAGGGTGTGATACTACCATTGGAGGGATAAGGATTGTAATAGGATGGAAATAATGTCAATCAATTTTGAGGATGAGCTCCCTAGAAAATGTGGCATCACTGGTTCATAGCTCTAGTCAAAAGTGATTACTGACTAAAAAAAACTCACAAACTATTTCTTAAAATTATAAAATGTATTTATAATTTTTACAGTAAATCTAAAAAATAACTAGTTCAAATCATCTTCAAATTCTTAATGCTTTAGTTTCTATACCATTAGAAAGTTGAAATATGGTTTAAAATGACAATTTCAATGTCCTACTTTGACAAAAAAGTGACACACTATTGTTGGATTGTACAATATTTGGCTATGAAGGTACCCACCGAAGATATAGAGACCAAATGAAAAACACAATGAATGAGAGAGAATTTGACAAGAATAATTGTATTTCTAACAATAATATAATACAATGAATCAATTGGATTATCGACTCAATTGAAATATTGGATGATCATTACCTAGGAAACTCCTTGGTTATATATTCAAGGTAAGCACAAAGGAGTGAATAAGGCAATGACAAGTGTCATCTCATTACATGATAATCAAGAGACAACTTATCACCCATCTAAGGTAGACACACACACTCACTAGAGGTGGATCTTCCTCCAATGTGTAATAAAATTTGTGCAACATGTATAAAGAAAGCAGAGACTGATTAAGTGATAAGTGCACTAAAGGTGGAGTCAACACATAAAGTGGAATGTGATAATATGATAATGCCGCATAAAGCGAAAATGCTTTTAAAAGCTCCTATGTGATCCTCAAGTACACTAGGTGTAAATTAAACAAGGTAAATTACCTTAATTACACCAACACACCCCCCCCTTATGTAAAATTTAGGGAGAATGCACAAAAGCTAACAATGAAAGATGGGTCCTGACAACTAGGCCATGTTGGGTACCATGTAAAATGCAATGCAATATATCACAAACAAAGAAGAGAAGAAAACCCAGTAAGATAAAACTCCTCCGCAAAAGAGAGATGAAAACACGCAATGCACTTAATTATGAGAAAAAATCTTATATGAGTAAAAAATCCCCCCCCCCTAAGAGAGAAGAGGAAAGAACATGAATCCCCCCTCAATGTCAAATATTTTGCAGAGATGGTCCAAGGTGATGACCCAAACTACTCCATAGGAAGAAATAGAGTCAATGTTGCATGAAGAATGTTAAAGTGTAATAAAACCAAGTATCCATGTCGATGAAGAACTACTAATGAATCTTTCATTGCAATATGATAGAGATCATGCACGAGGACACCTGCTTGAGTATCAAATGTGTACTTGTTAATGGTAGATTGGTATGTTTTAAGTCTCGACTAGAGCCATGAACCAAGTCTCACAAAATAATTCCTAATCTACTAAGTACATAAGGATTACATCAAATATGTCATCAATGACAAAGTACAAAGAAGGATGGCACTTTATATTAGTGCATGTACAACATAAATCATTTAAAAGAATAGAATATCACATGGCAAAGATGTAAAGCTGGAAATTAAAAATGATGCCACCAAATGATTTATTGCAAATGATCATTGATGATGTCACCTGATTATATTGATATTCCAAGAAAACATAAAGGACAATTGGCCCCTCTCAATTGTTGGTTGGAGGATGTATCATTGCAATAGGTAATAGGTGGACAGACTATATTGTTCCCAATTTACAAATATTATTGACAATTTGTTTTTCAAAAAATTAATGTTTAACAAAAATAGTTATTAAAGACCCACAAAATACTTTATTAAATAATAAACAATAAATTTTTTTTTCTCTTTTTCCTTTTCTTTCTTGGGCTATCCATTTTAGTGATTACAATTGCCACAATTAGGCTAATAGACTTATATCACTACTGCAAAAGGGCAAACTAAGGTCTATGCATTACAACTCCAAAAATAAGCCAAATTATGAAAGTAAAATTTATAATCATAGTCATTATAAGCTAATAACACCATTGTAAAATACAAAAAAGGTTATGCACTTTGAAAAAAAATTGTACCTCAAAAGGTTATGCACTTTCAAAAAAAAGTGTACCTTAAAGTTGCAAAAATGAAATTATGCAATTTAAAAAAAAAAAGACAAAAAGATCATATTCCACCTACACCACTGTGTAGAGCACAAAATTATACCTCAAATAAAAAAATTCTCACAAAAAGAAGTGCAGACTGAGGGTGTTTGTGAGGAAGGTTATCTTGAGGGAGAGGTTCAAGAAAGGAAATATTTGTGGGATATTATACCTCATGTACCAGTTGGTGTAGTTGTGGAGGAGGTATTTAAGTATGATTGTGAAGAACAAGAGGCTGATAAACCATGCTCTATAAGAAATAGGAGAGCTATAAGAGACAGTACTGGCTCTAACAACTCAGAGAAGGTGTTCTCAATGAAAAAGAGGGGTAGGCCAAAGAAATCTATTTCCAGTGATACAGGGGAGAAGGGAAGTAAATGCAAAATGCTCAAATACTTTCTTTCCTTCAAGGTGTCCATGGACACTGAACCTATTAGGAATAACAGTCCACAAGACAACTGAGAGGGGGGGTGAATCAGTTGTAGTATAGATTATAATTAAACTTCAAACTTTATAAATCATATCAGCAAAAGTAAATGATAACACAGTAAATGCCAACACTATAACACAATATTTGTTGTCGAGGAAACCTTGTTAAAGGTAAAACCCCAGTGGGAATTAACACCCACAAATAATGTACTGAGAGTATAGTATCCCTATTAAAAGATATTAGCCCTGTTAGGATCTTGTTACAACATTACATTACATAGTCCCTATTAGGAGACAGATCCTGTTAGGAGTCAAAGAAAATAGTAGGCTCAATGCCAAGGCACACAACCCAAAGAAGGTTAAAGCCACCCTCAAGGATTTACAATCTGAATCAAGTGTGTAAAGCAAATACACAATCCAGTGAACTGTCTGATAGCAACTGTCTTTGCTTGGTCAGTTCCAATGAAGTATAACAATCATCAACTCTGCTCTATATCCAGCAGTCAACAAGCTTCACAACTTTCACACATCTATGTCCTTTATTCTTTGTCACATATTCTCCATAAGAAAAGATCATTCATATATACCCTCTTACAATAATTCATTAGATCGGCCAGTTAAGCTTTCCTAATACATAATTAACTAGGTTGGCCAATTAAGGCTTTCCATCATACAGATAATTATATAACCCCTTGCTAAGATACACACGGTACCCATGACAAGTAAACATCATTTACAATCCATCACATATACTTCCAGATCCGCAATCCACGCTCATAATTAATTTTACATGCTACATGTCTGAAGTCGGCCAGTAAATAGGTCTTCTCCAGAATAAATGCCACAACTGACATCACCAGTAAAAAAACAACAATTGAACTCAACCCATTACTCTAATATATGTCGGCTATTCACCAGTAAGCTTGCATCATCTAAAGTATCTTCGCCAAAAAGATATACCAGAAACACATAGACCTACTCTGTCCAGAATCACAGTTACAGTCCAGAAAACCTGTCTTCACCAAATCAACTATAACATCCACAATATGTAACCTTCAGTTAAGCAACCTTAGGAATAAGGTCAAAACACATCCTTCTACTAAAATCCAACTTTGATCATTCTGAATCATTCGTATAGCGTCCATACGCTTCTTCCAGTCAAGTAGTTAGTTAGTCTTCTTCACAAAAATATATGTTGACATCAGTGACAAAACATGAATATCAACAGCATGATCAGTAACCAAAACTGATATCATCCAACAATCTCCCCCTTTGGCATTGATGGTAACATATGGGAAAATCCATATGCATCAACCCAAAAGTAATCTCTCTCAATACAATCTTCTCAATATCCCCAGCACAAATCTCCCTAAAATAGTAGAGATTTTCACATAGATTCCTTCCCCCTTTGGTAGCAATGGAAAAGTGTGGGCCATAACTCATTTGTAGTCTTCTATAAGGTGTAGCTTTTTCAAATCTTCATGTCCAACAATTAGGTGCAAGATCACCCAAATGTACTCCATAGTGTTCTCCTGCGATCAGTCCCCCTAAGGAGTAGATCCATACATCAATTCCAGAGAGTGATATAGCTTTGAAAACCACTGGACTGATCCATATCTGCATCAATTAATTACCACTAGGAGGGGCCACCACCCCAAGCATGCCTCTGAGATATTCAAAAGCATATTTTGGCAAAGGTTTGGTAAATATATCTGCTATCTGTTCCTTTGTGCTAATGTACTCCAGTCTAATTGCTTTATTTTCTACCTTCTCCCTCAAGAAATGATACTTAATAGAAATATGCTTAGTTTTGAATGCATTACAGGATTCTTTGACATGTTTACTATGTTGGTGTTATCACAATGAATAACCACTGGCTCTTTGAAAGTTATTTCGATGTCTTCCAACATTTGTTTCATCCAAACAACTTGTGTGTAATTTATTGTAGCAACAACATATTCTGACTCAGCAGTAGATTGAGCAATACAGTTCTGCTTCTTGCTCAACCAAGAAACCACTCTTTTCCCAAGGAAAAATTCACCACCACTTGTACTCTTCATATCATCCACATTACTTGCCCAATCAGCATTAGTAAAAGCCTGCAATGTAAAATCATCAGATTTCTCATACCATAATCCATATTCTATTGTCCCTTTCAGATATCTGAAAATTCTTTTCACAGCAACAAAATGTGTTTCTTTAGGATCTGCCTGATATCTAGCCACAATTCCAACTGCATTGGTAATATCTGGTCTAGTGTGTGTTAGATATTGTAGACCTCCAAACATTGATCTGCACTTAGTCTAAACAACACTTTGAGTCTCATCACTATTAGTTTGTTTGTTTCATGTTACCATAGGTGTTCCAATAGGTTTACAATCTTCCATTCCAAACTTTTTTAACATTTCTTAAAGATACTTGGTCTGAGATACAAAAATGTCATTCTTACTTTGATTAATTTGCAAACCAAGGAAAAATTTCATCTCACCAATCATTGACATTTCAAATTCATTTTCCATTTCTTTAGCAAACTTCTTACTCATCTTATCATTGCCTCCAAAAATGATATCATCAACAAAAACTTCTATAATCAAGATTCCATCTTCTTCAGTTCTTAAGTATAAATTACTATCTGCATTACCTTTCCTAAAACTAAGATGAAGTAGATATTTGTCCAATCTTGCATACCATGCCCTTGGTGCTTGTTTCGGTCCATACAATGCTTTCTTTAGTCTGCAAACCATGTTTTCAGCATTTGTCAAAGGAATTAACCATCAGGTTTCTCAATGTAAACTTCTTCTTCTAAATCACCATTCAAGAATGATGACTTCACATCCATTTGATAAACCTTAAAGTCTTTATGTGCAACATAAGAAAGGAATAATCTCACACTTCCAATCTAGCAACAGGAGAAAATGTTTCTTCATAGTCTATACCTTCTTGTTGTAAGTAGCCTTTACATAGCAGTCTAGCCTTGTTTCTTACTAATGTTCCTTCCTCATCCATCTTGTTTTTGAAAACCCATTTAGTGTCAATCACATTTTTGTTCTTAGGTCTTGGAACCAAATCCCAAGTCTTTTTCTTCTTTATTTGTTCAAGTTCTTCTTCCACAGCTTTAGTCCAAGATCCATCTCTACATGCTTCATTAGTACTTTTTGGCTCAACTTAAGAAATCAAACAGATCTCATCTCTAACTCTAGATCTAGTCATCATGCCTTTGCTTGCATCACCAATAATTTGATCTTCAGGATGGTTCTTCTTAACATGCCTTTGTGTCTTCAATGTCTCAGTAGCTTTAGTCTGTTCATTTTCAATCTCATCGTCAATCATCAAAGATTCTTCAGGTTTAGCAGTAACCTCTTTTGTTTTTGTAATCTGACCACAATCATATATCCTTTCCTGAATATTAAACTTTTCATCTATCCTCACATTGGCGCTTTCAATCAATTCCCTCAATCTCAAATTGAAACATTTATAAGCTTTACTCTTAGTGGAATAACCAAGAAAGATTCCTTCATTACTTCTAGCATCGAACTTGCATATCTCATCATCTCTCTTGATAAAACATTTACTTCCAAATATTTTGAAATATTTCACAGTAAGTGTATGATTAAACCATAATTCATAAGGATTTTTATTTGTACCTTCTCTATTCTAAATTTTGTTTGGTGTGTACACAACAATCCCAACTGCTTCTCTCCAGTGAACATGTGACACATTGCCTTCCAGCAACATAGTCCTTGCAACATCTAATATAGTTATGTTTCTTCACTTTGTTATCCCATTATGTTGTGGAGTTCTAGGGGCTGAAGTCTATCTGTGTATTCCATTTTCTTCACAGTATGCATTAAACAGCTCTGATGTAAACTCTCCTCCTCTGTCTAATCTCAAACACTTCAACTTTAAACCAGATCATTCTCAACTTTTTCTTTGAATAACTTGAACTTGTCAAATGCTTCAGATTTCTCTCGTAAATATGTAACCCACATCATTCTAGAAAAGTCATCAACAAATAGTATAAAGTACCTTTCACCACAATATGATCTTGTTTGTGTAGGACCACACAGATCTGTATGTACCAGATCCAACTTTGCTTTTTCTGAATAAGCTTAGCTTTTAAAAGTGCTTCTAGTCAGCTTCCCCATAACACATTCTCTACACATAGTGTTAGATGGCTTTACAATCTTAGGTAGATCTCTTACTGCATTAGTTGTACTTGCCTTCATAATGTTATCAAAGTTAACATGATAAAATCTTATGTGCCATAACCAACTATCATCAACCTTCACAATAAAACAAGAAGCTTCAGATGTGTTCAATTCAAATACATTACCTCTGGATTTAGTACCAAATTCGATCAGGTCTCTTGATTTAATCTTGATAGAACATTTCCCATTAATGAAGTTCAATTAATAACCCTTGTCCACTAGTTGTCCAACACTCAACAAATTATGCTTAAGTCCATTAACAAGTAATACATTGTCAGTGTTAGTCTTTCCATCCAAAGAGATAGATCCAACTCCAATAATAAGCTTAGGAGTATTGTCACCAAATCTGACAACACCTCCATCATGTCTTTTCAAACTCACAAACTTGTTTTTATCTCCAGTCATATGATGTGAACAACCACTGTCTATAACCCATTTAGATTTCTTTTCAACTTGAGATACTAAAGCTTTTTCCTCATGCATAGTACATCATCCTTAATATAAATAAATCCAATTTCATCATAGTCACCATCATCATCATCTGATATACCCTCACTAGCATAATAACACTCCTTGTCTTTTGAATATTTAGACTTGAAAAACTTAGGTTTATTCTTTGGAACTCGTGTAGGACATCTAGATGCAAAATGACCAATCTTGTTACATGAAAAACATTTCAAAATTAATTTGCCTTCAAATTTACCCTTACCTCTATTTTGTCTTCTAGCAATCAGTGCCACAACTTCATCTAGATTTCTTTCTTCCTCCTATATTTGTTCCCATTCATCAGCATAAGCTCCAAGATCTTCTCTTATGTCACCACTGCTGGTGCTTGCATTTCCAGATAAGGTTTTTTTTTTCTTGTGCACGGTTGCCTTGAATATTGACTCAACTTTAGGTAGAGTGTCTCCCAATTCTATGACCTCAAATATAGTTATCTTTCCAATCAACATTTCTCTGGTGAAGTTTGGTGTGAAGGGTATAATTTATTCTATAGCTTGTACTTTGGTTCTGTATACAGGGGTCAAAGAGCTGAGTATCTTTGCAATCACTTCTTCCTCACTATAAGTTCCTCCAGAGTTTCTAATGCTAGTAACCACTTCAGTAATTATTTATGCATATGCCCTAATGTTATCATCTTCTTTCATTTTTAGTGATTTCGTCTTTGTCTTCTAGTTCTGTAACTTTGCTCGCTTTGTAAACTTGTCTCCAACATATAATGCTTCCAGTCTTGTCTAGATCTCATGTCAAAGTCCAAGTCTTTTAATTCAGTGAATTCTCCTTCTGAAAGAGTACTGATCAAAGATTCCATTGCAACCATATTACATGAAAATAACTTCTTCTGATATGCAGAAGCCTTTTCTAACTTATCCTTAGTCGCTATCTTTTCATTCTTCTTTGTGATCATCCAGTAATCAATTCCCAGACATAGAAAATGTGTTATCATCTTGTTCTTCCAACTATCAAAGTTTTTAGGATCAAACTTTGGACTATCCTTCCTGTAGTAAGTCATCTTCAGGATCACCTCAAGCTGTTAAAATTTCTCTCTAAGGACCAGTAGCTCTGATACTAATTTTTAGGAATAATAGTCCACAAGACAACTGAGAGGGGGGTGAATCAGTTGTAGTATAGATTATTAAACTTTAAACTTTATAAATCATATCAGCAAAAGTAAATGATAACACAGTAAATGCCAACACTATAACACAATATTTGTTGTCGAGGAAACCCTATTAAAGGTAAAACCCTAGTGGGAATTAACACCCACAAATAATGTACTGAGAGTATAGTATCCCTATTAAAAGATATTAGCCCTGTTAGGAGCATGTTACAACATTACAGTACATAGTCCCTATTAGGAAACATACCCTGTTAGGAGTCAAAGAAAATAGTAGGCTCACTGCCAAGGCACACTGGCCAAAGAAGGTTAAAGCCACCCTCAAGGATTTACAATCTGAATCAAGTGTGTAAAGAAAATACACAATCCAGTGAATTGTCTGATAGCAACTATCTTTGCTTGGTCAGTTCCAATGAAGTATAACAGTCATCAACTCTGCTCTATATCCAACAGTCAACAAGCTTCACAATTTTCACACATCTCTGTCCTTTATTCTCTGCCACATCTTCTCCACAAGAAAAGATCATTCATATATACCCTCTTACAATAATTCATTAGGTCGGCCAATTAAGATTTCATAATACATAATTAACTAGGTTGGCCAATTAAGGCTTTCCATCATACAAATAATTATATAACCCCTTTCTAAGATACACACGGTACCTATAAGAAGTAAACAAAAATTAAAATCCATCACATATACTTCCAGATCCGCAATCCATGCTCATGATTAATTTTACACGCTACATGTCTCAAGTCGGCCAATAAATAGGTCTTCTCCAGAATACACGCCACAACTGACATCACCAGAAACAAAACAATAATCAAACTCAACCCATTACTCTAACATATGTCAGTTGTTCACCAGTAAGCTTGCATCATCTAAAGTATCTTTTCCAGAAAAACAGAGACCTGCTCTATCCATAATCACAGTTACAGTCCAGAAAATGAGTCTTCACCAAATCAACTGTAACATCCACAATATGTAACCTTCAGTCAAGCGACCTTAGTAATAAGGTCAGCACACATCCTTCTGCTAAAATCCAACTTCGATTGTTTTGAATCATTCGTATAGTGTCTATACGCTTCTTCCAGTCCAGTATCTAGTCTGTCTTCTCCACAAAAATATATGTTGACATCAGTGACAAAACATGAATATCAACATCATGATCAGTAACCAAAATTGATATCATCCAAAAGAACCTTAGATATAAGTATGAATCTTAATTGTTTATATTGGAATATCACGGGTTTGGAATTCCTTTACATAAATTGTGCCATTAAAAGGTTTCTTATAATGCACCAAAATATTGATGTTCTCATGTTGCAGGAGTTGAAAGTTGTTAATTTTTTGTTCGACATTAGCCTGAAATGTATATGGAAGGATTCAATAGTTTTTAAAACTAATCATTGTAAGGGGAGAGGAGGATCCTCTATTTTAGTGATTTAAAAATGAGCTAAAGCTATTGTTAGGGAGGGGGTTTCCCCTGTAATCATGCAGTCTGGGTCATTATGAACTTCAGTGGTAAATAGATTTGAGTGTGCACAGTATATGCATCTAATGATTATCAAGAAAGAATTGAATTGTGGAAACGATTGTCTCTGCTTGAACAAGTCATGTGGGTTATTGGTGGTGACTTTAACATGATTGAATCCCCTGTTGATAAGTCAAGATGCAGTAAATTCAAGTAGAAGGTGATAACATGTTCTATTGGTCCAGGATGGTCAACAAATTGAAAATTTTAGACCCTCTTGATGGGAAAAAGGATGAAACCAGAGGATTGTGGTACACATGGTGTAGCAACCAACAAGGAACTAGAAGGATTTATAGTCGTCTAGATAGATTTTATCGAAATAAAGATGTGCTTAAATTTGTTAAAAATAATAATGAAAGATGTGTGCAAGTCAAACCTTACACACTCTCTGACCACCATCCAATTCAGACTATTGTAACCCTTTTAAATAGCCCTATGAGTCCCAAGAGTAGAAGAGATCATTTTGCACTAAACACAAGGCTCCTTTTAGATGAAGATGTGTTGAATGTGGTTGGTATTACCAAAAACTTTAATATATTGTTTG
Source organism: Thuja plicata (assembly GCA_018584345.1). Classification (NCBI taxonomy): domain Eukaryota; kingdom Viridiplantae; phylum Streptophyta; class Pinopsida; order Cupressales; family Cupressaceae; genus Thuja; species Thuja plicata. The sequence continues at coordinate 4,322,181 of MU223453.1, read as the reverse complement.
TACAATTCAAGGAGTATATGGAATCAAAATGTTAAGTCTTGGAGAGGTCTGTTCCAAACTATAGGTAGGAAAAAACCTAAGGACATGAGATGGGCAGAGACCATTCTTCATGATGAACTTTGCAGAGCAGAGAATGTCCTCCAATTATATCTGAGCAACCTTGAGGCGAATGAGTCTCTGACTAAGCTCAATCATGGTTTGAGACAGATGCAAAATGTAAGGATTACAGGGGCCAAGACAAGAACTAGAATCAATTGGTTGGAACATGGAGATAGAGGATCCAAATTTTTCTTTCAATTTCTTAAAACTAAGGTAGCTAAGGTTAATATTGAATCCATACATGAAATAATAGAACTATCATAGAGCAGAAGGAGAATTTGGAGGTTTTTAAATCATTCTATAGTAACCTATTTACTTCAGAAGACTTTAATCAAGATAAGAAGAAGACTAGGGAGAGGATCAAAGACATTATCCCTAAGAAGGTCAAAGAAGGCGATGTTTTGCTTCTAGCTAGAGATATTTCTCTAACTAAAATCAATCAATCTATTCTTTCTCTCAGTAATGACAAAGCTCCAGGGCTTGACGACCTCGTAGCGAAACTCTATAAAAAGTACACAGAGTGGATAGGAGAGGAATTATTGGATGTATATCTTGAGGCCATTAGAATAGGGTCTCTAGGGGTATAAATTAATAGGGGATTAATTAAAATTATTCCCAAGGATGGAGATAGAAACCTGAAAAAAAATTAGAGGATTTTGGCTCAGCTGATAACCAAAAGATTGGAGAATGTTCTTCCCAATGTTGTCAACCCTAGTCAAACTGAGTTTGTCAAAGGAAGATATATACTTGAGAACCTATTAAATTTTTGGGAATCCATGGACTGAGCTAAGGAATCTAATCATAGGGCAGTGATGATACTTGTGGATTTTGAAAAAGAATATGATCAGATAGAATGGTAGTTCATCTATATGATGCTTGAAGGTTTGGGTTTTCCTAGTAAGTTTTATCTACTGGTTAAAGTGCTCTTTCATGATGTGAATTCCATGATAGAAGTAAATGGGGATAGATCATACACTAATAATCTATCTAGATCAATAAGGCAAGGGCGCCCTTTGGACCTGACACTATACGCTCTTGCAAAAGATGCACTTCACTACCTAATGAGAGACAATTCACTCTCCCCCTAGTGAAAGACATATCTCTCCCAGATAAGGAGGATTTGATTAACATACAGTTTGTAGATGATACAAATTTCCTAGTGCTATTAGAAGAAGGTAATATTAAAGTCTTGTTGGATAAGTTAGAAATATTTTTTTTACCATTTGGGAGAAAGGTTTCTCCCCAAAAATCTGTCATGCTAGGATGAAAAGCATTCCCCCCACCTGGTTCTCATATTCTCCCATCCCTTGGGGTGCTTCGAATCACATAGTCAAATATCTTGAGGTCCTTTTTTTGATAAGTCCTTACTTCAAAGAAATGTGGGCTTGGATTCAAGACAAGATTGATAAAAAGTTAAAGAAATTGAACAATCAGTATCTCTCTCGCTGGGAGAGTGTAGGTGTTTTAGAAGATCATTTATTCCTATAATAGTTACTTCTCTTCAGCTTGACTCTTCTATTAGTACTAATTTAATCATATTCAGAAACAAATCCAAGATTTTCTATGGTCAGATGACAAGGGTAGAAAGAAAAGGCATGCAGTTAAGTGGGTCTGGTGTTCAATGAGTAAGAAGGTGGGAGGGTTGGGTTTGAAAGATCTTAAGATGCAAGGAATTTCTTTGGCAACAGATTGGATTTTAAATCCGTTCAAGGATAGGAGCCATGGAAAACCCTTGTAAGAAATAATATTGAAAGAGTTGTACCCAAGTAGAGCCCCACTTGGAAGGGATTGCCTATGTGTGACTTGATTGTTGGAAATTTTCCCATTAGGACAACAGGATCATTGGTTTTCAAAGAAATTTGGAAAGCCTGGTATTGTGTGAGAATTCACATTTCACAGAAATGATTTATTGACAATAACAATAGATTGTGCGATGAAAGATCCCTTTGGTGGAGTCTAAATCATAAGGATAAACCTCTTGCTCTTCTACAAGGTATCTCTGCTAAGGTATGGGCTACCAAAGGGATTTTACTATTCAATGACATTTTTTATAAAGGTTATTTGATATCCTAGAAAGTGATTATGAAGAATTTTGGCATTCCCACTACACAATGGAGAACCTACCATGTTATCAAAGATGCTCGTGCTACTTTGTCTCACCCCATTGTGTGCTCTTCTAACCCCTGCAGATTCATTAAATTTTCTTGGCCCGATGGCTCCACCATTTCTTCTGTTAAAGAAAAAAATGTTTATCCCCTGCTTGTTGATAGTTTTGATATTATCAATCATGTGGTTGGTACTTAGAATCTTAACCCTGACCACTCGGTATGGTGCCCCTCCTTTTGCAATATTTGAGATAGACCACTTGAACCCAAAAAGGTTTTGTTGGTTTGGAGCCTCATCCTCCATAGGATTCCTATTCATACGACTGATGGGGACATTAACTCTTGTGCTATTTATAGAGTTCCTAAGAATGTGCATCATATATTATTTAATTTCTTCTTTGTTAAAGAGGTTTGGGAATTATTTAGTTTCCTGATTGGTGTTAATGTTAGTCCTTGGGAAGTGGTTGTTGGGCAGGTCCAAGGTCTCCTCAAAGAAGATAATCTCTATTTATCTATTCTCTCCTATGAAGTTTTGTGGACTATCTGGAAAACAAGGAACAATGATATGTTTAGTAGTAGAAGTAGGATCCTTACTGAGTCTCTGCAAAGTCTCATTATCTATGATGTTATTTCATAGGTCACAGTTACATTGAGGATGTATAGGAGAAAATTTAAGAGGCTTCTAAGAGATGGTATAAAAAGGATTTTGTGTGGGATATTTCTCATGGTTTTACATGGGCCAAAACCACGGAAGAAGGAGTCCCCTTTGAAGTAGCCTTAGACAATTTCATGTCCAATCTAGAGGAACAATGTAGAGTTGAAAGGAGGGAATAATAGGGCATACATGATGATCATCCGCTCAAAGAAGCAACCATTATTGTTGCAAATCCAACTGTACCCATTCATGCTACAGATCCGATTATAGATGCTACACCTAGTATTGTGCCAAGAGTTGAAATTGCAGTTCTCAGGTGTAATGAAGGACCTTTGGGGTGGTTGGCATGACTCACATCCCCCCAAAGGGATCAACAGATATCTGAGATTTTTCACGTTTTTTGTATATCTATTTTTGTTGAGTTGATCATCATATATGTAATCTTTTACAATCCGATGTAACTTTTTTTGGCTTAGTACTATGATGTAATATATGTATCCTAAAATAGTATGACTCTGATCACAATGCTCAGTAATGACATAATGCTTCTATGATGTATGCAATTCCTCCTTATAAGTTATAGAAAAAACTTTGTTGACCACAAAAAATATTTTATTAAAAGCTACATAAAAACTTACAAACTATTTCTTAAAATTATAAAATGTATTTATAATTTTTACAATAAATCTAAAAAATCACTAGTTCAAATTATCTTCAAATTCTTAATGCTTTAGTTTCTATACCATTAGAAAGTGGAAATATGGTTTAAAATGTTGATTTTAATGTCCTACTTTGAAAAAAAGTGACACCCACTATTGTTGGATTGTAAGATTTGGCTATGAAGGTACACACCCAAGCTCTAGAGGCCAAATGAAAAATAGAAAGAATGAGAGAAATAATTTGACAAGAATAAACTATATTTCTATCAATAATACAAAACAATGAATCAACTAGATTATTGACTCAATTGAAATATTGGATGATCATTACCTAGGAGACCCCTTGGTTATATAGCCAAGGTAAGTACAAAGGAGTGAATAAGGTAATGAAAAGTGTCGTCTCATTGCATGATAATCAAGAAACAATTTATCACCCATCTAAGGTGGACACACGCATCCACCAGAGGCGAATCTTCCTCCAATGTGTAATAAAGTTTGTGTGACATGTGCAAAAAAATGGAGAGTGATAAAGTGATAAGTGCACTAAAGGTGGAGTCAACACATAAAGTGGAATGTGATAATATGACAATGTTGTCTAAAGTGGAAATAATTTTGAAATCTCCCATGTGATCCCCAAATATAATTAAGTAAACTGTAATTAGTACCTAGGTGTGAATTAACCAAGGTAAATTACCTTAATTACACCAACACCCCCTTTAAGTGAAACTTGGGGAGAATGCACAAAAGCTAACAATGAAAGATGGATCTCGACAACTAGGCCACATTGGCTACCATGTGTAATGCAATGCAATATCTCACAAACAAAGAAGAGGATTAAACCAAGTAAGATAAAACTCCTTCCCAAAAGAGAGATGAAAACACACAATGCTCTTAATTATGAGAAAAAAATCTCTTATGAGGAGAATTCTACCCCTTCCCCCACCCATAAGAGAGAAGAGGAAAGAACATGAAGCCCCCCTTAATGTAAAATATTTTGTAGAGATGGTCCAAGGTGACGACCAAAACTCTTCCATAGGAATAAATAGAGCCAATGTTGCATGAAGAATGTTGGAATGTAATAAAACCAAGTACCCATGTTTATGAAGAACTACTGATAAATCTTTCATTGTAATATGATAGAGATCAGGCATGGAGACACCTCTTTGAGTATCAATTGTGTACTTGCTAATGGTAGATTGGTATGTTTTAAGTCTCAACTGGAGCCATGCACCAAGTCTCACAAGATAATTCCTAATATACTAAGTACATAGGGATTACATCAAATATGTCATCAATGACAAAGTACAAAGAAGGGTGACACTTTATATTAGTGCATGTACAACATAGCTCATTCAAGAGAATAGAATATCACATGACAAAGATGTAAAGCTCGAAATTGAAAATGATGCCACCAAATGATGTATTATAAATGATAATTGATGATGCCATCTAATTAGATTAACGTTCCAAGAAAATATAAAGGAGAATTGTCCCCTCCCGATTGTTGGTTGTAGGATGGATCATTGCAACAAGTAATAGGCGTACAAACTATTTTGTTCCCAATTTACATATATTATTGACAATTTGTTTTTCAAAAAATTAATGTTTAAGAAAAACATTTATTAAAGACCCACATAAATAATTTATTAAATAATAAAGGATAATTTAGTTTGTTTTCTCTCTTTTTTTTCTTTCTTTCTTCCTGGGCTTTCCATTTTAGCGATTACAATTGCCACAATTAGGCTAATAGAATTACATCACTATTGCAAAAGAGCAAACTAAGGTTTATGCATTACAACTACAAAAATAAGCCAAATTATGAAAGTACAATTTCTAATCATAGTCATTATAAACTAATAACACCATTATAAAATATGAAAATGGTTATGCACTTTCAAAAAGATTGCACCTTAAAAGAAGTCTGTATGAGCCCGAATGAGGTCTTGAAAGTTGCAAAAATGAAATTATGCAATTTTCTAAAAACTTTAGATACAAAGATCAGATTCCACCTACACCATTGTGTAGAGCACAAAATTCTACCTCAAATAAAAAAATTGCTCGCAAAACAAAGTACAAATGACTGCGATATCATTGTTTGAAAATCGCTTATGTAATTGCAATGCTTGAATCACCGCCACACCTCCAAACTTCAAATGGCTATAGATTTGATCTCTGACGTTCGATTTGGATGAAATACAAGTCCATCTTGGGGTTTTCAGACCTCTTTAATGTGGTGCCAACCTTTGATTTGCACCAACAAGCTCCAATTTTTCCTTGCAATAGAAAGACAAAAAAATAGAACCCCCCAAAATCCACCAAAATATGCACTCAAATATCTCAAAATAACTATCTAATGGAACTCTATGGGCTCTCATACCATGCAAGATTTGGTTGTGAAGGTAGCCACCAAAGATCTAGAGACCAAATGGAAAGCATAATGACATGAGAGAAATAATTTGACAAGAATAAATGGTATTCCTATGAATAATACAATTCAATGAATAAACTAGATTATTGACTCAAATAAAATCAACTGAAAGATTGGATGATCATTACATAAGAGACCCCTTGGTTATATAGCCAAGACGAGTAAAAAGGAGTGACTGAGACAATGACACTTGTTGTCTCATTTCATGATAATCGGGAGCCAACTTATCAACCATCTAACGTGAAATCGTATGTCCACTAGAGGTGGATCATCCTCCAATGTGAAATAAAGTCTATGCAATATATGCAACAAAGGTGGAGAGTGATAACATGATAAGTGCACTAAAGGTGGAGTCAACACATAAAGCGGAATGTGATAACATGACAATACGGTGAGAACATGATAAGTGCACTAAAGGTGTAGTCAACTCATAAAGTGGAATGTGATAACATGACAACACCACCTAAAGTGGAAATGCTCCTAAAAGCTCCTATGTAGTCCATAAATAAGCTTAAGTAAAGTGTAAATAGTACCTAGGTGTGATTTAACCAGTGTAAAATAACTTAATTACACCAACAAGGATCATCTCAAGGAGAGGACAATAATAGTGAAAATTGCTCAAGATGTCATTTTCCCTTATGTTTTAAGATTACTTTAATTATAATATCTATTATGTAATAACAAGTCTGCAAGTGACATACTCTTGCATAATTTTGACACCAAATCGATCCTATGTTACTCATTCCTAAAAGTTAATCCTAATTCTTGGATCTACCATTTATAATCCCATATTACATTTGTAGATATATAATTGACCTAGGATATTTTCACAACCATGAATTTACACCCTAAGATTTTATAATTTAAAATCAAATTAAATATTTTCAAGTATTTTCTGCTAGCCAACCTAGCACATGTTTGTGTCAATTATGTGCTATATTTTATTTAAAGACATTCATTTTATAAAAATACATAATGGAAAATAAAAAATATTGTGAGAGAATGCTCATGATACAACAATAAAAATGATTACCATAGAATAGTGGGGCTTCTTTCTTGTAGTGCCTACAACCAAGGTTCACATCCCCACAGGGTCGCTCTCTATCGTAGTTCTCAATGGAGAGTTGCTAACCTTGACCCTGGTGAAATAGTGGAGCTTCTTGCCTTTAGAGCTTACAACCAAGGTTTAAAATTTTTCATATATAATAACATTTGAGTTGTGATTTATCATCATGTCCGTTGTTCTACCATCTGTCTTAATGACTCTTCCCGCACCTGTGAATTCAAACACAAAAAGTGGTGATTTTCTAGTTGTAGGAGATGTGACTTGCCATGGCCTACAAGGTACGAGCGATCTGTCGTTGGGCTTGGTGCTTGTTTTTGTAGTCTCTAGTATGCCTTATGCTCCTGATGGTGGGCTGGGGGGTCGTGCTCTCATCCCAAACTTTCCTTAGGTGTTTTGGGTGTTCCACACTTGGTTGTTGGTGATTCGAGGGTTCTTTCTCCTAACACTACTAGTAGAAGGGTTTTTGCTAGAGTGGTGCATACTGGGCACTCTTGACAGAGACTCGGTATTGGATCTGCTCAGGTTGTGCCCCTAAAGCCTCTCTCTACTACTGGTGGACAACGTTTTTGTCATGTTGCCAAATTTGTTGTTGCTATTCCTTTAAAGGAGAAATCTCAACCTTTGGCCTATGCCAAGACATCCCTTTTCATGGTGTGTGGCCCAGATGTGGTGGATAATGTGATTTTTTACCAACGTTGTGGGTTGGTTTGTAGATTTGTTGTCTTTTGGCCCTCTCTTCTTGATCTACATTGTAGGGTGTCAGATTCTTGGAGATCTTTAGTCTCTGGTAACATTGAGCTTTTCCCTTGTGCAAAAGGATTTTTTATTGTTGCTTTTACTTCTGCTGAATAACATGATTTGGTGTTGAGTAAGTCATGGGTGTGGGGGAATCGCTCTCTCTCGCCCAAACCCTAGACAATTTCCTTTAACCCTCTTACTGAATTGCTTAGTGTGCGTTTAGTGTGAGGTTGTTTCCCTAATCTTCCCTTTCATTTTTGGGAGAATTCCTTCTTTGAGGCCATCAACACTTTTTTAAAGGTGGATGAGGTTATGACTGCTATGGCCTCTCTACCCTTTCTTGCATTTTGGTTGACATTAACATCTCTACACCCCTTCCTGGGGAGGTAGTTCTCATGGCTGGGGATAGGCCATGGACTCAATCACCTGTGTATGAGGGCCTCCCCTTTGAATGTTGGTAGTGCTTCTCTACTGGTCATTTGACTAGAAATTGTTCTCTCTTGTATCGCAAAGGTGCTACCAACTTAGTGGACTCAAATGATGATCCTTTGATTGTTCAAGCCTCAGACTCTTCCTCTAATGACTCTTCATAAGTTGATGATGACTCTCCATAGAGTGATGCTCCTACTGAATTGGCCTCCTCAGACTTGGTGGATCTAACTTCACCTCTTACTATTGGTGTGGTCCCCTCTGGCTGCACAAACCCTTCTTCCACTAATGTTGCCCTTGATCTACTCTATCCTCTGGTTGTTGAGGTACAATATTGCCAACACTTTAATCTCATTGTTGATTCTCTCACAAAGAGGGTTCTACCACCTTCTCCTTGTGGTAGGGACCCTAGTGAAAGTGTCGCTTGGACAATTGTTTGCAGGTGAAGAAAAATCACTCTGCAGTCTAGATCATTCTCCTCCCCATGACGTGGGTGAGTTTTCTACCCACTCTTGATGTGGGTTACTAGTTGTGCTACTAGTTTGATGTTAATGGTATGTTGTTTTAACGCCCTCAGGTTGTAGTTTTTTAAGGGATAACACCCCTGTTTTGTTGCTTTTATTATAAAAAATAAACATTATATTAGTTGTCTCTATTTGTTTGTTGTTGCCTTTGGTCTTGGTTCATCATCATTGAAATGGTCCACCAAGGGCTACACCGAGGGGACTATGGCTCTTCCTTAACAAGTTCCGAGATGACATCTATATAGATTGCTCCTCTCGAGACATAAGTACAATAAGTGGACATGAACCTACAACAATCATTCATTTTTTACCATTCGACTTCCACAAATCTAGATTCAATTGTGTACACCAAATCATTTCAATCATTATATAAGACTTAGAATTAAGCTTAAATGAAACATAAATAATTTACAAACATCTAATTAATCCCCAACTTTTTTAATATCATTTTCCTCCCTTCAAAATCTAACTAATTACCTTGTTTTATTTATTCACATTTCCACTTTCTTTAAATTATCAATCCCAACTCAAATATCTAAACTAATTGTTTGTTTAATTAACCATAATATTTGTACAAATGTAATTTATTCTGTTACAGTCTTATTGTATTTGCCGTAGGCAATATACTATTGCATTCACTTGTGTAGAATTAGTTAATTAGTTTTGCACCAATCAACCAATTATAAGTCACTATTTTTTACTCATTCAAATATTTCTAAAGTTTAGATATTTATTTATTCATTTTCTATATTCTACAAATTACTTATCTCAAATATGATTGGCTGAATTAGTTTGGTGTAATATGAGCCCTTTTTTGGACAGTTTCAATTATTTTTGTGTTGATTTTATTTTAACCATGGTTTTTAATGTATAACTCATACGCCACTTAATTTATTTTGAAATTATTCTTTTAATTCACAATATAGTATAGTTTTTTTATCGGTAAAAGGCCAAGGCATAATTTTATAATTATAAGTAATGAAATGTACAACCTCGTTCAGTGCGGGCGTTGGTAGGAAAGAACGAAGTCAAGAAAACCTCCATCCTTGCCTAGGACCTAGGTCTAGAAAGATACATAATCAGATTTAAGGAGGCATTCCTCCTTATTACATTTCACACACAAATGTTTGCGTAAACATAGGGTATTCCCTCATATACAATGCTATTTTCCCTCTTTAAGGAAAATATATGTGGACATAAATACAGTGTTTTCTTTTCACAAATACAATTTGTTAAATCATAAGCGTATGCCCTCTATGTTGTTCAATCTGAATATGTGGAAGGTGATTTTCCTCTCGCAATTCATGTTGTAACTGTTGCCTGTAACAACTCAAGCCTTCAGCTACGATCATTTTTAGTTTATTCATTATTATTGATCCTCTATGGAATGATGCATACACAGTTCTAATCTATAACTAAGGTAGCTAAGGTTAATATTGAATCCATACATGAAATAATAGAACTATCACAAAGCAGAAGGAGATTTTGGAAGTTTTTAAATCATTCTATAGTAACCTATTTACTTTAGAAGACTTTAATCAAGATAAGAAGAAGACTAGGGAGAGGATCAAAGATATTATCCCTAAGAAGTTCAAAGAAGGCGATGTTGTGCTTCTAGCTAGAGACATTTCTCTGACTAAAATCAATCAATCTATTCTTTCTCTCAGTAATGACAAAGCTCCAGGGCTTGACGACCTCGTAAAGAAACTCTATAAAAAGAACACGGAGTGGATAGGATAGGAATTATTGGATGTATATCTTGAGGCCATTAGCATAGGGTCTCTAGGGGTATAAATTAATAGGGGATAAATTAAAATTATTCCCAAGGATGGAGATAGAAACCTGAAAAAAAATTAGAGGATTTTGGCTAAGTTGATAACCAAAAGATTGGAGAATGTTCTTCCCAATGTTGTCAACCCTAGTCAAACCGAGTTTGTCAAAGGAAGATATATACTTGAGAACCTATTAAATTTTTGGGAATCCATGGACTGGGCTAAGGAATCTAATCATAGGGCAGTGATGATACCTGTGGATTTTGAAAAAGAATATGATCAAATAGAATGGTAGTTCATCTATATGATGCTTGAAGATTTGGGTTTTCCTAGTAAGTTTTATCTACTGTTTAAAGTGCTCTTTCATGATGTGAATGCCATGATAGAAGTAAATGGGGATAGATCATACACTAATAATCTATCTAGATCAATAAGGCAAGGGTGCCCTTTGGACCTGATACTATACACTCTTGCAGAAGATGCACTTCACTACCTAATGAGAGACAATTCACTCTCCCCCCAGTGAAAGACATATCTCTCCCAAATAAGGAGGATCTGATTAACATACAATTTGTAGATGATACAACTTTCCTATTGCTATTGGAAGAAGGTAATATTAAAGTCTTGTTGGATAAGTTAGAAATATTTTGTTTACCATTTGGGAGAAAGGTTTCTCCCCCAAAATCTATCATGCTAGGATGACAAGCATTCCCCCCCACCTGGTTCTCATATTCTCCCATCCCTTAGGGTGCTTCGAATCACATAGTCAAATATCTTGAGGTCCTTTTTTTGATAAGTCCTAACTTCAAAGAAATGTGGGCTTGGATTCAAGACAAGATTGATAAAAAGTTAAAGAAATGGAACAATCAGTATCTCTCTAGCTGGGAGAGTGTAGGTGTTTTAGAAGATCATTTATTCCTACAATATTTACTTCTCTTCAGCCTAACTCTTCTATTAGTACTAATTTAACCATATTCAGAAACAAATCTGAGATTTTCTATGGTCAGATGACAAGGGTAGAAAGAAAAGGCATGCAGTTAAGTGGGTCTGGTGTTCAATGAGTAAGAAGGTGGGAGGGTTGGGTTTGAAAGATCTTAAGATGCAAGGAACTTCCTTGGCAACAGATTGGATTTTAAATCCGTTCAAGGATAGGAGCCATGGAAAAACCTTGTAAGAAATAATATTGAAAGAGTTGTACCCAAGTAGAGCCCCACTTGGAAGGGATTGCCTATGTGTGACTTGATTGCTGGAAATTTTCCCATTAGGACAACAGGATCATTGGTTTTCAAAGAAATTTGGAAAGCCTGGTATTGTGTGAGAATTCACATTTCACAGAAATGATTTATTGACAATAATAATAGATTGTGCGATGAAAGATCCCTTTGGTGGAGTCTAAATCATAAGGATAAACCTCTTGCTCTTTTACAAGGTATCTCTGCTAAGGTATGCGCTACCAAAGGGATTTTACTATTCAGTGACATTTTTTATAAAGGTTATTTGATATCCTAGAAAGTGATTATGAAGAAGTTTGGCATTCTCACTACACAATGGAGAACCTACCATCTTATCAAAGATGCTTGTGCTACTTTGTCTCACCCCATTGTGTGCTCTTCTAACCCCTGCAGATTCATTAAATTTTCTTGGCCCAATGGCTCCACCATTTCTTCTGTTAAAGAAAAAAATGTTTATCCCCTGCTTGTTGATAGTTTTGATATTATCAATCATGTGGTTGGTACTTAGAATCTTAACCTTGACCACTCGGTATAGTGCCCCTCCTTCTGCAGTATTTGAGATAGACCACTTGAGCCCAAAAAGGTTTTGTTGGTTTGGAGCCTCATCCTCCATAGGATTCCTATTCATACGACTGATGGGGACATTAACTCTTGTGCTATTTGTAGAGTTCCTAAGAATGTGCATCATATATTATTTAATTGCTTCTTTGTTAAAGAGGTTTGGACATTATTTAGTTTCCTGATTGGTGTTAATGTTAGTCCTTGGGAAGTGGTTGTTGGGCAGGTCCAAGGTCTCCTCAAAGAAGATAATCTCTATTTATCTATTCTCTCCTATGAAGTTTTGTGGACTATCTGGAAAACAAGGAACAATGATATGTTTAGTAGTAGAAGTAGGATCCTTACTGAGTCTCTGCAAAGTCTCATTATCTATGATGTTATTTCATAGGTCACAGTTACATTGAGGATGTATAGGAGAAAATTTAAGAGGCTTCTAAGAGATGGTATAAAAAGGATTTTGTGTGGGATATTTCTCATGGTTTTACATGGGCCAAAACCACGGAAGAAGGAGTCCCCTTTGAAGTAGCCTTAGACAATTTCATGTCCAATCTAGAGGAACAATGTAGAGTTGAAAGGAGGGAATAATAGGGCATACATGATGATCATCCGCTCAAAGAAGCAACCATTATTGTTGCAAATCCAACTGTACCCATTCATGCTACAGATCCGATTATAGATGCTACACCTAGTATTGTGCCAAGAGTTGAAATTGCAGTTCTCAGGTGTAATGAAGGACCTTTGGGGTGGTTGGCATGACTCACATCCCCCCAAAGGGATCAACAGATATCTGAGATTTTTCACGTTTTTTGTATATCTATTTTTGTTGAGTTGATCATCATATATGTAATCTTTTACAATCCGATGTAACTTTTTTTGGCTTAGTACTATGATGTAATATATGTATCCTAAAATAGTATGACTCTGATCACAATGCTCAGTAATGACATAATGCTTCTATGATGTATGCAATTCCTCCTTATAAGTTATAGAAAAAACTTTGTTGACCACAAAAAATATTTTATTAAAAGCTACATAAAAACTTACAAACTATTTCTTAAAATTATAAAATGTATTTATAATTTTTACAATAAATCTAAAAAATCACTAGTTCAAATTATCTTCAAATTCTTAATGCTTTAGTTTCTATACCATTAGAAAGTGGAAATATGGTTTAAAATGTTGATTTTAATGTCCTACTTTGAAAAAAAGTGACACCCACTATTGTTGGATTGTAAGATTTGGCTATGAAGGTACACACCCAAGCTCTAGAGGCCAAATGAAAAATAGAAAGAATGAGAGAAATAATTTGACAAGAATAAACTATATTTCTATCAATAATACAAAACAATGAATCAACTAGATTATTGACTCAATTGAAATATTGGATGATCATTACCTAGGAGACCCCTTGGTTATATAGCCAAGGTAAGTACAAAGGAGTGAATAAGGTAATGAAAAGTGTCGTCTCATTGCATGATAATCAAGAAACAATTTATCACCCATCTAAGGTGGACACACGCATCCACCAGAGGCGAATCTTCCTCCAATGTGTAATAAAGTTTGTGTGACATGTGCAAAAAAATGGAGAGTGATAAAGTGATAAGTGCACTAAAGGTGGAGTCAACACATAAAGTGGAATGTGATAATATGACAATGTTGTCTAAAGTGGAAATAATTTTGAAATCTCCCATGTGATCCCCAAATATAATTAAGTAAACTGTAATTAGTACCTAGGTGTGAATTAACCAAGGTAAATTACCTTAATTACACCAACACCCCCTTTAAGTGAAACTTGGGGAGAATGCACAAAAGCTAACAATGAAAGATGGATCTCGACAACTAGGCCACATTGGCTACCATGTGTAATGCAATGCAATATCTCACAAACAAAGAAGAGGATTAAACCAAGTAAGATAAAACTCCTTCCCAAAAGAGAGATGAAAACACACAATGCTCTTAATTATGAGAAAAAAATCTCTTATGAGGAGAATTCTACCCCTTCCCCCACCCATAAGAGAGAAGAGGAAAGAACATGAAGCCCCCCTTAATGTAAAATATTTTGTAGAGATGGTCCAAGGTGACGACCAAAACTCTTCCATAGGAATAAATAGAGCCAATGTTGCATGAAGAATGTTGGAATGTAATAAAACCAAGTACCCATGTTTATGAAGAACTACTGATAAATCTTTCATTGTAATATGATAGAGATCAGGCATGGAGACACCTCTTTGAGTATCAATTGTGTACTTGCTAATGGTAGATTGGTATGTTTTAAGTCTCAACTGGAGCCATGCACCAAGTCTCACAAGATAATTCCTAATATACTAAGTACATAGGGATTACATCAAATATGTCATCAATGACAAAGTACAAAGAAGGGTGACACTTTATATTAGTGCATGTACAACATAGCTCATTCAAGAGAATAGAATATCACATGACAAAGATGTAAAGCTCGAAATTGAAAATGATGCCACCAAATGATGTATTATAAATGATAATTGATGATGCCATCTAATTAGATTAACGTTCCAAGAAAATATAAAGGAGAATTGTCCCCTCCCGATTGTTGGTTGTAGGATGGATCATTGCAACAAGTAATAGGCGTACAAACTATTTTGTTCCCAATTTACATATATTATTGACAATTTGTTTTTCAAAAAATTAATGTTTAAGAAAAACATTTATTAAAGACCCACATAAATAATTTATTAAATAATAAAGGATAATTTAGTTTGTTTTCTCTCTTTTTTTTCTTTCTTTCTTCCTGGGCTTTCCATTTTAGCGATTACAATTGCCACAATTAGGCTAATAGAATTACATCACTATTGCAAAAGAGCAAACTAAGGTTTATGCATTACAACTACAAAAATAAGCCAAATTATGAAAGTACAATTTCTAATCATAGTCATTATAAACTAATAACACCATTATAAAATATGAAAATGGTTATGCACTTTCAAAAAGATTGCACCTTAAAAGAAGTCTGTATGAGCCCGAATGAGGTCTTGAAAGTTGCAAAAATGAAATTATGCAATTTTCTAAAAACTTTAGATACAAAGATCAGATTCCACCTACACCATTGTGTAGAGCACAAAATTCTACCTCAAATAAAAAAATTGCTCGCAAAACAAAGTACAAATGACTGCGATATCATTGTTTGAAAATCGCTTATGTAATTGCAATGCTTGAATCACCGCCACACCTCCAAACTTCAAATGGCTATAGATTTGATCTCTGACGTTCGATTTGGATGAAATACAAGTCCATCTTGGGGTTTTCAGACCTCTTTAATGTGGTGCCAACCTTTGATTTGCACCAACAAGCTCCAATTTTTCCTTGCAATAGAAAGACAAAAAAATAGAACCCCCCAAAATCCACCAAAATATGCACTCAAATATCTCAAAATAACTATCTAATGGAACTCTATGGGCTCTCATACCATGCAAGATTTGGTTGTGAAGGTAGCCACCAAAGATCTAGAGACCAAATGGAAAGCATAATGACATGAGAGAAATAATTTGACAAGAATAAATGGTATTCCTATGAATAATACAATTCAATGAATAAACTAGATTATTGACTCAAATAAAATCAACTGAAAGATTGGATGATCATTACATAAGAGACCCCTTGGTTATATAGCCAAGACGAGTAAAAAGGAGTGACTGAGACAATGACACTTGTTGTCTCATTTCATGATAATCGGGAGCCAACTTATCAACCATCTAACGTGAAATCGTATGTCCACTAGAGGTGGATCATCCTCCAATGTGAAATAAAGTCTATGCAATATATGCAACAAAGGTGGAGAGTGATAACATGATAAGTGCACTAAAGGTGGAGTCAACACATAAAGCGGAATGTGATAACATGACAATACGGTGAGAACATGATAAGTGCACTAAAGGTGTAGTCAACTCATAAAGTGGAATGTGATAACATGACAACACCACCTAAAGTGGAAATGCTCCTAAAAGCTCCTATGTAGTCCATAAATAAGCTTAAGTAAAGTGTAAATAGTACCTAGGTGTGATTTAACCAGTGTAAAATAACTTAATTACACCAACAAGGATCATCTCAAGGAGAGGACAATAATAGTGAAAATTGCTCAAGATGTCATTTTCCCTTATGTTTTAAGATTACTTTAATTATAATATCTATTATGTAATAACAAGTCTGCAAGTGACATACTCTTGCATAATTTTGACACCAAATCGATCCTATGTTACTCATTCCTAAAAGTTAATCCTAATTCTTGGATCTACCATTTATAATCCCATATTACATTTGTAGATATATAATTGACCTAGGATATTTTCACAACCATGAATTTACACCCTAAGATTTTATAATTTAAAATCAAATTAAATATTTTCAAGTATTTTCTGCTAGCCAACCTAGCACATGTTTGTGTCAATTATGTGCTATATTTTATTTAAAGACATTCATTTTATAAAAATACATAATGGAAAATAAAAAATATTGTGAGAGAATGCTCATGATACAACAATAAAAATGATTACCATAGAATAGTGGGGCTTCTTTCTTGTAGTGCCTACAACCAAGGTTCACATCCCCACAGGGTCGCTCTCTATCGTAGTTCTCAATGGAGAGTTGCTAACCTTGACCCTGGTGAAATAGTGGAGCTTCTTGCCTTTAGAGCTTACAACCAAGGTTTAAAATTTTTCATATATAATAACATTTGAGTTGTGATTTATCATCATGTCCGTTGTTCTACCATCTGTCTTAATGACTCTTCCCGCACCTGTGAATTCAAACACAAAAAGTGGTGATTTTCTAGTTGTAGGAGATGTGACTTGCCATGGCCTACAAGGTACGAGCGATCTGTCGTTGGGCTTGGTGCTTGTTTTTGTAGTCTCTAGTATGCCTTATGCTCCTGATGGTGGGCTGGGGGGTCGTGCTCTCATCCCAAACTTTCCTTAGGTGTTTTGGGTGTTCCACACTTGGTTGTTGGTGATTCGAGGGTTCTTTCTCCTAACACTACTAGTAGAAGGGTTTTTGCTAGAGTGGTGCATACTGGGCACTCTTGACAGAGACTCGGTATTGGATCTGCTCAGGTTGTGCCCCTAAAGCCTCTCTCTACTACTGGTGGACAACGTTTTTGTCATGTTGCCAAATTTGTTGTTGCTATTCCTTTAAAGGAGAAATCTCAACCTTTGGCCTATGCCAAGACATCCCTTTTCATGGTGTGTGGCCCAGATGTGGTGGATAATGTGATTTTTTACCAACGTTGTGGGTTGGTTTGTAGATTTGTTGTCTTTTGGCCCTCTCTTCTTGATCTACATTGTAGGGTGTCAGATTCTTGGAGATCTTTAGTCTCTGGTAACATTGAGCTTTTCCCTTGTGCAAAAGGATTTTTTATTGTTGCTTTTACTTCTGCTGAATAACATGATTTGGTGTTGAGTAAGTCATGGGTGTGGGGGAATCGCTCTCTCTCGCCCAAACCCTAGACAATTTCCTTTAACCCTCTTACTGAATTGCTTAGTGTGCGTTTAGTGTGAGGTTGTTTCCCTAATCTTCCCTTTCATTTTTGGGAGAATTCCTTCTTTGAGGCCATCAACACTTTTTTAAAGGTGGATGAGGTTATGACTGCTATGGCCTCTCTACCCTTTCTTGCATTTTGGTTGACATTAACATCTCTACACCCCTTCCTGGGGAGGTAGTTCTCATGGCTGGGGATAGGCCATGGACTCAATCACCTGTGTATGAGGGCCTCCCCTTTGAATGTTGGTAGTGCTTCTCTACTGGTCATTTGACTAGAAATTGTTCTCTCTTGTATCGCAAAGGTGCTACCAACTTAGTGGACTCAAATGATGATCCTTTGATTGTTCAAGCCTCAGACTCTTCCTCTAATGACTCTTCATAAGTTGATGATGACTCTCCATAGAGTGATGCTCCTACTGAATTGGCCTCCTCAGACTTGGTGGATCTAACTTCACCTCTTACTATTGGTGTGGTCCCCTCTGGCTGCACAAACCCTTCTTCCACTAATGTTGCCCTTGATCTACTCTATCCTCTGGTTGTTGAGGTACAATATTGCCAACACTTTAATCTCATTGTTGATTCTCTCACAAAGAGGGTTCTACCACCTTCTCCTTGTGGTAGGGACCCTAGTGAAAGTGTCGCTTGGACAATTGTTTGCAGGTGAAGAAAAATCACTCTGCAGTCTAGATCATTCTCCTCCCCATGACGTGGGTGAGTTTTCTACCCACTCTTGATGTGGGTTACTAGTTGTGCTACTAGTTTGATGTTAATGGTATGTTGTTTTAACGCCCTCAGGTTGTAGTTTTTTAAGGGATAACACCCCTGTTTTGTTGCTTTTATTATAAAAAATAAACATTATATTAGTTGTCTCTATTTGTTTGTTGTTGCCTTTGGTCTTGGTTCATCATCATTGAAATGGTCCACCAAGGGCTACACCGAGGGGACTATGGCTCTTCCTTAACAAGTTCCGAGATGACATCTATATAGATTGCTCCTCTCGAGACATAAGTACAATAAGTGGACATGAACCTACAACAATCATTCATTTTTTACCATTCGACTTCCACAAATCTAGATTCAATTGTGTACACCAAATCATTTCAATCATTATATAAGACTTAGAATTAAGCTTAAATGAAACATAAATAATTTACAAACATCTAATTAATCCCCAACTTTTTTAATATCATTTTCCTCCCTTCAAAATCTAACTAATTACCTTGTTTTATTTATTCACATTTCCACTTTCTTTAAATTATCAATCCCAACTCAAATATCTAAACTAATTGTTTGTTTAATTAACCATAATATTTGTACAAATGTAATTTATTCTGTTACAGTCTTATTGTATTTGCCGTAGGCAATATACTATTGCATTCACTTGTGTAGAATTAGTTAATTAGTTTTGCACCAATCAACCAATTATAAGTCACTATTTTTTACTCATTCAAATATTTCTAAAGTTTAGATATTTATTTATTCATTTTCTATATTCTACAAATTACTTATCTCAAATATGATTGGCTGAATTAGTTTGGTGTAATATGAGCCCTTTTTTGGACAGTTTCAATTATTTTTGTGTTGATTTTATTTTAACCATGGTTTTTAATGTATAACTCATACGCCACTTAATTTATTTTGAAATTATTCTTTTAATTCACAATATAGTATAGTTTTTTTTATCGGTAAAAGGCCAAGGCCAAATAATTTTATTATTATAAGTAATGAAATGTACAACCTCGTTCAGTGCGGGCGCTGGTAGGAAAGAACGAAGTCAAGAAAACCTCCATCCTTGCCTAGGACCTAGGTCCAGAAAGATACATAATCAGATTTAAGGAGGCATTCCTCCTTATTACATTTCACAAACAAATGTTTGCGTAAACATAGGGTATTCCCTCATATACAATGCTATCTTCCCTCTTTAAGGAAAATATATGTGGACATAAATACATTGTTTTCTTTTCACAAATACAATTTGTTAAATCAGAAGTGTATGCCCTCTATGTTGTTCAATCTGAATATGTGGAAGGTGATTTTCCTCTCGCAATTCCTATTGTAACTGTTGCCTGTAACAACTCAAGCCTTCAGCTAAGATCATTTTTAGTTTATTCATTATTATTGATCCTCTATGGAATGATGCATACACAGTTCTAATCTATAACAGTATAACAATTCAGTTGGCCATCAAAGTAAGGGAGAGGTTAGCTTTCATTGTTGCCTTATAGGATTTAACTAAAGTTTCCTCCTTTAATTAGCTGAGGAGTAAACATTGTATTTTTCTCATATTTGTTAAGATGGAGAGAGAAGCCAACATTATGACTACCAAAGAATAAACACGGTAAGCTAATATTCTAGCATTAACTTCATCAGTTATTATTCTATCATATGGAAATTTTTTACTAGGGAATATATGGATGAAATGAATATACCTATTTAAGTTTAAGTAAGATTTATAACATTGAAATTTTTTAAAACGTGTTAATGTGAATACAATAATTTGGTTAAGAGTGCAGAAATACACACACACACACACATACACACACATTGATCATAGAAAAATACTTATTTTAATCCTCCCCTGACCTTCCAAATTGAATTGAACCTGTAGTCATCAAGGTATCTATAAAAGCCAAAACTATCTATTAATTTGTTAGCCTTGTGATCGAAAATTCTGGGTTAAAAAATACCTAGGTTCATGTAAACACCCATATGATAAGTCTTATTATAGAGCGTAAAAGGAATACAAATTACCAGTAACTGCATTAGGAGATTGCAGTCCTATCTTATCATCAGTGTTATATAATCTTCCCATCCTCATTAGGAGATTGCAGTCTTGTCTTTTCTTAAAATTGTATTAATATAAGAGAATATATATATATATATATAT
>MU223453.1:4282582-4301150 GCA_018584345.1 Thuja plicata | reverse complement strand
TACAAAGCAATAAGTATAGTGACCTGGTTAAGGGTCTGACCCTGTTAGGAGTCTTTTACAAATAACCCTGTTAGGGGTGAGGACTCACTGTCCAAAAGCTCACTGCTTCAATGGTGAAGGCTACAACTTTCTGTAGAACATATATGCACTATATCTGATGATGAAATGTAGAGTAGACATGCTGTCTTGATCAGCTCCAATGTATTGTAATCTTCTACTTCTTCTTCACATAGACTCTTGATGAATGAACTACAACTGATATTTTGCTCTGTACATTTTCTGTCCCTTTTCGTATCATTCACACTTAGCGTATCACAAATGACTTGCTATAAGTATCTTCATCAAAGTATGAGATCATGGGACATGTAAGACAACTATTCATAACATCCTTGTCGGCTTTACTAAGCACACAAACAATATTAGGTACGCGCAACACAAACTGAATAGACGCGATGCTTCACTAAGTCGGCTTCACCAAATTGACTCTAACTTTGCAATCTTCTTGAAACATGTTTGGCGCCTTTAGATAACTATCATCAACTCATAACTAATCATGAATATACACACGCATATCTGGAAGATAGGTGCAACTCAAGAAACACGTTAAATACGTCGGCTCTGAACAGATACTCTTCCAGAACTGTAACTGCCAATAATAGAATTACACAACTTGACTAAAACATCATATCTGGATCTGCGTGTATGCACATAACATAATAAACATGTCTAAAACATGTATCTAACCACGCAAGGCTTGATATCATCACTCTGATAAGTACATATAGAATCACTACGGTGTATTATATGTTGTCATCAATGACAAACATACAATCAATCAACTGCACATAAACAAATCTCCAACAATATATATATATATATATATATATATCAGGTCACTGGAGAATACTGCATTCTATCTCAGCATATTTGAGAAGAAACCTGTAACAATGCATTTTGAAGTAAATAAACCATGGATAAGAGCGCAACATGGTAATTTCTTATCTTAAGTCAATACCAATCCCTTTCGTATTGACTTCAAAATAAGAGATTACCATGTTAACTTCATCTAGGCTATCTGTTTCCTTCTGTCTTCTAGATATGTTTTGGATGGTAGTATGTCTTTATAACTTTACAAGAACTCATTTCCCCTTTATCCAGGTGTTGGGGTCCTATAAGAGTTTCCATATATCCAGTGCATGTGTAAGTTATATATATTCTATCCCAGTTGGAGTGTCATTGCCCTATTTGCTATATTCTTAGTTCTCATCACCTGTGTCGATTCTGAGTACCTATATTTAACCTGTTTAAAAAAGGACTTTTCTAATTTTATCGCGTATAATCATATCGTCCATTGGCATTACTGTGCAAGATGACATCTGTCGTATGTTCTGTTCTACACCTACCGGGAATGTTCTGTTTTAGCTTCTTAGATTGTGTCCGTTACATATAGCTCTATTTGAATTGAGGTATCATTGTTATTTATTCAAAATGGAGAAAAAGTGTATGACATCTGTTGATGCAAATCCATGCAAAAACCCCATGAGTCTAAAGACGAGTGAAGTCTACACACACACACACACACACACACACACACACATGCTCTATATATAAAAATTTATATACATGTATATCTTCTGGTTTTGTGGATGCCTACAAAATCCTTGATAATACTAGTCTAATTCTTGGTAATACTACACGTTGCTTCAATTGGTTGAAACTACTCGAGTAGGTGTTCTACTCAGAAAGGCTGATCTCTCTTTCATTATCTCTATTAGTGTTTTGAGCCTAGATAGCTTATTTTAACGAGATAAGCCTAGTTCTTAGCAAGGGAATGATTTGAAGGCCAACTATTGTGCAATAAATAAAGAAGAGTCAAGACTGGTCTAACTATTAGATTGCCTTTATTTGAAAGGTTAAGTCTATGTTAAAAACCTTATTCTATCCATAATAGTAGTAATCAAAACTGAAATCATCAAAATAATGCTACTAAATACTAATTAATGGAGAAATTATGCTCTGTTAAATAAGATATCCAAATACAGTACAACAATTCAATATTTTAAAACATCTTTATTTTGAAACAATACTTCGTTAATTTAGGCAGTTTGTTCCATATCATTAGGGGTCTTGGGTGAGACCTCTATCCTTTTCCTCTTCCTACCGTTACCAGCACCAAGAATCCCTGAGATATCTTCATCTTCTGATTCGCTTAGCCCTTCTCTGTCAGTGTTTGCTACATCATCCTCATGCCAATATGTATAGAACCAATCCTCAGTATCAGGTACCCTGACATGAAGATAGAAGTATAGGAATTCTAGGTTTCTCCTTATGACAATAGTTCTGGATATAAGAGTTGCTATGTCGTCGTTTCCAGTATTGGGAGAGAAGGTGTCGGTTTACCATTTATCATTGGGGAATAGTAGTATCTAGGTCTTGAAATAGTCATATCCCCCTTGATGTTGTTGATTACCGCATCCAGGCCGCCTAAGAATTTCTTTTTGAATAATTTTTATGAGATACTATATTTCATATTTTATTAATGTTCAACTTCAATATATTTGAACAATATTATAATATATAACTATTACATATTCTAAAATATTTACTATATTATATTTTCAACATATATATTATAAATAATTATTACAATGTCTAATATATAATATATATTATTCTATAATATATATAATATAAAATACTATATCAGAATATTATATAATTTTAGTCTTTATATATTATTTAAATTTCATCTTACATTTAAAATTTATAACTATATTTTAAAATTTTACAATTATAACTATAGAAATGAAACTATAATATATATAAACATAACTTATTAAATATTATTTTTAAGATTTTATACAAAGTTTCTTATTTTATTTTTAATCTATAATAATTTTTTTTTATTAAATAATTATTAATTAAAAAATACTTAATATTTATAATAAAATTTGAATTAAATTTACATATATAATTATAATTATAACTAATTAGAACAACTTGTTATTCAGGTTATCAAATAATAATAATTTACCTAAAAACAGGAAATTTTTTGGAAGTGGGAATTGAAAGACAATCTTGAAATGACATGAAATGCACGTTTGGCAAAAATACTTTCCCTCCAGAGTCCGTAGGCAAAATAATTGCCATTCTCCGGCAAAGAAGATTAGACAGTGTGAGGCATGGATACATTCCGCTGGAATTTTCAAATTATTTAGATAGAGGAGATCTGATTGATCCTCAGGAAATTTTCGGATTCTACTCTCGTGGAGGTATGTATCTTTCTCTTCTCTTCTCATCCCTCTCTTTAACTAAGCAATGGATTTGCACAGATGAAAATTTGTCCTTCCATCTTCAATGAATTTTTCCATTAACACTTAATCTACAACATTCATTTAGCAAGGGTTTCACACAGGTCAAGTTTTGTCCTTTTAGACCTTCAAGAGATCCCGTCCTCGATACTTTTAATAAGATTTGTGTTTTAATACTCTTAATTTTCGGAAACTTTTGAAAACGCTATTATTTCTTTACATCGAGATTTTTTTATATCACTCTCCTTAATCTATCATTGTTTTAATAGGTAAAGTGAGGGTTAGGGCCCTTTCTCTTTTTATTAATTAACAGAGAATTTATTACAAATTTGTCTTATAGTACTAAAATCTGACGTTAAAACAGGACTAAACCGGAACTTTCTCGATGCCATTGATCCATATCTGACATCACTACAGAAGTGGATCTGTTACATAGTAGCTGTTATATTTGTATCTACAGATGAAAATAATGTCATGACTTGATAGAACCCCATCAACCAAAAACTTAACGAGAAATCCAAACGACAGAAACCATTTGCATAGAGAGAAGCTGCATAAAAGAATAATAGCACTGAAATAGCCTTTCACAGGCTAGACCATATGTTTGTCAAACATCCAAATCTGGACCAAAAATCATCTTTGCGCTTGAGCAGTGCAGCATGTTGTGGAAGGCAATTGATGGCTTTTTCGATCTTGTCCACATTGAACTTGTCCTACATAGGTGAAGATTTAATGGGACGGGTTAGCTCTGCCATTTTCAATAAGGGTGGCCACCTTTGAACCGACAGTTGTCCCTCAAAAAACTTCCTTAATCATAATCTACATATGAGCCCCAATGGTCCTAACCATCTGAATAGGAGCCAGCCCACGAAATGCGTAGCTTGTGCAAGAGAATGAGGTGAGTTTTACTAGATTTGCCATCCTAAGTTTTTCCTATATGTATAATCTCTCCAGAACTTTTGTTAGCTGCCTATTCCTAGTGAGCATGAGCATATTGCTTACAAAAGTTGTAGAGCTCTCACAATTAACACGATGTTGTGTTGCATCCTCAATAAAGTCTTGCCCAAGTATTTTCTCTATAGCTTCCCTTACATCCTATTCTTGAAAAAAGGACACTTTGCAGAGGAAATTTCACTGATAAATTCCATCTGATGCACTGTGGAACCCAGCCTCACCACCTCCATTTTCGACAGTTAGCTCTGAATACTCCACATGGCTGCTGCAGATTTGATGAGGGAGAATGAGCTTGTGGTTGTAATAAGAGCTGGCAGCTTGTGATACTTAAATAATAATAATGATCCCACCGTTGATACACCATACTCCCTGGCCTTTTAAGTATCTGTGAGACATACCTCGCACTCATAGTGTTGCATGAGATCTAGGTCAAGCAACCTTCCCAATTGATCACTGATTCTTATGCCTTTGGTTTGATCAATCCCCAAATTTGATAAAAGATCTGCCATTGTGTTGGCTTCTTTAAGGCAATAGGAAATCAACTATTTCTCCAGGGAGTCTAGGATTATTAGAGCTTTGTTTAAAATGCTATGCTAAGTTGTCGATTCGGGTGCGGATTCGGATGCGAGAATCAGGTGCACGGATGCGTTAAATTTTTTTAGGGGTTTTGGATGTGTATATATATATTTATATATTTTAAAATATATAATTATATATATATACTATATATCTAAAGCATGTCATTGTACTCCCAGTACTGCTGAATAAGAATAAAGATTTTACTACTGTGCTGGCCATATCAGAATATTAATACTTCAGCATTGCATTCATTGATCAAAATTCGGTTTGCTCCTGATTGACAAATCTGACTATTATTGATCTGAGAGACCAATTGTTATTGCTGTAGCTATTTGTATCATCAGTCTGTAAACATTAATAAAAACACAAATCCGCACATTCCAAAAATCTCTTTCTTTGGGTAAATTATTTATGGGAGTTGCCAAGCAATTGTGTCCAGGAGACTTCCCGAAATCCCAAGCGTACAGATTCACCACTAGGTTACATTATCATTGTATTGTGTTCAATATATAATGATTGATGTTCTTCGTAACATTCAGCATATTAGCTGCTAAAGCACTAGTTTTTAGGGCCGTTTTAGGGTTTAGGAGTAAAAAAATAGAATAAAAAATTCTTATTTGCACATGTTAAAATAAACTTTAAGTGGCAAAAGGTGAAAAAAAAACAGCTGTTTTCTGGGCATAGGCCCATGGAGGCTTCTGGATGCGTCCGGGTGCCTGCCAGAAGCGCATCCCAGGCACCCGGATGCGTGTGGATGCCTCTGGGAAGCATCCCCATGAATCCGGGTGCCCGGGATGCGCTTCAGGCAGGCACCCACAGGGCACCCGCCTCCGGATCTGCATCCGCAGGCACCAACATCCGGATCTGGGGCATATGGACAACCACCGGTATCTTAGATGCTATGTAATCTCTAGTTCACCAAAGACCTCTTTTTAAGACATGGGATAGTTACCCATGAGTCACCCTCTATTATTACCTTGTTCTGGGGCATGATTTAAGCAGTTGTAAGCTGAGGAAGAGCACTTCTGCCTTTGCCTTATTGTTGTTTGTCCCAGGGGCAAGCTTCTTAGAGGCAGCTTTGATTAAATCATTAAAGAAATTATGAATAATACGCCTCACACCTGAGGGACCAGGATTCCCTTTGGATGTGCCATCAAAATCAAGTTTCCAAATTCCAGCTTAGGGTGATCCATCTGATCCTGGATCCAATAATAGGATTAAAAGTTGATGCAGGCAACCCATGAACGGGAACTTCTTGATCTATCATTAATATGGGAGTAAAAGATAGTTTTAATCCTTTGATTACTCATTAGCATTTTTTATCACAAATCTATCATTCAAATGAGAGCAAAAGATAGTTTAATTCCTTTTAATTATGCATTGATATTTGGAATCCCCTTCAAAATTATCAGCTTTTTGAAATCTGTTTCAAAATCAACTAAATTACACCTTTGGAAATTCTCCATTATATATTGGCTTCTAAACAAAGCAATGAGTTATGCTGCCTTGGCTTGCCAAGTGTTATTAGGATAACAAATGATTTTTTTTTTTGTGCGCTTTCAGGAGATTGTTAGGAGTTTTAGTGTTTGTTACATTAAATCATGCACAATCAACCCTAGTGTCACACAAGTCAAAATGATTTGAGAAAGCAAAGCAGTATGTAATTTAACACTTAGTTTGGAAGCATTTTTTGGTGGCAGAAGGAATTGAAGTAGTTTCCCTGTTTAGCTTAAATGCTTACTTAAAATCAAACTTGCATATATCTATTTTCTGTTTGCAGTACCAAGTGTGAAAGTCGCTATTTTGAATATTTCCATCAAGCATTACTTGTTCTATTGACCATGGAAGGGAATCTTGTTTGTCATGAGAAAAAGCTAACTGGAATTTCAATCTTTTGAATACAGACAACCGGCATTTGGCAGCTAAGATGGTGTCTCATTGAATTACATAAAATGGTGAAACATGACGAGTGTGTATAAAAATTGAAAATTGTTGCTTGAGCTGTTAAGTGGCAAAAATGCAGAGCCAGTCATGGCGTTGGACTATAGGCATCATAAACATCATAGCAGTTGCATTGATCTGGATAGCTGCTAGCTTTGTAGTGCAATCTGTTGTGGATGGGGGAGTGTCTCCTTTCCTTATTACATACATTTGCAACTCCCTTTTTGTCATTTATATTCCAATTGTTGAAATTGGCCATTGCTTGAGATCAACTGTATGGAAGTTCTGGTCCAACTGTGCCGAAGAACAGAGACAGACCATTCAATTGAAGACAAGAGCTACAGAACATACGAGTCTTTTGCAAGATGGTGTTTTGAATCAGGGAGATGATGCTTGCTCCCCTGAGTCTTGTTCAACCAAGAACACTGAACCAACTATAGTTGAATCTGAGGGTATCCCTAACTCAGAAGATGAGCTGGTTGAAACAGAGCGGTTAGTAAGATGTACATCTACATCCTCAAATGAAAACATAAATATGGATCCTTCTAATCCAAATCATATTAACAATCAAAGACACTGGACTCGGACAGAGACAGCTAAAATTAGCTTGTTAATTTGTCCATTTTGGTTTTTGGCACAGTTGACATTCAATTTGTCTCTCAAGTATACTACTGTTACAGTAAGTGTTATTTCAATTTTCAAGTATGTGCTTTCTACATATTTACTAGATGAAATGTGTTAGCTATGTGGAGTGATGTTTTTTGTTGTCTGTGAAGATTGTCAATTAAACAATGTAAGGTATGCTTAAGAATATTAATAATTGGAGAGAATACTGAAGGTGTTTTTTTTTCTCATTTGTTTTGACAGTCAAACACAATATTAAGTAGCACTTCCAGTCTTTTCACCTTCTTGGTGTCTTTGGTAATCTTGGATGAGAAATTCACATGGGTAAAGTTGTCAAGTGTGCTTCTGTGCATGGTGGGAACTGTAATTGTTGGCCTGGGTGATTCAGGAACAGGAGAAAACAAAATTGCTAAATGGCCACTTCTGGGTGATTTTCTCTGTCTTGTTTCAGCTGTCTTTTATGCATTGTATACCACTTTGATCCGTAAAAAGATTCCAAATGAAGAGAAGGGAGAAGGACATGTTAGCACTGCACATTTTCTTGGATTCCTTGGTTTATTCAATGCTATCATATTTCTCCCCCCTGCACTTATTCTACATTTCACCAAGGTGGAGCCTTTTCACAGACTATCTTTAATGCAGTTTGGCCTAATTGTTGGAAAAGGTTAGTGGAATTTTCCTTATCCCGCATGCCATTGTTTCCAAATTATTGTTTGTTCAAACAAAAATAAGTTTGGTTCTATTGGGTATATGCAAAGCAGTTTTAATTTTGTGTACATCTTTTTTGTATAGAATTTGTCAAGAAAGTAAAAATTTCATGGATAACATCCCACAAAAATTAAACTCTAATGAAATTTGCTCTTGTAAGCCTTCCCTTATCACAAATACATAATTAGGTTGTACTTAGTTTTAGTCCCCCTTTGGTAAGAATTGTGAGATAAGGTTTACTGTAAAAACCCTTGTCAGTTTTGACCCAACTTTGTGCACCAACTCAATTTTTTAATTGATTAGACAATTTTTTACGCTATGATACAACAACAATTTAATAAAGAACTCTGTTCAGAAATAACAGAAATTTTTTTATCTCTGACCTTTTTATTGTTGATACAGTATGCTGATGCTAGTATTGCGTACATCTTTTTTGTATAGAATTTGTCAGGAAAGTAAAAAATTCATGGATGAAATCCCACAAAAATTAAACTCTAATAAAAGTTGCTCTTGTAAGCCTTCCCTTAACATAAATACATAGTTAGGTTGTAATTAGTTTTAGTCCCCCTTTGGTAAGAATTGCGAGATATAAGGTTGACTGTAAAGATCCTTGTCAGTTTTGACCCAACTTTTTGCACCAACTCAATTTTTTAATTGATTAGACAATTTTGCCACATCAAAATAATAATTCATTGCTTTCAAACGCTATGATACAACAATAATTTAATAAAGAACACTGTTCAGAAATAACATAAAAATATTTATCTGACCTTTTTATTGTTGATACAGTATGCTGATGTTAGTATTAACTCAGATCCGGAAATAGATGGCAGAACAGAAAAAGAGAGTGCAGAGGTTACAATTCAGCACATGATCCATCCTACACCTGCCATACTTCATGCCAACCCCCTAAAATGATAAACACCCAGCATTCTGAGAAAATGTAGGACCACCAGATCTGTCCAAACTGTCCTGTGACTAGGAGCACATTAAACAAGTGATTTTTAATATTTCCTTTTAGTTTTCGCTTAAGTCACTTTATCAGATTAATTAATATAAACTCTCCGTAATTATTGGACTGCTTTAATCAATTAATTAAATTCATTCACTGAAGTCCCAAAATCAGCCTACGGGAATTAAACTAGTTTAAATGGTTATTTTTGCTACTCCACAGAAGGGGACATGACATTGACTTATAAGATGTACACGCTCTAAATATTTGTCCAATGGAGTGAAGCTAGAGGGTGAAAATCCCAAAGTGGTGGAATACATTTACTTTTCATTGCCTTTGGTAGCAAATCCCTAAAGGTGCTTGCATGCTAAGTGGGTTCCCTTGCCTTGTAATTATTACCAACACAAATGATAAAATATTTCATTAGTGTGATAACTAATCATGGACTTAAAATAGGTCGAATCCCACAAAAATTAAAAGTCTAAGGTAATAGTTTTTAGTTAATATTTAGGGAACTTTCTGATCAAACTGTCATATTTGCAGACTGTAAGCTTAAAAACTATTTTACTTTGAGAGAACTAGTTTCTTGAGTGATAACTAATCATGGATTTAAAATAGGTCGAATCCCACAAAAATTGAAAGTCTAAGGTAATAGTTTTTAGTTAATATTTAGGGAACTTTCTGATCAAAATGTTATATTTGCAAACTGTAAGCTTAAAAAGTAAATATCTATTTTACTTTGAGAGAACTAATTTCTTGAGTGATAAATTGATAATGATAGACACTCTTAAGGATACTTCACGGGACTGTCACATTTCTAAGCTAAACAAAAGGCTTAAGGCAAAAGCCTTTGAAATTTTTAAAGAAATATTTGTGATTCTCCAAAAAGCTGATATTGAAATTGTACTAAACTTTTTTCAAGAAAATTCTTGTTTATAGAAAAGTATTTAATGACATCGATTGTCAAAACTATATTTCTGTTATATCTGAAGAAAATACATTAGAAGCCATGCTACAACCTTCAAGGCAAAATGGATCAAATATGTGACATTAAAACTTTCTGATGATCAACTTCTGACCTAGCTAGCCATTGCATAGCCAATGTACAGAATCCAGATAGCTATAAATTGAAGTAGTAAAAGTTTTGAACAGGCACAAAAATACTATTGTGATTGGACCTCATTAATTTCAAAGCAGTTGATAGGACAAATTATATCATAAACAAACAAACAAGGGACCTTAGGCAGGGAAGGAACCATCTAGTTTCACAGTTCACATCTTTCCCTATATTCATTTGAAGCATATACTGAGCACAGTCCAAAAGTATGACTAACAACTTTGAAGACTATCCAAACCAATCTATCGCAAGGAGAAACCTCACATTGAACCACAAAGTCCTTCCATTTAGGTTAAAGTTTTGAACTAATATGGCAACTCCTCGTGTTGACTGCAGAAGGATTCAGCATTTTTCCTCACATAGTTCATTACACATTCCATTTGAAATCCAATTGCTTTAGTTTCTTGCATACAGAGAAAATCCATTTTGGGCCTATCTGTGCAGAAAGATCTGACCAAATATTTTCTGTCTGGAGACTGTGACCCTTGACATTCCAGCTTGTAATTTTAAAAAATCATCAAAAAATTGAGAGGGAGTTGGGACTTTTGATTCTTATACAATCTATTTAAACATTTGTGGATTTTCCCCCATTCCCCTTATTTTCCTTCCCTTTTTAGGGTTTTTCTTATCACTATGAGACTCAGAATAGCGGGACCTATCATTGAGTTTCCTTTTCTTTTTCTCATCTTTGGGTTGACATTTCTTTGTGTCAACCTTGGTCCTTAACTAATTCTAATCTAGACCCCTTGAAAAGAGGAGTGTAAGTTTATAACAATCCATGATAAGTTCGATTGCATCAATTTCACCATCATCTACAAGCTGTTGGCTAGTGGAAGGAACCTCTAACTGTAGTTGGGAGGACTTGGATGGTTTCAAGGACTTGCCTCTGGCCTGGCATTGATGGACTCTAAGGCCAACTGTTGAGCATTTTATTGAAGATTGAGTCACATTCTTCTCTGCATTAGCATCAGGATCCAATCTGGCTGACCCTGGAGGAGAAGAGGCCTTTATAACCCCAATATCACCATCAAACAATGGGTCAGCTAAAGAGATATGCGTATTATCAAGCTGTGGACCTGCAGAAGGAGGAGGATCAGTAGGAGCTGAGTGCTTGGGTTCCAAAGCTGATTCAGACCTTTCAGGCCCCAAAATCTAGGGGATATCTGAATTCCCGATTCTGTTTTGTCCATTTTCATTATCAGGAGCCTTTTTCAAAGCTCCCACATTCCTTGAAATCAGATTAGGGTAATTTTTCTTACATGTCCATTTGCTTTGCATAAAAGAAGGCATTCAAATTACCTAGGAGCTCAATTTCATAACACACAAACATATTCCCCAAATTAACAGAAATGACCTCCAGAATCTCAACCAACGGTTGCATAGAAATTAAAACTCTCGCATTCGAGGGAGGAAGGGTAAACCTAGATTCCTCAACTTGAAGAACATTACCAATAGGTTGCAGAATTCAGGGAACGAATCTCCACAAATATGGTGGGAGATTCTTCGTTTCCAACTAGTGAGGGGCTGAGATAGCCACCACTCCCTCAATTTTTTCCCCTGGAGTCCAGGGAATTCCTCTAAACGTTGATTGCCCTAGGGTCCGAAACTCTTTTTTAAGGACTCTTATCGGCATAGAGTGATTGCGGAAGAAAACAAGAAACAAACCCTTCTGAAGCATTCTACAAAACAAGACATAAATGCCCAATTTTTTCCCCCAAATATTTGCTATCCATTTATTAAAAAAATTTCCTTGAAGGATGCAAATTGAAGTCAAGGCATACAAAGAACACAACAGTTCTTTTGAGCCTACTTTCTTCCAATTTCATAGCTTGTAGCATCTCAGAATTAGGGGAGACAGAAAGGACCTTAGTAGGAGGAGAAATCTTACCATTTTCTCCTTCTTTGGAGTCTCCAACTTTTATGACGCCTCCTGCTCCGACTCCAGCTGCCGTGGGCCCCAAAAATGGCTCATTCTGAACAACCTGACACACAACAGACAATGGGAGTAGACCCCCTTCACTGTCGGAGTGAAAAGCCTCCTTGTACGATGGCTTTGGATTCACAGAGTTGGCAACAATGACTTAAACTGGTGGAGAATCAACATTGATTTCCTTATACTCCCATCTAATTCCTCATTCAATGATCCATCACCTGAAGCCTCCATCATCTACCATGAAGTTTGAGGGAGGGACACGCTACCCTACTCTCATGAATGTCTTCCTGCCACCGAAAGCAATTCAGTCAAACCAAAATAAATGCAATCCATATCAAAACAAATGCAAATAATTTAATAAACAATATTAACTCAAAAAATCATGTGGGAACCAGGAATCTGAGCCCAAATAAGAGAAACCAATTCAAACCAGCAAGAATACTTCTAATCCAAAATCAGAATTTCAAGAATCTGAGGAATGAAGAGGGCAAAGAGCACCAAGAATGACAAAGGAAACCAATCTGAGATCGTTGAGGGATTCCAGTGTTGATGATATAGCGTTGGGAGTTATATGAAGAGACTCTTGCCGGGATATATGAAGAGATATCTGATTGGGAATTGAAGAGATTCACGTTTGGAGTTACGAAGAGTCTTATTCCGCGTGGATACTGGAATTCAAGAGACATTATGTGTAACTGTCACTCAGCGTTAGGTCACATGTTTTTGTGACTGTTGAGTTATAAATCTCCTTGTAGCGTCACCGCTTGGTGGACATGACCCATCCTGTAGCATTGCATTTGTTTTTCTTTTCTCTGCGATATATTTGGAGAGGACGTCGTTCTGAGTGCTGTCACAGAAATCTGAAGTCGTAGTTATTGGGTGTGATCACAATATCATTGTAATTTTATCTGCAGGGTCTCGTTATTTGCATGGGGATATTTTAGCAGAAGCTTTGGAGCATTATTGAGTGTCTTTTCAGTATATTGTTGTTTTTCCTAGCATATGATTATGTTGCTGATGGAGATAGGGAAATAGCTGATCATTATTATTTCTGTAATATTTATTCAGTATGTAGTTGTGAAAGCTCAAGAGTATATGAGCTGTGATCTTGGACTCTGATTTTATTTCAATAAAAGGAGAATTTCTTTGGTGTGGCTGGGTTTTTCCCTCGAGTAGGAGGGTTTTCTCAGGGTATCTCTGGTATTATTTGTGTTTCTAATTTATCTGTGATCTTTTATGTTATTCTGGTTCTTAAAATTAACATCCAGAAGCACTCAGAGGCGAAGAAGTGTCACGTCCCGCCAGAGCACCCTCGAGAACAAGATGCAAAACAACCACAATATATTTTTTTTGTTAATTAATGTCTAGTTAACTATGATGATAATGGGAATACTTCCACAACAGAGACATGAAGAAGGTATTAAACATCATCTCACATTAAACAACAATGCGATAAAATCACTGGCAACATCGAAGCAACAAGGTAGACAGCCAAGTGTTCCCAAGGGTCCTATGGACGCCATGTAATGATCGCTAAACAAGGACTCCTGAGAGCACTTGGGCAATGTTCACAAGTCTCTCGATATGCAAAATACACTCTGTGGCATACAAACATTACAAGCATGAATTGGCCCAAGTGGACTATGACCATACAAGGTTCGGATCAAAGATTCAATCAACTGACACATTGAACGGGCCCAAAATCCAATTGCGATTGCATGGAAGGAATCACGAGGGAAATGGGTATCCGAATGTATGATTTATTTTTGCCCAAACCCTCAGGAACACCTCGTTGTCTCAAATGTGCTAATTCATATGCGCTATAAATGCGCCAAAAGGATCAGTGTACGCACTAAAATAATTGGTATATGCGCCACTCTGCATGGCATATGTGCTGAACTACCTGTTATATGTGCTACACTGCTCGTTATGTGCGCTAAACTGCTTCTTGGACAAAGACTTTACTAAAAAGGGATGTTTCTGGGATTCTAACTCCTAAATATGGTTCTAATCAGGCCTAGGAGCTGCCTAGAAGGAAACAAAGGCTTACGAGAGAGTCTCAACACTCCGATTAAGGCCAAGAAAGTATGATTTCATCAAAATGCATCTAATGCTATTACAATTCCCATCAATTTCATGTTTACATCTTTTAACCATTACAAGACATCATAAATGCATGATACAAGGAACGATCATCATGAGAACCAAAGAATACCGGATACAATTGTGGAGACCAGATCACCCAAAAGTATCCATCAGAGCTACTATGTGCTAACATAACAATCGT
The DNA here is from genome assembly GCA_018584345.1 of Thuja plicata. Lineage (NCBI taxonomy): Eukaryota > Viridiplantae > Streptophyta > Pinopsida > Cupressales > Cupressaceae > Thuja > Thuja plicata. The sequence continues at coordinate 4,286,744 of MU223453.1, read as the reverse complement.
GAAAATAACTTAACGCTAATGCAATATGCAAGAGTTCTCATAAGAGTACATGTCCATCAAGTACATCATGGTACAAGAATACATCATACAAGGATGGGTACATAAAATAGGAGTCATAATAACAAGAGGTGTTTGAATAAATGAACTGGGACCGCTCGATAACCTGTATTCCGGTCCCCAACAACGATTGGCCACGCCACCTGACCACGAGGAACCCTCAGGCCCTCTCCCATCGTGCTCCAGAGATAACCATATGACCTAAACCATACAAGTCAATCAATCAGGCAAGGGCTTACATGAACACACTGGGCACCAATTAGCATCCATGCATAGGTAATACACAACATGAGGGTCCAAGATCACACCTCAAGAAAAGGAGGGCGGAGGGCACATAAACACCCCAACTCATGACATACACACACAAAACCATACAACATAGGAAAATTAAGGTAATGCCATAAGACACCAGAACTGCATACAATTACCATGAATTCCATCCAAGGAACACACAAGGGCACATTACAACATGCTCAAACACTTCATATACAATCATTTTACTTGATACAATGTCGGTATTTCCCATGGCATACACTCTATTGGTCTACAACCACAAGGGTGAATCCTTTCGAGTTCCATAAATTACTCATGTGCCATCATAGAGCTATTGCATGGATACCATTGATTCAAGTAAAATCACACACATACCTCCCATGATTCATACGATACACATAGCCTCATAACCAAGATCATATTGCATTACACTCTTTTTGGAAATTGCTTCCGGCATGAGCATCGTGGAATCATACAAAAACAAAAGACATACATGCTTCCATGAGACATACAAATGTCTTACTGCTGTAGTACATTCACACACGGCCATGAAACTAACAACTATCATTCAATATCCCAAACTATCCTCTTTTCTACACACAAATAGATGGAATACCAAAAACCGGTTGCGTACAAACCCCAAAGTGGGAAACATCATAAACCTAAACTCAACAACATGAAATTATCAAGTCAATCCATTACAAGATTATCACAAATTCATCCACAAATCTCAATAACCATTGGTTCACTAAAAACTCTCTCGTCATATCACACACAAGATTGTTCATCAATGGACAATTACTCTCAAAACGGGATTTAAAACCCACTCAAGCAAAAAACCACTAAATTTTCAAACTTCCCCAAATGAAAATCTGGAAAAACCCATTTGTTCCCATACCATACACATTCCAAAAATGCAATTATTTCACCAAGAAACTCAAACATGAAAGTTCAAAACCCTCTTTTCAACCGTGCATACAACATAAACCATGAAAACTTATGTTTTATTCCATAAATCTCTCCACGGAATCCATAGGAATCATAAATCAGACCCTAAAATCAAATTCAAACACTCAAACTTGGATTTAAACCAAGAATTAGAAAGAAAATTCAAGAACATACCTCTACTTGCATGAATCAAGAAAATAACAATAACTTGAGCAATACTCCACCAAATGTCACGAAATTTCGGAGGAAGTAAGTTTTTGGCGTTGGAAATTCATTGAATGATTGCCCACAAAAAGTTCTTCTCCCAAATCCCCTCCATCAGTCAAATTCGAATCCCACTATGAGGGTTTTCACCAAAACAACTCCAGAAAATTTGGAAAAAACGTAAAAACTAAAAAAACTCCCCCCAATGAGAATGCACTTTTCATAATATCCCATAACTTGGTTCAAAATCAATAAAATATAACATCAATTAAGTTAAAACCCCATAGTTATAAAAAAATATGAAAACCAAAATAATTTAAATACTTAAGAATCTCAAATTAAATAAGTAGGCAACGACACCATCCATCACACAAACGCATCAATAAACATAAATTAACTCGTACACCGACCAACAACCATGACAACATCAAAATCAAACCCAACAACAAGTCACAAATCTCATCATACAATAAAGGGCAGCCGGTTGTTACCTTCCAGTAACTGGCTGGCCGAAATAAATAGTGGCAATTGTCGCCCAAACTCGAAACGACAATTGTGGCTAGGGGATTTATTTGGTCATACGATTAACTCTGTATTTAATCACCGTCGGGGTTAAATAATAATATATATATGTTTTTTTGGGCACGCTCATCCTTGCCAATTCAGGGGAAGTCGATGCCCTGTACCTGTCCATGTTAGTGCAATAGCTGAAGCGCGCACACACACACACATATAGATAAACCATTGACAGGCAATGAAGGGGATCGAGACATCGTGTGGACCTCACAAGTGAGTAACTACGACTTCGTCCCACTTCATACAAACATGTCAAACAAGATCCATAAAATAGTAACATGAGCATGGTAAAGATTAAAACATCAGTAATCCATAAACATGCAAATAATCATTATCATATATTGCAATATTGTCAAATAATCATTATTTAAACATTGAACAAGAGCGATAACATTCAAGCATCTTGATTATATCTCATCTAACTAAATACATCATTTCCATAAAGTAACATTAAAAAACACCATTACCACTATTCCCACATGACCAACATATCATATGCCATCTAAACTAACATATTAGCCTCAAGAATCATCATCAACCACTATCCAGTAACCATATTATCTTAGCAAGAGACATCATAAATTCACAAGTATAAACTCCTATCTAGACTGCAAATATCACCATACATCAAAGGCTACAACAATCATCTGATGAGATATCTAATCACTTTAGTTAACTCATAGCATCCTATCATAAATTAATTCCTTATGAACTTTCAATATAATAGATGTGCTTCTAGCTTTACTAACTAGTATTTAAAATCAAGTTTGCTTACCTCATGCATCTGATCCAAGGTCTAAAGTCTCGTTACCTTCTTACCGAGGCATGCTTGAGGTGGTACTACAAGAAGGAAGATAACCTTTCACCTCACAGAGAATTCCAACACTTCTTATATTTTCCAATATTCACTAAAGAATTTAGCCAGTAACTATATATTTGTAATTTTATTCTATGTCATAGAGCCCAAACTTCTTATATTTCAATTTATGAAAACCTGCTAGATTATGGTGATTAAGTTTCAATCACTAGTGGTCAACGCTCAAAACATACACTAAACTTGACTTTACTCTTCTGGCACACACCTTCCCTGTACCTATCTGCAATTATTGTTCGTAGCATGTACATAATACAATATTAATCCTTCAAATATATGAAACATGGCGCATCGACAAGGAGCAAATATTTTAGAATATTCCTCAAGTCTTAGCTTGTAATGTCCCCACTTTTTTGGTCCATTATATTCGAAAATTTGTTAATTTGATTCTCCATATGTTTTCAACTTCAGGCGGTGACAAAAATGTTATGAAGTCTTTCTCAGGTTCCCACTCAGATGCTAGGTTAATTTGGATACAATGCTCTTGAACATGCCATGTCAGAGATCTATACCGGAAGAGTGATGCATACAGTTTTGGAGTGGTGATGTTAGAGCTTTAGACAGGACTTCAAGATCATGGTCAGAACCAAAGTTGCAACACTCTCACTCGGCTAAAACTCGCCAAGCCCTAGAAAAAAAATTCGGGAAAAACTTGGCAAAAAACTCGGGAACTTAAAAAACAGCGTAATTTTAATTAGAAATGCATTTTTTTTGCAAAATTCAATGAGAAGATGCATCCAATGAGTTAATTAATCAGAACACAATTGAAACAAGTTGGGTTTAGATATATATAAATGCAAAGTGGGTACAAAATCACATTCTCATGCGGAATAGTTTGAGTTTCTGTAAAACTAGAAGTAAATACATCATTACAAATTAAAATTAAATCTTCCTCTTCCCAGCTCTGCTAGTAAATGTGGGAGAGGCACTAGAGGGTCTAGTCCTAGTAGTAGCTGTAGAACTAGAACCCAACACTGGGCGTCCGCGTGGGCGTGGCTGTGTAGTCTGTGTCTCCTCGCTCGGTATCTCGGATGATGCGTGTGGCTCGCTCTCCATCTTGGATGTAGCTCCTCGCACTGGCAATGACTCCTCATCTGACTCCTCTCAATGTCATCCAATGTGAAACCAAATCCACCCTCCTCCTCCATAGCCTGCCTCTCCAACTCTGCGATGTCATCCTCTGTAAACAATGGAGGCTGCTCCTGTGCCATCCAATCACTGTAAGGATCT
>MU223453.1:4261132-4280004 GCA_018584345.1 Thuja plicata | reverse complement strand
TTTAGCGTAGAGTTTAGTGTCTACAGTTACACATCATTCAAATTTCAAACTTTCAAAGTTTAAAAAAGCTAAAACAAGCTAGGGTTTGAAAAAAATTAAAAATAGTGATAAATACTTGCTAAATAGTTATAGATTCAACAAAACATGTAAAAATTAGTGTTCAATCTTCTTCTAATAATACAAAATCATTTCTTAACTACTTAGGAATGATTTTGTATTCATTTAGAAACAACAAAAAAAGAATATAATGGTTTTAAAAAATAAAAAAACAAATTCAAAAACCTACCTGTGAATCTGATTTTTCTTGAAAAAACGGTTGAAATCCACCTTCAATCCGCTCAAATCACCTAGCAAGGGCAATAACTTATCACTCTCCCTTAAGAACAGCAAAGCAAAGCAAAGCAATCAGTAAAATGACAAAAAAAAAATCGTTTTCGGGCTTTAGTTGCGCCCAGGAAAAACGCGGCCGAGTTTTTAATTAAAACTCGCGAAACTCGCCGAATAATCGGCGAGTTTTGGCGAGTTTTTTGAAAAAACTCGGCAGTAGCCGAGTGGCGAGTTAAACCCCGAAAAACTTGCGGGCTCTGAAAACTTGGCGAGTACTCGCCACTCGGTGAGTCCTGCAACACTGGTCAGAACAATCTTTGGTTAGATGGGTTACACCTCAGCTTCATGATATTGATGCATTGCCAATGATAGATCAAAAATTAAAGGGCTTATATCCATAATTCTATGAAGATATTCCCCTATATATTGAGCTACTATCCCCATTGTTTCACCAAAGTCATTGAATTAGAATTTTGGTTGTTCGATGCAGAGGACCTTCAAATGTAATAGCAACCATTCACAATTGTATAAATGATGCATGAACTAATATGATATTGGTGTAGTTGTTGGGAGACTTTGACTGCTGGTTAATCATTTGGGTGGAGTTCAACTAGTCATTAAGGACTATTAATGACATACAATATGTCTATCATTATATTATTGAATGGCAAGATGAATGGACCTATGCAGAAACAGAGAAGAATAATCCTATCATCTTAAATGACTAGATTAATTCCTTAACTCCAAAAAAGGGGAGAAAGTAGATGGTAAAATAGAGAGACGTGGTCAAAGATCAGGTTTGATTATTAATTGCCATGTTGTGTACATCATTGCAAAGGGCATACATATTAACAATAGCTTCTATCAAGGTATAAAGTTGAGACGTGAGCTTTGATACAACACTTCTTAGCAAGAATGAATGCACGGATACAATCACTAACATTGAGGAGAGTTATCAATACATCACATTTTAAGAATTTCTAGGACAAACAAGACACTATTAATGTTAAGTCTGTTTTTGATGATAATTTCTGTCCTTCAACTCTTTAGTTAGAGATATGGTGATTATGGCACAAAGAAGAATACAAGTGTCATTGAAAATATTCACTAAGTATTTCACAAAACGCATTAGTGTGATAGTTGTGTGATGAAACCTATAACTAGTCCATGATACAAGTCTATAGCAAAATATGACTATGATCCATCCCATGCTTATTTTTGTGAAGGTGGGGATAAATACGAGTACACAAGAATTGATCATACCATCATATAAGCCTTCCCATTATTAAAAGGAACTTTAAGTTCATGACAGAAAATAATGCTCAGTAGATATAGATTGAATTGGAGAGCATGTCCTTGAAATCAGGTTCTTGGTGAACAAATATTTCTTTATGTCAATGATCAAGGTATCAATCTATAGACATTTTGTAACATTTGATCCTTTTTGTAATCCTTATGAAGATCCTCCAGATTTGTTTGCTCTTTTCAAATCAAAAGATATAAGTTTTATGTTTTCAATTGGTTGGATGGTGATATGGTTACAAGGACAAATGAAGAAGATGAAAATGGATAAGCACCTCACGACAATCCTAACTTGAAAATTACAGGTCTCAAGTTGCCTTTTTGTAAAAGTGACTTATGTTATTGTAAGTAAATTTGGGAAATGGACTTGATTTCTAGGAAAATTATACAAATCTTAAGTGGAAATCAAGTTTGTTTTATTTTCTAAGTTTGCACAAGGTAGTTAGTTAGGTACTTACTTGGGTAGGTTGGTGGTAGTTATGAAGTGGTTACGTGTTAGTTATTAGGGAGAGCTTATAAATACAAAGCTAATTCAAATGTAAGGGAGACTCTTACAGAGGGGAAACATTGGAGAAATTTCCGGAGAGACACTTTAATGAATTTTGTGTTTGCACTTTGTACAAAAGGGTTCTTGAGATTGTATAATTTCATGGAGATAATAAAGAAAGCATTTAGCTTGTATGTTCTAGATGTACTTTTTAGATATTGTTGCTAATTTTTCGTATGTCAATTGCTGATATCTTTTGTCTATGTGGAAATCATTTGTCATCTATTGAAATGCTTAAAGTTTATGCAATTGATGTAATGAAGTACAATTTAGCTTTTGTATCTTGGTTTGAATGTGTTGGGAGTTATCCATCTCTTTGTATGTTGAGATCCATTACCCTCTTTTCATCGTCATTTGCATATCAAAACAAACTTTATCATGAAAACCCCTTTGCAATTGTTATCAGTTGTGAAGTTTTCTTTCCGCCTTTTGTCCTTTCAGGTTAAAAGTATACAATAACTATAAATACGTCCATCATACGAGGGGGCTGCACCTCTCAAACACAGAGGAAGATTGCAGTTTCACAACAATCTCTCCAATTGTTGGACAATTGTCACTACTCTTTAGGCAAACAAGGTTAGTTTTGGAGAAACGATTACAGTGACAAATCTATTTACCAGTAGTACTCTAGAGTGGACAAATACTTACAAGAACAAGGGTTCAAAAGAGGTGTCGTAGACAACAATCTATATTTAAAAATTGAAAATGATCATCAATTGATTGTTGTAGTATATGTGGACAATACTATCTTTGGAGGTAGTTTTAGTAGAATGTGTCAAGACTTTGCTTTGAAAATGCAAGAATTGAAATGTACATCTACGAGAATTGTTTTTCTTCCTAGGATTACACTTTACTCAATTTGATAAAGGAATTTCATTTCACAGACTAAGTATGTCAAAGAAATGTTGAAAAGGTTTAGAATGGAGGTTTGTAATCCTGTGAGTACACCAATGGTCATAGGATTTAAGTTGAGCGAAAATGATGGATCTTTCGATGCAAACTAAACTATCGATAGATCAATGATTAAAAGTTTTCTCTATATGATGGCTTCAAGACCTGACATTATGCAGACAATTAGGATGGTAGCAAGGTTTTAGGCCACCCTTCAAGAAACATGTGCAAGTAATGAAGAGGATATTCAAATATTTTAAAGGCACCTTGGATTTTGGTTTATGGTACCCAAGAGGTGAAGACTTCACTGTAAATTGCATATATAAATATAGATTATGTTGGTAGTATGGATCATAGAAAAAGTACTCGTGGCAGTGCATTCTTTTTATGGAATAGTCTGTTTTCATGATTTAGTAAGAAACAAGTTTCTGTCTCTCTCTGTCCACTGCTAAAGTAGAATGCATAGCATGTTGTACTTAAGTTATTTGGATGAGACAAACTTTGTAGGACATCAAAGTGGAATATGATCATCCAATATCTATATTTTGTGATAATACAAGTGCCATTAATATTTCCAAGAATCCAGTGATGCACTCAAAGGACTAAACACATTCCCATCAAATACCATTTTTTGAGGGAACAAGTGTGAAATTGGAATATGTTACTAGACAAATAATTGGTAAAATATTGGATGATTAATTTACAAAGAACAAATTGTTCTTATAGAGATTACAAAAGAGATGTTTCTAAAAAGAAACATACAAATAATAGAAAGAATATATTATACAAGATATTTACAATATCTAGAAGTGACCATCAAAATTAGAAATAATCTAACTTAGGAGATATTATTTTAATACGCTCCCTTAATGGTCAACCTATCAACGACTCCAAGCTGCCCTCTGAATTTGACAAACTTCTCTGGAAGTAGGGACTTGGTGAGAATATCAGTAGTCTGGTCAGTTGTAGGAACAAACTGCAAGTCCATGGATCCATCTTCAACCAGTTGACGGATAAAATGACAATGAATGTCAATATGCTTAGTGCGCTCATGGAAGACTGGATTTTTGGCAAGTTTGAGGACCCCTTGATTGTCGCAAAAGTGGGGTGAAGGGCCTGCCTGAGACATGTGGATATCAGAAAGCATCCTACGAAGACAAACTGCCTCACAACTTGCTTTGATTGTTCCCCAATATTCAACTTCCGTTGAGGGAAGAGATACGACCTATGACTTCTTACTGGTCCAAGTGATAGACATTTTTTCATCAACAAAGCCTCCCCAATCCGAGTCTGTGTAATCGATGAGTCAGGCATCTTTGGTTCGTCTATAGAGGATACCAAAATCAAGAGTACCCTTGACATAACTCAGGATGCGCTTTGCTGCAGCCCAATGATCTAAAGTGGGAGTTGTCATGAAGCGAGATATGTAACTTACTGCAAAGCTGAGATCAAGTCTAGTGGCAGTGAGATATATCAAACTGCTCACTAGTTGTCTGAATGCAGATTCACTCTCAATAGGAAAACTAGATTTGGCTGATAACTTTAGACCAAACTCCATAGGTGTAGATGCAAGTTTACAATCCTGCATTTTGAATTTGTCCAATAGAGCCCGTGCATACTTAGATTGAGAGATGAAGATGACATGTGACTATTGCCAAACCTCGACACCTAGGCAGTAGTGAAGAAGTCCAAGGTTGGTCACGTCAAAAGACTGACATAGATTCTGTTTGATTCCTTGAATCAATGATTTGAAACTGTCAGTGATAAGCAAGTCATCAACATATATAACTAGGATAACGATATCACTGCCAGTAGTCTTGACATACATTTTTGAGTCAGAAGGACTCCTTTGGAAACCCTGATCTGTGAGGTACTTTTAAATTTTCATGTACCATACCCGAGGAGCCTGATCGAGGCCATATAATGCTTTTACTAGTTTGAATACCTGGTGTTCTTTACCGACAACCTTGAATCCAGGAGGTTGCGTCATGTACACTTCTTCCTGTAACTCACCATTCAGTAAAACACTCTTTACATTCATTTGATGGACCTTCCAGTTACATTGAGCCGCCATGGCAAGGACTAATCTGATGGTGCTCATCTTTGCAGTGGGAGCAAAGGTCTCTTCATAATCAATTTCTTTCCGCTGAGAGAAGCCTTTGGCAACAAGACAAGCTTTGTACTTATCTAAAGTACCTTCAACTTTGTATTTGACTTTGTAGACCCATTTGCAACCGATGGGTTTCTTTCTTGAAGGAAGATCTAACAGAACCCAAGTGTTATTTTTAATAGGCTATGATGCTCAGTTTGCATAGGTTTGTCCCACTCAGGTATCTCTTTGGCCTCTGTGTATGTGTGAGGTTCATACACACTATGAATGTTGGCCATGAGAGCAAAATTTACGGAGTTAGAAGGTTTGCTCTTCTTCCGAGTAGTTCTACCCTCAATAAGCTCATCATCATGAAGATCGCCAATCGTCTTAGTCCACCATTTAGGCCAGAGTGTCGAAGTGCTAACATCAGAAGCAGGAGGTGCAATGGGATCATCATCATCAAACAGAAGATTGGATGAATCCTGAGCAAAATCAGGTGATGAGACTGTATGTCTAGGTGAGTCGGCAAGAGAAGAATCAGGTGGAGAGGCAGAAATAGGAACAGTTGGAGCCTTCTCAGCTGAAGCCCTCGCATCAGGTGGACCTAATGGGAGACAAATATTTAAGTCATGAGCTTGGAGAGACTGATCCTTTGAATTCATAACTGGAGGAGAGAGCTGAAATGGGCCTCGTTCCTCATCAAAGACCACATCACGACTGAAGATGAGACTATTAGTCTCAATCCCAACCAGGCGGTAGGCTTTGTGATTATTGCTGTAGCCGGTGAGCAAGAGTTTTTGGCTCTTGGCATCTAACTTGGTGCGGTTAGCATCATGAATCCAAACAAAAGCAGTGGAGCCAAAAACTTTGAGGTGACTGATTCGGGGCTTACAGCCCGACCGGGCCTCTCTGGAGTCTGCTTCTTGACAACCACTGTAGGTGAGTGGTTGAGAAGATAGACGACAGTGTGGATAGCTTCAACTTAGAATTTCTTGGGAGCACTCTTGTGTTCAAGCATAGATCGAGCCATTTTGGTAATCGTGCGGTTTCTACGTTCAATGACATTGTTTTGTTGAGGGGTGCAGGATGTTCTTAATTGGCGCTTTATGCCATGTTCACAAAAATAGGGGAAAGTAGTGGAATAGAATTCGTCCCCATTGTCAGTTCTAAGAGTAACAATATGTTGACCAGACTCTTTTTCTACAAATGCTTTGAACTTTTGAAACAAAACACACCTCTGATTTTTTATGAAGAAAATACACCCACATTTTTCGACTGAAATCATCAACAAAAAGTAAAAAATACCTGGACCCAATAACAGGAGTAGCCATAGGTCCATAGATATAAGCATGGACCAGTTGTAATACCTTAGAAGCTCTTCAGGAGTCATCGTTTGAAAACGGTGTGCGATGCTGCTTCCTAGCCTGACATGCTCCACAAACTCCAAGTTTTTGGGTTTGAATCTCTGGCAGTCCAATGACAAGATCTTCCCAAACAAGCGGAGAAAGTTAGTGCACATTTAAGTGCCCATAGCGTTGATGCCAAAGTGTACTAATAGAGGAGTGATTAGCTGCTAGAGTGAGCTCCTAAGAATCACCAGAGTCAACAAGTCTGAATAGACCATGATCTTCAAGTCCCACAACAAGAGTAGTCTGAGTCTCCCGATCAATGATACTACATTGATGTGAACTGAAGGTTACGTCAAGCCGAGGGGAATGTCTCAGAATTTGACTGACGGAGAGAAGATTGAATTCCATGCCTGGAACATAGTACACATCAAGGAAAATCAGTTTCCTTCCTCTAGACAAAATCTACATGTTGCCTCTTTTGGCAACAGTGTACTCTTCTTCCCTTCCAAAAATAACCAAATTTGAGAATGGCTGGAAATCTGTGAACCAATCCCGATGATGAGTGAAGTGGCGGGAGGCACATGAATCAATAATCCAGGCAGAGGATTTTACATGATCTGCAGGTCTTTTAGCCATGAAGGTGTAAAAGGTAGATTCACCCTTCTCAGAGTGCTCTGCAACATTCGCTTGAGGTTGTGAACTAGATTGCTTGGCTTGAGCAGCTAAGCGTTTCTGACACTCCTACTTCATATGACCAAACTTATGGCAGTAGTTGCATTGAATATTTTTCTTCTTTGGGCCTTCTGATGACTGAGCAGAGGGATTCTATTGAGAAGACAGAGAGAACTGGTAGTTTCCTGTGGATTTAGTTGTGAGAAGGCTTGAGTGGTTGAAGATGAGTTGGTACCACTGCCGAATTGTTGTTTCTAGTGATCTTGTTGTAGAAGCATTATACAAAGATCAGAAAATGAAACATCAGAGTGAGTGGAAGCAATGTTGAGAGTCTCAACAAAGTGCTCATATGAAGATGGAAGACTCTTCAGGGTGATCACCACCATCCCTTCTTCCATTTTGCGTCTAATGGCTTCCAACTGATCTCAAATATCCTTGATTTTATTGAGATGATCTTGCCTGGATACCTAATCATCCATCATGATTGAGAAGAGCATGTTCTTCAGGAAGAATGCACGACTCTTATCTGAGGTTTCATGCAAACCTTTTAGATGGCTCCAAATTTGTGCAACCATTTTACCGAAAGGAACCCGTGGGAGCTGACCATTAGTGATTGAAAGTTTGATGAGCATAACAACTTCTCGATTTTGCTCATCAAATTTATCTTGATATTTGCCTTTATCTGTAGGACGAGTAGTCGTGCCCAAAACAATGCTCTCAAGACATCTGCATTCAAAGATTGTCATCTTGCGCTACTTCCATGTGTTATAATTACGGTTGTTGGACTTTTGACTGCCTTCTAACAAAATCTTGGTCAAAGATGCCATTGCACGCTTTTCGAGGCACAAAAATGAGACACCCAGAAAAATTTAAAGGCAACCCAGTTGAGATCTTGGAAAACCCACGATGAATCTAAATCAGAATTTTGAATCCGGTAGAAAAACTGAGAGTTGCGAAAAAAACCCTAGCCAGCTACAAAAAAAATCTTCAAGAAATGGCAGAATACCACAGAGAATCCAGAATTCTTGAAGGAGATCGTGTGAAAACAGAAATAGACCACAATGATGGTCGAAAATCACAAAAAAGTGGTTGTTTTGAGCACAAATCAACCACAGAGAGTCGCAAAAGAAAGAAATGGCCACTGAATGCAGGAGACAAATTGCAAATAGACAGAAAATGAACGTGAAAATGCGTTTGTTATGCAGTAATGGCCGTCATTTTGCAGAAAAAAACACGAAGTCATGAGCCGAAATACATAGATTTTGCTGTGGATTTGAGAAAAATGAGCCCCAAAGAGAAATCGTGATCCCAAAAGAATGACCCAGCAGCAGAAAGTTTTTTTCGATGGAGGCCAGATAATGAGCTGCGAGTCGTATTCTTTAGAGAAAGGAGTTGCGTGAAGCAGAAAGGTAGCTGCTTTTTCATTTTTAGAAGCAGAAAACGACCAAAAAATGGTCACAAATGCAGATACGAGCTGAGGAGCTGCACTAGAAGATTGATCACAGAAAAGCCACAAAAATAGCCTGAACAAAACTTTACACAAGTTGCAGGAAATGAGACGAACATGGGTAGGGAAGAGTATTTCTCTAGAACTGACCCACAAATTTCCTCAAATTCGTTTTGAAAAATTTACTAAAAATTTTGAAAGGAAAAATTATTAGAAACTAAACTTTTTTCAAAAGAAAAATTTAAAAATCCTGCTCTGATACCATATTAGACAAATAATTGGTAAAATATTAGATGATTAATTTACAAAGAACGAATTGTTCTTATAGAGATTACAAAAGAGATGTTTCTAAAAAGAAATATACAAATAATAGAAGTGACCATTAAAATTAGAAATAATCTAACTTAGGAGAAATTATTTTAATAGTCACCACTAAAGAATGGGTCGCCAATATATTTACAAAGCTTCTTCCCAAAGAGACTTTTGAGTTTCTTAGGAAAAAGTTAGGGGTGATACTTTTTCCTTCTAGCCATTAAGGATATCTATACATAAGTGTGTTGGTGCCTACAATTTGGAGAATTTGGAGTTTTCTTAGGGGTTGGTTTCTGTAGTAGGTTGGTGCCTACAAAATTTGTTGAAGAAGATTAATAAAAGCAATATTTTTGCTGTGGTTTTATCCCGCAAGGATTTCTACGTAAATTGTGTTGTTATTGTGTTGCTTATTATTTGATTTTACATATTTGGTAATCTTGAAGTATTGAAATAAGTTTTAAATTGTAAAAGAATATTGTTATACTGATTTACCTCTCCCTGACCACGTGCTCATCAACCACTATACACGAGGATCTATTCACTGATGATTTTTGAGAAGTTGCCTTTTTAGCCTTTTGTGTTAGTAGAGAATGAAGAGACCTTGTCTTTTGTGAATGATCTATCTTTGAGTGCGCAAGAGAAACTAGGAGGGGACATGGTTGTTTAAAAGGACGGGTAGCCATAAAGAGGAGATTCACAAGACTTGGTTGGTTGACTTGAAAGGTCAACTTCCATGCAAGGTGAAGTGGAATCCAAAGGAGGATATGTGAAGAGATTTCCTCAACGAGTCCTTGAGATTTTGGAGACCCAACATACTATTTGCAGAACAATTCATTATTCTATGATTAGTTGATTGGGTGCATCCAATCTAGTCAAGAGAGTTGTTTAGGACCTAGTTATGCGGGAGATTGGTGACCATCACTTTTAGGAGCTAAACTACTTGCATGAATGTTAGATGAATCTTTGGGGCGATCCCGGTCGCCTCAAGGAACTTAGAGGTGTAATGGTAATTGTGTATTCAATAATGAAGATGGAGTTTACAATATATAGGCAATTTATAACAGGTTACCCCAAATCTGAGCGCCCCCCCAAAAAAATCCCTTTACTAGTTTTTAACAAGTTATGCTCACAAGAAATTGCTATCAATGTAACAATGTTTCCAGGAATCATAAAAGACAGATAAAATTGTGACAAAATTTGGTTCCTTTCAGACCCTTCAATTAAGTGACAGTCAATTTCGTAACATGCAGCAGAATGATATGACAATTTAATTATAACATAACAAAGCCGAGCAAATTTTATTGAGCAAGCTCTCCACTTTAGTTATCAGGTCTAGTTTCAGACACATCCAGTTCATATTTGAAAACATAGATGACACAGTCTAAACCATAACAAATTCTTATGATGTTCAAGATCAAAAAGAACTACAGAGGAGGTATGCCAACAACACACTAACCTCTAAATTTTGTAGCCGAAAGTTAACTCTTCTGAACTGACACAACCACTATGCTCAAAGTACCAGTATGACTAAATCTGATGTCAAATGGACACGCAGTGGCTTCCTTCGACCCTGCCAAACTTCTCCAGCTTGACCATTCTGAGTTTTTAAAGCATCGACAAGAAGGAAAATTGGATTGGAAATATCCTAAGTTACCAGATTCCTCTGCTAAGGCCCGGATCCTGGTTTTGGTACTTCCCGGATCTAGATTCCTCCTGGATTCCTCCCGGATTCCGGCAAGGTTCTGGAATGGAATCCGGAACGCTGCCGGAATCCAGGAGGATCCGCAGGAGTCCAGAAGGATCCACGGGAATCCAAGATTCTGGGTGTCAAAAAACGGGCTCACTTTGTGTTTTTATTTAATTTTTTCTTAAATTTTCAACATGTAATGACATTTTGAGACTTTTGCAAAGTATGAATATGATATAATCATATACTGATAATTATGGATTTATTATTTTATGAGAATCACGCTTCTAACTTCTTATTATTATCATTATATGTTTGAACTTTGAAGTTTTGAACTAATGATGAATGAGCATTGACATGTTACATGTATGGAATCTATGAATATACATACATATATAAATTTATAATATATATACATATATATTTTTCGAAAATGTCTATATTTACCTACGGAACAAGGATCCGGCCCAATTTTTTTTTTGCCGAAGCCTTGAATCCGAATCCGAACCAGAACCAAGATCGACTACTTAGGAAATATCTTCATAGCCTGATAGCATTATCTTTTCCAGCCGTCCTTACTAGAAATCACAGTTATAAGATAAACTGGGTTGGTAATATCTTCACAACTGTTCTTTACCAACAATCACCGTTATTTCCTCTATTAATATCGACACCCAAGATATTCCCGCTCAACCTACAAATGAGGATATTAATATCTGTTGTAGCCGCGATAGTGTATTGCCTTGTTCTTTTAATGTAGTTGATAGTCACGTTACCTCTGTTGAGTTTGATACGTTTTTTTCAACTGGTGCAACCACCACATTAAGCTTCTTCCTATTACTTAATTCTTAGGAAACGACACCAGGCTATTGATTCCTTGTCGCCAATGATAGATTGAGTCCATACGAAAGGTCATATGCTACCTTTTTAAAGAAAGAGTTTAACCGATGTGACAAATGACAGTTCTCGACCACTCCAATCCTCTGTCATCTTTAACTCAAAGCCCGACTTGCTTAACGAGAAACTACAACACACTGCTCAGTAAGTTTATTGACTTCTTGTTTCAATTGACCATAACTATGTGTTTTTCAAAAGTCTTCAAAGCTCATGTAATACTTCTTGCAATGTCCAGCCTTGAGGAAAAACTCATGTCTCACAGATGTTCAGTAGATTAAAGCCAAAAACTATTTTGGGAATGTCTTTCAATTCCAAAGATAGTGTTCCCTTGGAAAGTTAGCGTTCTCCAGGAGCTCCATTTGTTCATACTTGCAATATTCTTCTTACAATTCTGCCATTCGCCCATTCTGAATCGACAGTATCCTCTGATATTCTCTTCCCTATGTAACTAACGATTGTTTCTTGAATTCCTTTTTTTTAAAATTTTGTCTCCATATTTATATATATTTTTGTTTGCAAGTGTAATTTTATTTTAATTTAAATTAAATGCTAAAAAAGGGTATACTTAGCATTTAATTAATGCTATCTCTTTTATGTTCTCACGAACAGGGAAGGGACATTACAGTCCTCCATCCCCAAAATTGCTTGTCCTCAAACAATTTCAGTCATGGATGCCTTAAAATATACTTATTCTCCCAAGTCTCATCTTCCACCGGTAGGTCTTTCCACTTCACTAAATACTTTTTAATCACCCGCTTTATAAGAGTACGTTCCCTGGTTTCAATGATGGCCTCTGGAATTAAAATCAGCTTTCCTTCCTCATCCAAAGGTGGCAACATAGTAGGAGTTACATTGTGTCCTAAGGGTTTCTTCAAATGTGAAAGTTGAAAAACATTATGTACCTTGTTGCATGCTGGTAACTCCAACTCATATGCTACTTCTCCAACTCTCCTTACAACCTGGAAAGGACCATAAAATCTGGGCTTGAGCTTTTTTGAGCCACTTCTTTTGAGTGAGGATTGCCTATAGGGCTGCAATCTCAAGTATACCAAATCATTAGCCTCAAAGTGTCTTTCAACTCTATGCTGGTCTGCATATTGTTTTTGCTGATTCTGGCTTGTTGGATGTTTTCCTTCAAAGATTTCATTATGTCTTGACTCTGCTGCAACAAATCCTTGGCTTTGGGTACTCTACTATCTCCAAACAAAAACTCCATGAAACTTGGTGGTTCATACCCATAAAGAGCCATAAATGGAGACATTTTAATTGACATATGGTATGTAGAGTTGTAACAATACTCACTCAAATGTAACCATTTCACCCACGCTTTCTACTGCCCTGAAATGTAGTTTCTCAAATATAGCCCTCCAACCACTTGTTAACTATCTCTGTTTTACCATCAGTTTGTGGATGGTAGCTAGTGTTGGTAGTAAGTTTTGCGCCACTCAATTTGAACAACTCCTGCCAAAACAAACTCATAAACTTCCTATCCTTGTCACTCACTATATTCTGAGGCAACCCATGAAGTCTGAAAATATCCCTGAAAATTAAATCTGCCACTAGTGCAGCTGTAAACACTGCTGAAATTGCAAAGAAATGGGCAAATTTGGTTAACTTGTCAACTGCAACATTTATACAATTCTTTCCTTGGACAGTAGGCAACCCAGTGATAAAATCCATAGAAATACTTTCCCATTTTTTTATTGGGAATAGGCAGGGGCTGCAAAAGGTCAGCAGGGTATGCGTTCATATATTTATTTTGTTGACAAACTGGACACTACTGAACAAACTTTTGAACTTTATTTTTAAACCCTTTCGATGTAAACCTCTCCCTAACTTGCTTGTATGTCTTGCAAAAACCAGGATGACCAGCCATAGGAATATCATGAAAATATTTTATAACCAACTTTTTGAACTTAGAATTAGGCACCAAGAAGAGTTCATTCTGTACTATGTACCTGTCATCATGTGTGGCACCCTCCAAAATGCTAGAAGCCCATGAGTTTTTTGCATATTCAGTTGTTATATTTCCTTACAATCTGCTGTAATCTCAACTAAAGAGTATAAATGCGGTCTCCTAGACAATGCAGCAACCACTACATTCTTTTTCCCTTTGACATAGACTATGTCAAAATCGTAAGCTTGCAGCTTGCTTACCCATTTCTGCTGTCTTTCACTTAAATCTTGCTGATTCAGAAAATGTTTATGACTATTATGGTCAGTCTTAACTGCGAACTTTCCTCCCACAAGATATGGCCTAAATTTGGCTAGTGCATGCATTATTGCCAACATGTATTTGTCATAAACTGAATAGCTTCTTTTTGTCCCATGTAATTTCCTACTTTCGTAAGCAATTGGATGTTTATTTTGCATTAAAACAACACCTAATCCTTCACTAGATGCATCATATTCAAGCTCAAAAGGTTTAGAAAAATCAAGTGCCAATACTCATTAAATGCTTAAACTGATCAAAACATTTCTGTGCCTTTTCAGACCATGCAAAGGCTCCCTTTTTGGTCAAATTAGTCAATGGGACAGTGACCTGTGAGAAACCTTTTACAAATCTCTTATAGAATCCACACAATCCAAAAAAGTGCTTAAGCTGTGACAAATTTGTAGGAGGCCAATCAACGATTGCCTTAATTTTTTTAGTGTCAACACTAACTCCTTTAGAGCTGATTATATGGCCAAGCTATAACAATTCTGTCAACCCAAATTCACATTTTGATTCTTTAGCATACAGAGACCCCCTCTCAAGAATGCTAAGCACTTCTTCCAAGTGCTTCAAGTGCTCGTCCCATCTCTTACTATATATCAAAATGTCATCAAAAAATATAAGGGCAAACATATGTAGCTGCTTGTTAAATACCCTGTTCGCACTTCTTCCAAGTGCTTTAAGTGCTTGTCCCATGTCTTACTATATATTAAAATGCCATTAAAAAATATTAGGGCAAACTTACGTAGTTGCTTGTTAAATACCCTGTTCATACAAGATTGAAAAGTAGCTGGAGCATTAGTCAACCCAAATGGCATGACTAAGAACTCATAATGACCGAAATGGCATCTAAAAGCAGTCTTCTCAACATCCTCCTCTCGAACTCTAATCTGATGCTAACCCGATCTCAAATCTATCTTTGAAGAGTAGCAAGCACCATGCAACTCATCAATCAATTCATCAATACGAGGTATTGGGTATCTGTTTTTAATTGTTTTCTTATTTAATGCCCTGTAATCAATGCACATCCGCATTGTCCTATCTTTCTTTTTAACCAAAACTATTGAAGAGGCAAAAAATGACTCTTACTTGGCCTTATGTGTCCCATTTCCAACAGCTCTTTAATTGCCTTTTCAATTTCATCTTTGTGTCTTTTGGAGCTTTTGCAAGGAGTAGTTATGACTGGTTTAGCACCTTCCTCAAGTTCTATAATGTGTTCAATGCCTCTATTTGGTAGAACTCCATGTGGGATATCACTAAACACCTTGCTATACTTGTCCAACAACACCTCAACATCCGGCTTATAACTTCTCTTTTGCTGTCCTAAATCAGAAGGCATGATAATGCATTCAGCTGTCCATTCCACTCGGTCACGTCTCATCAATCTTTCCATTCTCTTAAAAGAAACCACCTTTGGACCTCCATTTGTCATCCCTTTAAGAAGATTTTTTCTCCCATCAACCTCAAATTTCATTTCCATAGTTTGTAAGTTCATCTTGAATTCACCAAGTGAGCGTAGCCACTGTATCCCAAACACTACATCTGTATTGCCAGTGCTAACCACATAGAAGTCGTCTCTCAACTCATACTCACCCAACTATATACATAAATTTGGTATCTGTTTGGTGTAAGTAAGAGTGAAACCATCAGCAACCATGACTCTATAGCCTTCACATTCTTCCGTCTTCAAACCCCTTCTTGCCACAACACCTTCATCAATAAAATTATGCGCTGCACCTGTGTCAATAAGAGTGACTATACGCTGCCCACATAACACATCTCTAACTTTGAAAGATCCTACATTTTGCAAACTAGTTAATTGTGCCATGACACTATTTCCTTGCTCCCTTTCTGACTCTTTTGATGAAGTATCCTCCTCACTAGTGTTTGATTCAGTTTGCTGTCCAAAATTTTCAAAACTTGATTCAAGGGTTGTAATGTATTCAAGTTGTTTTGCTTTAGCCTTGTTAGCACATTTATGAGTTGGGTCCGATGGTTCTCTACATTGGAAACACAATTTCTTCTTCCTAATCTTATTAAGTTGATCATCATCAAGTCTGGGTTGCAATTTCTTATTCTGATATGAATCTCTATGTGAATGTTTTTTGTCCTTTTCCTTTTTGTGGTGAAAGGTTCTTGACTGAAATTTACTCCTTGAAGTTGAAGCTTCCATTTCCCTTGCTCTTTTGATTGCCTCCTGCAAATTTGATGGGTTGAAGGCTTTAACCCCCTCTTAAAGGTTCCATCAATCTATCCACAAAAAGTACTACCCTTCTCTCTGTAATATTGGTCACTAAAACTGAAAGTTTTTGAAAAACTGCAATAAAGGACTCCACTGAATCCCACTGTTTAAGCTGTGCCAACTCCTTAAAATTCAACTCGGGATCCTTCTTATCAAAACGGTCAATCAGCCTCTTTGTAAACTCTGCATAAGACACAATTTGATCATGGTCAAGGTAATCAGCCCATGATACCACCTCTCATGAGCACTAACTTCCAAATGCAAAGTTGCATATTTTATGGCTTCATCTTCAGCCATAGGCTTAAGCTGAAAGAAGGTATCTAGTTTTTGAACCCAAGATCTTGCTGTGACTTTTCCTGAACCATCAAAATATGGTATAGTGACCTTGCCAACTTTCTTTTGCAATTCTTGATTTTGAAATCTCCCACCACCTCCTCAACGTGGTCTAGTTCTTTCTCTGAAGGCTATATAGTCTGCAAAAGACATTTCTTGCTGAAATTCATCACCCAACCCTTGCCAATCAGTACAAACTTGTCTATGAAATTCTTGTTCAGTTGGTTCATTTTCAGCTGGTGGATTGTTTGCTTGATTAAATGTGGGCATTAATGGTGTAGAGTTCACTGTAAAACCAGAAGTTCTAGGCTGCTCATTCCCACTATTGGTTGATCCTTGTCCAAAATTTCCATTGTTAACATTCTGTCCAGCATTACCGTGATTGCCATTTTGTTGCACCAATTGAGTGATCATTTGAGCCATTTTCTGTTGGGACTATGTCATCATGTGTAACATTTCTCTTTGTGCCCTCCCCAAGTCTCCTAATGCATTCTCAATACCACTAGTGTTATGTGTATCTCTGTCCCCCATTGTTCCAGTAGGATTTTTAGTCTATCCAAATTCCGGTTGCTGGTCTAAATTAGGATCCGATCTATTCCTCCGGAAGTAGTAATGATGAGTTGATGGACGCATAACAAACCAACAGGCTGCAAGAACTCAATCTGAGCTTTGATACCACTATAATAGGCTACCCCAAATCTGAGCCCCCCAAAAAATCCCTTGACCAGTTTTTAAAAAGTTGTGCTCACAACAAATTGATATCAATGTAACAATGTTTCCAGGAATTCATAAAAGATAGATAAAATTGTGATAGAATTTGGTTCCTTTCAGACCCTTCAATTAAGTGATAGTCAATTTCGTAACATGCAGCAGAATGATATGACAGTTTAATTATAACATACCAAAGCCGAGCAAATTTTATTGGGCAAGCTATCCATTGTAGTTATCGTGTCCAGTTTCAAACACATCCAGTTCATATTTGAAAACATAGATGACACAGTCTAAACCATAACAATTTTTTTGATGTTCAAGATCGGAAAACACGATAGAGGAGGTATGCCAACAACACGCTAACCTCTTATTTTTGTAGCTGGAAGTTAACTCTTTTGAACCGACACAACCACTATGTTTAAAGTACCTGTACGACCAAATCTGATGTCAAATGGACACTGTGGCTTCCTTCAAACCTGCCAAAATCCTCTGGCTCAACCGTTTTGAGTTTTCAAAGCATCGACAAGACGGAAAATTGGATTGGAAATATCTTCACAGCCTGATAACGTTATATTTTCCAGCCGTCCTTACCAGAAATCGTAGTTAGAAGGTAAATTGGGTTGGTTATATCTTCACAACCACTCTTTACCAACAACTGTCGTTATTTCCTTCTCTATTAATACCGACACCCAAAATTTTCCTGCTTAACCTACAAACGAGGATCTTAATATTTGTTGTAGCCGCGATAGTGTATTCCTTGGTTCTTTCAAATGCAGTTGATAGTCACATTACCTATGTTAAGTTTGATAAGTTTTTTTTTCAACCGGTGCGACCACCACACATAGCTTCTTCCTATTACTTAATTCTCAGGAAACGAGACTAGGCTATTGATTCCTTGTCGCCAATGATAGATTGAGTCCATACAAAAGGTCATCTGCTACCTTTTTAAAGAAAGAGTTTAACCGATACAACAAATGACAGTTCTCGGCCATTCCAATCCTCTGTCATCTTTAACTCAAAACCCGACTTGCTTAATGAGAAACTCCAACACACTGCTCAGTAAGTTTATCGATTTATTGTTTCAATCGACCAGAACTATGTTTTTTTCAAAAATCTTCAGAGCTCATGTAATACTTCTTGCAATACCCAGCCTTGAGAAAAAACTCATGTCTCACAGATTTTCAGTAGATTAAAGCCAAAAACTATCCTGGGAATGTCTTTCAATTCCAAAGATAGTGTTCCCCTAGAAAGTTAGCGTTCTCTAGAAACTCCATCTATTCATACTTGCAATATTCTTCTTACAATTCTGCCATTCCTCCATTCTGAATCGACAGTATCCTCTGATACTCTCTTCCCTGTGTAACTAATGACTTCTTCTTGAATTCCTTTTTAAAATTTTTTTTTTGATTCTTCTCTATATGCGTTGGAATAATATTCCACTTGTCTCAATATTTATATATATTTTTGTTTGCAAGTGTAATATTATTTTAATTTTAATTAAATGCTAATAAAGGGTAAACTTAGCATTTAATTAATGTTATCTCTTTTATGTTCTCACGAACAGGGAAGGGACATTACACAATTACATTGCAATGTTTCTAAAAATAACAAATGTAAACAAAAGCCGGAATTAGATACCTAAACTAAGATGACCTTTAATGAAATCTATACCATTTTAATACCCTCCCTTAATGGTCATTGTTCTTACTACCCTACAAAAGACAATTTGTAGGTCTTTTGGTCACAAATGCATAGAAGACTACCCCCCCTTCTGGCGACGATTGCATAGGGCGATCTGCAAAATGAGCCTATGGCTGATACTCTCCCTGAATCTATAGAACTTCTGGA
>MU223453.1:4248758-4260953 GCA_018584345.1 Thuja plicata | reverse complement strand
AAATGAGCCTATGGCTGATACTCTCCCTGAATCTATAGAACTTCTGGAAATGACCAAGATAACCACAATCCTTCCAACCTAATGTTGATAAAACAAAAAATGTCCCTCCTTATAGCTAGAGACATTGAGTTCAACTTTTGAAATTGAAACCACGATTTGAGGAGAAAATCGCCAAACTTGAACTACTTTGGAAAAACGACGATTTTTTTTTTTAAATCGCCAAAAACTTTTGCAAACCCAAAATAGACTGCAAGAAACCACGTTTTTTGTGGAAAAATCACCAAACCCTTTATGTGATGTTGAAATCAACCACGAAAAACTACTTGACTGTTTAGGTAAAAATTAGAAAACCCAACAATAATTTTTTAGGAAAAAATTATAAAGCCTGACAATAGTTTTGAGGAAAAAATTATAAAAGTTAACAAAAATTGTTTTAGAGGAAAAAATTATAAACCAAACAATAATTTTTTGAGGAAAAAATTATAAAACCCAAAAACAATTTTTAAGGAGAAAATAAAAAAAACTAAACAATTTTTTATGAGAAAAATCAACCAAAGCATGACACAATTTTTGAGGAGAAAATTGATCAAAGCCCATAATAATTTGTTTAGAAATTTATAAAACCAAGCAAATATTTTTTGAGGAAAAAATTATAAAATTGAACAAATAATTTTTTGAGGGAAAATTTATAAAATTGAACAAATAATTTTTACTAAAAAATGCGATTTTTGGGAGAAAATCGCACAAATCCTCAATGAAACCCTATTTTGTGGGAAATTAGAAAACCCTAGTTGAAAATTACAGGGATCTTGCAACATACCCTAGGGACGATCTGGACAAGAAAAACAAATTACGAGTGGCAAAAAACCCATGAACTAGAAAGCCCTTCCGTCGTCGAATGGAGAAAATACAGGAGAAAATTGAGGTCAGTTTGCAGAAAAACACAATGAAAATCCTCTCAGATTCAAACAAAAATGATGTGATTTTCATGTGTGGGCCTAAAACGTCTAGTGCGCGGAGAGCACCAGGAACTAAAATAATGCCAATCATAGAACCTTAAACAAACGCTTAAAGCATTGCGCCTACAAGAAAAAACCTCGAAACATGGAAGGTAAATGCGTCAACACGTGGGAGAAATGATGCAGAATGGAGGTCGCGTGGGACAAAAAGCTTGCCGTTGGGATTAAAGAATGCTGTGAATGCACACCAGAATCTTCGAATTGAAACCCTCAACGTGTAGGCACAATGATGTGAAAAACACAACCTAGAAACCCTCGACTAGACAAAATCCTCCCTGAAAATGCTTCGGCAAAAAGAACCTTGAAAATATAGAAGAAAGCTTTCGTAAAAAAGTCAAGTAAAAAATTGGAAAAAATTCCAAGTAAGAGGTCACAAATTTTTTATTAAAAAATTCGCCAAGCTTTATATAACCCATCAACCTGCTTTGATACCATGTAATGGTAATTGTGTATTCAATAATGAAGATGGAGTTTACAATGTATATCCAATTACATTACGATGTTTCTAAAAGAAGCAAATGTAAACAAAAGTCAGAATTAGAAACTACCTAAATAACTAAGATGACCGTTAAAGAAACATTACATTATTTTAATAAGACGATAGGTGTGTAGGCAAGAGAGTAGTGTTTGAAAAAAGGGAAAATTTTCAATTTCTTTAGGGTGGCGAAAATGTCAGAGATATGGAAAAAATGGCAAAAATGTCATGATTGACAAATTTTAAATCTCCTCTTAGTACAAGCAACAATTTTGTTACAATGCAAACAGATCGTGGAATCTAAAGGGTTTTAGATAGTTCAATTTATTTTCTAAGTTTGGAAAATTGGAAGTGCCTTTTGGTACCACTAGAGATTATGGAATACTACACATGACTATTATAGATCTCGTGGAACTGTTAGCTCTCTTGTTATACTCATTCTATGTTTGTATTGCAGATTTTGTGCTGCAATCACCGTTGTAGAGTTTGTATTTGAAACTAAGCGATCGTTTTGCAATCCAAATTTAAACCATTATTGCAAAACAATAATGTAAAATGAAATATTATTTTGATTTCAGATTTTCAACTTGCTTGACATTACATTTTAATATGGCTTTTATAGAGTCGTATTTTTTCATAACTTCCCTATGTGAGAGAATTCCTATTAACTAACAACCATTAACAAATAATTTGTTTATTTATTTATAAAATTGTCTAATTATTGACGTGATACTCCAACTTTTCCCCCCTTATTACATCAATCCAAACAAAGGGCAGAACACTGCAAGGACTGAACACTCTAGCGCTTCTGGAAAATTGTATGAATCATCTTCACCAATTCTCATTGCTCAGTTAAGAAACACCAAACTGAACACATAGCTGATCTCCTAATTCTCAAACCTGCAAAATACTTATGAATTGAGACATACTCCATTATCCACAAGTACACCACTCGTGAATTGAAATAAACTCCATTTTCCTCAACAAAAGGCACCAACCAACTGTAAATTGAGACTCACTCAATTACCCACAGTAACATAACCGTCAACCAATTGTGAATCAACACTAGCTCAATTATCTGTAGTAACACAACTACCAATCAACTGTGAATTAAGATTAACTCAAACATCCACAGTAACACTACTCCATTTGGATTGAGACTTACCAATTATCCACAAATACAAACCTACAAAACTATGGATCTAGACACTCAATTACTTTATAGGTGCCACTCACCAAGTTTGTAAATCAAGACAAACTCAATTATCCACAAACAGAAAACAACTGCCATGCCCTCCTTGCTCCATTAAGGGGCACAAGATGAAACAGATGTTATGTAATGTCCTCTTTTTGGGATTGCCCTAAGTTTTGCCTTAGGATCACCAACTCAGTTGGATATGTCCTTAAGTTCTAGTAAATGTAAACAATTTATTCCCTAATGAGAATACCTCTAATTAGTTGCCAAGGACTGAGTTCTAATCCGACTTTCTGGTGGCTGCCTATTCCTTTGTTGTTCATTTGATTCTAGATATTTCAGCTAATGCACTTCTTATCTACTGATAAGCTATTTGCTCTTTATTGGATTGCATTCAGTTGAATAGAGGGGCTTGATCTCTGCTGCTGTATATTTGATTTATGCTCATTCTCAAGATTCCATAGACTTCATTTATATCTTCATATCTTTCATATCATTCCATACTTTATCATTGATTTCTTTCTTTATCTCTACATTTCTTTATTGAAGCATCTTAGTATATATATTTTTTTCTTATAAACATTTTCTTCAAATCGAATAGCATCTTATTGTGTTAAAACTCACCATATATCTCAATTAATCTCACACCAACTTCCCCTGGATATATGGACTCTCTTAACTTCTTTTTTATTCCATACCTCCCTCTGAATTTCTTCTTGTGAATATCAGAAATCATTGAATTAACCAAAGACATCTTTGGATTTGTGATTGGGAGCTACAGCTGTGAAAATACCCTTATTGCAGCGTATATACTTAGCAAGATATCTTGTTTTTCGATATCAATACTTAGGATGCCAGCGCATATCATTATGACTGATATGCGGATCAATTCCTTAATTCTTCATTCCCTAGTTTGTCAGCCTCTCCTACCTTTCATCACGCCAAATTCTACGTCCCAGGAGTTGGGGAATTCCTTCTGCGATATAGGGAAAAACCAATTCTTCATTAACAGAGCAGAACTTGGAAAATGCTTGTTAGTAGCAATGTCAGACAAACATGATGATTACTTTTGACTTCCCGATAATAATTCTCATGTGCGATGGTGGATGCAGATTGGTTTCCCAATGTTTGCTGACCGTATCATGTGTTGCTGACTGTAGATTCCATTGCTGATTCCCTGATTGGATCAAGACTCTTTGAATTGGTTGTAAAATGTAGGTAGAGTATTCGACTTCCTGATGCCCATGATCAGCGCCGAGTATACAAGATATATATTCTCTGATTCGATTAGCAATCTCTATCATGTTCATTTATGATCCTTTTTATCCACTACATGTAAGTACGGGAATGAGGAGAGACGACTCTCCTTTGGGTCGCGGCTAGTTAACTGCCTATAATTATATGGGTATTGTTTATTTAATATTTTCATTTTATTAATAATTATTATATTAATAAATAATATATGGTTAATAATGTATTATTATTATATATTGTTAATTATTATTATTATAATATATTAGTATTATATATTGTTCGTAATATATTATAATAATAATAATTATAAAATATTATTATTATATATTATTGATAAATAATAAATTATATAATCCATTATTTATTTTATGAAACCTTAATTGAAACTTCTTATTTGTTTGCCATTATTACAATTTCGTCTTTTAGAGACCACCAAATTGGTATGAGAGGATATGGATGTTGTCAGTGTTACCCCAAGTTTCCGGGACAGGGACGACAGGGGACGGGGGTTCGAATTTCCGGGACGACGAATTTTTTTGCCAAGTTTGGGGACGACAAGGGGAGGGTGAAGGGGACGGCTATATAAATATAGGGAAATTTGCATATATACATTACATTCATATGAAAGCATGGATAAAGCATGCCATCTAAACATCATAGAACCTTAACATACAACAATTCAACAGTCAAACTTAATACTCAAGAGTCAATATGCATTCATAATTCGGAATTCATTGTCAATATGCATGTCATATTAAAATAATAACATATAAAATTGAAATACACCCAAGAACATAATTCAGAATTCATTGTCAATAGCAACAAAACAATAACCCACCTTCCAAATTGAAGCACACTACTATCATTTAAGTTTGATAAAAACTATTGGTGTACACATTATATGCATAGCGTTACAATTGCTTTCGAAGATAATCATTTGCACATTAGTGCCTGTACATGAAATAACATTCCTATGAAATACTAACATGAAAAACCTTGGAAACTGTGTTGGAGTTGACTGTTGCAGGTTTGCATTGACTCTAGAAAGGGCTGCTACAGATAGAGGATCAAGTATGTCTCCCAACGCTCTTCTCACTCTATACCACATTCACCATTGATCTAAATTGGGGTTACACCGTTACACCCCTAAAACTATACCTCTAGTTCATTGTAACTGGACTGATGTTAATATGAACAGGTCTGCTATACAGTCACGATCATGATATAGGTCTGTTACACTTACAACAAGATGGCACCTTGATGCAACCTCCAATATTCACCAAATCTTCCACAAAGGACCCAAATCGACACAAAATCAACCTAGCACTGATGTATTGAATTTGCCACAAAATGACATAAAGATGCATGTTCCAGGTCTGTAATGCACTTTTCATACTTCCCAAAACCTTGCAAACAGTCTGCTATATGATTCTGAGCATGAAGCATGACTGTAACAACATTCTTAATTTCACGATTCTTAATGTAATGTTGTTAAATACTAATCAGAGGACCCCAAATAGCAGGAATTAACTACCAAACAGTAATAGGCATAATAGGGCAAACTTGGAAGGAGGGGTCCACTTTAATATTAAAAAAGAAAGAGTTTTATAAAAGAAAGATGCGTTTTTTAAGTGCAGATGCAGCCTATCCCATTGGGGACGCCTATATGCCCCGAGGACTTCCAAGGCGTCCCCAGCTGTCCCTGGGACGTACGACCGTCCCCACCAATTTTGGGTGGCGTTCTCGAGTTTCCGGGACGTCCCCTGTCATTTTTTGAAAATCGGGGATGGGGTGGGGACGTCCCCTAGCCGTCCCCTCATCTCGGAAACGTCCCCGATAGGGGGACATGGGATCATTGGATTCTTGGGTAACACTGGATGTTGTAAAACGAGTTTCAAGCGAGGGGACATGACAGTCCTCCCCTCCCAAAATTGCTCGTCCTCAAGCAATGGACGATCTCATTTATAGTCTGCCTTCTATAGTCAGGATGTATCTCTGATTCATATGTGAATTGTCCCGATTGTGAATACTAAATCCAATAAGGCTTGGTGAATTCAAATACATGTTTTTAATGTAATATATTTTTTATTCCATTCTTTTTATTCAAAAATAAAGCCACATATGGAGTATGCACTTGATCAAAACTTATACACATGAATGCATGAAGACACGAAGCATACATGAAGTAGGCACATTAATGCATGAAGATGCGAAGCATACACGATGTATACACATTATACATGCATTGTTAGATTCCTTGATTAAACCCTACAATTTACAATTTGCAATGATTTACAAAATTTACTTCTTCATTGTGCTTCTGGGTATGAACGCTGCAACCACAAAGTGAACATAAGTACATAGATATGTATATATTAGTTTCAAAAAATTGAGTCATGTTAAGTTAGTCCAAGCCAATCCCATACTAAGCCCAAGAGCAAAACTTTAGCCCCCTGGCCTTGGTGGCAGGTGTTAGGCATCCACGCAAGGTGGTCTACTTAGCAGGATGCTTGCTTTGCTTATCTATTTATGCCTCATCCCTAATGGTAGGAATGATAGGGAATCATAGTGGATCCTCAACTTGACCAATCTAAGCCCAAGAGTGGAACTTTGGCCCCCTTGGCCTTGGTGGCAGAATTTTGGCATCCATCAAGGTGGTCTACTTAGATGGCAGTCGTAACCTCTTATCTTGTCCAACCTAAGCCCACGAGTGGAATTTTGGCCCTCTCGGCCTCGATTGCAGAACTTTGGCATCCATCAAGGTGGTCTACTTAGATGGGAATCTTATTCCTCTTAATTGTCCAACCTAAGCCCAAGAGCGGAACTTTGGCCCTCTTGGCCTTGATGGCAGAACTTTGGCATCCATCTACTTAGATTCCTTCTAGGATTGGAGGAAGGACTACAATAGGGTGCCTTGTTACCCAACCCTAGGCCCAAGGGTAGAAACTCTATCCCCCTTGGCTCCATACCTCATGGGGTGGCGTACCTAGTGGGCCTCACCGTTCCCCCTTATTGCAATCACTACCCTCCGAGGAACATTACTCCTAAGGTAGTGCCTTTGTATGATGTAACATGTGCCCATTCCACCGTAGGCCTTATCTAGTGCCTTTTTATTATGTAGCATAGTCCATTCCACCGCAGGCCTTACCTTATCTTGTGAGGAAATGATCTAATGTAGTTGAAAATATCTAAGTTGCCGGATTCAGACCCTGGACCCCAGATCCGGGTCCGATACGGGTCCGGATTCGCCCCCCGGTCTGTGCTGGATCCGGGCAGGGTTCGGATCTGGATCTGTGGGTCTGTCTGGATCCGCGATCCGCGGATTCCCACGGACCCACAGGTCCAAATCCGGACCCTGCTCGGATCCAGCACGGATCAGGCCGGATCAAGCACGGATCAGGCCGGATCAAGCGAAATTTTGCCAGCGGACGGAGTTTAAGACGTTTTTTTTGGCAAAATTTATAAATTTTTGATATCCACAACCTAGATTTTTGACATCGCCTAACTTGGGCCCGCTGAAAAATAACTCTCGGTACCTTGACCTCGTCTTGGGGGCTTTGCCCCCAAACCCCCATTTAATAATTTGGGGTGGAAACTGCGCCAATAAAAGTGGGGAAAAATTAACCTTCGAGTCTTATTAGGCTCCATATATAAGATGATTATGATGAAGAAGAAGAATATCAATAAATTATTAATCCATTAGTTGAAATTCAAACAATGATACTTGAACTGATTTTATGATTTAATTTTAATGTTTTGAATCTTTGAGATTTGGCATTGATCAATGATCAAGCATCATAGATTCATACCATGAAATGATTTAGTTCTAGAATTATGTATATTTCTCTTATTTTTTGTATATATAATGCACACACGCACACACGCACACACACACACACACACACACACATCCTAATGGGATTTTTTTTTTCTCGAATCCACGAACTAGATTCGCGAACCCGAATCCGTCCCCGAACCCGAATCGGCAACTTAGGAAAATATAAATACACATAGTATTTTGTCCATGAATCAACAATTATCTAAATATAAACATAATGCATTTCATCCTAAGAGTATGATGGATGTTATAAGTAACACAAGTGTTGATCTATATGTACTTAGTAATAAGTACTATGCCAGGAATACATACGCTTATAGTGATCTGGTTCTCTTTTCCTCAATATTCATTTCTTCCTCTTTGTTTTACTGCTGTTTGGAGGAATTAAATCTAGTATATGTTTTCTTGTTCCCCTCAGGCTGGCAGGAACATGCTCTGGTACCACTTGTAATGTCCCCTTTTTGGGATTGCCCTAATTTTTGCCTTAGGATCACCAATTCAGTCAGATATGTCCTTAAGTTCTAGTAAATGTAACCAATTTATTTCCTAATGAGAATACCTCTAATTAGTTGCCAAGGACTGGGTTCTAATATGACTTTCTGGTGGCTGCCTATTCCTTTGTTGTTCAATTGATTCTAGATATCTCAGCTAATGCACTTCTTATCTACTGATATGCTATTTGCTCTTTATTGGATTGCATTCAGTTGAATAGAGGGGCTTGATCTCGGCTGATGTATATTTGATTTATGCTCATTCTCAAGATTCCATAGACTTCATTTATATCTTCATATCTTTCATATCATTCCATACTTCATCATTGATATTTCTTTCTTTATCTCTACATTTCTTTATTGAAGCATCTTAGTATATATTTGTTCTTCTTATAAATATTTTCTTCAAATCGAATAGCATCTTATTGTGTTAAAACTCACCATATATCTCAATTTATCTCACACCAACTTCCCCTGGATATATGGACTCTCTTAACTTCTTTCCTATTCCATACCTCCCTCTGAATTTCTTCTTGTGAATATCAGAAATCATTGAGATTAACCAAAGACATCTTTGGATTTGTGATTGGGAGCTACAGCTGTGACAATACCCTTATTGCAGCGTATATGCTTTGGGAGATATCTTGTTTATCGATATCAATACTTAGGATGCCAGCGCATACCATTATGACTGATATGCGGATCAATTCCTTAATTCTTCATTCCCTATTTTGTCAGCCTCTCCTACCTTCATCACACCAAATTCTACGTCCCAGGAGTTGGGGAATTCCTTCAGCGATATAGGGAAAAACTGATTCTTCATTAACAGAGCAGTACTTGGAAAATGCTTGTTAGCGGCAATGGCAGACAAACCCGATGATTACTTTTGACTTCCTGATAATAATTCTTATGTGCAATGGTGGATGCAGATCAGTTTCCCAATGTTCGCTGACCGTATCATGTGTTGCTGACTGTAGATTCCATTGCTGATTCGCTGATTGGATCAAGACTCTTTGAATCTGTTGTAAAACGTAGGTAGAGTATTCGACTTCCTGATGCCCATGAACAGCGCCGAGTATACAAGATATATATTCTCTGATTCGATTAGCTATCTCTATCTCTTTTCATTTATGATCGTTTTTCTCCACTATATGTATGTACGGGAATGAGTTGAGATGACTCTCCTTTGGGTCGCGGCTAGTTAGCCGCCTATAATTATATCGGTATTGTTTATTTAATATTTTCATTTTATTAATAATTATTATATTAATAAATAATATATGGTTAATAATGTATTTTTATTATATATTGTTAATTATTATTATTATAATATATTACTATTATATATTGTTAATTATTATTATAATATATTTTTGATAAATAATAAATTATATAATCCGTTATTTATTTTATAACCTTAATTGAACTTCTTATTTGTTTGCCATTATTGCAATTTCGTCTTTTAGAGACTCCACCAAATTGGTATGAGAGGATAGGGATGTCGTAAAAAGAGTTTCAAGTGAGGGGACATGACATGTTATTTCATTTGCAATGTGTCATCTCTGAGGGAAAAGCTAACTAATTATGATAATAGATCTCTTGCCTTTGATGCCTCCAGCGTCCAATTAAACTCATGAAGAGATTAACCAAAACTATTTCCTATGTTTCCTGTTTTTGAAGCTTTCATCTTTGGAGGCCGCAAAGTTTGATCAAGACCATAATCAGCAGCTTCTTGAGTTTTAAAGATCTTATGACATTGCAAATCCTTTTTATTCTTTTGAAGTGGTTGCCCTTTCTTCAATTCCATCTGCCTAATCCTTGCAAGTTCATTTGCTTCATTTATTATATCATCAGCCTTGCCACAAGCTGCTCCAGCAACACTCAAATGTGATAAGTTGATAACTAACAGGGGCATCATTTAATGCTTTCCCTTTTCTTCAGCGGCTAGAATATATCCTAATAGATTGCATAAATATCCCCCTGCAAAATCTGTAATTGGAGAATTCAAGCTTTACATGGTATCATAGTTTTGCAATCACGGAACATTGACACCTTGTCCTGGGATCAAAATATTAAGATCCTCCAAAAAAATAAAAAATTGACTGTATCAAGTTAGCATTGCTTTGCTAAAACCCTCATCTATGAATTGGGGTAGACAAATAATGCGATCTCTGAAAAGTGCATTGTTAAGATCAAGCCACAGATAGCCTCCCCCAGGAATTCTATAGGGTACTATTGGAACACTAATAGACATCATTATTGTGCCAACCCAACAAGCCACTTGAGGCAAAACCTAGATTTAACAGACTGCTTATCTTTCTTGTGAAAAACCTTCAACAAATCAGACCTTTGAAAGTAAACAATGTATAGAACATAAGGAGCCATGAGGATTAGACAAAAAATTAAACAAAAGGCTCAACAGTTACTGGTTATTGAGGAGATGCTGAAGCTGCAATAGATATGGACGTAGCCAAATCAGAAGGGTGCCAAAGAGGGTCATGTTGATCTTTAGGAACTGGGTTTTCTGAAGGCTTTCGAAATCTTCATCACTAAAATCTCCCTCATCCACAAAGATGCTATAATCTGCAACCACTTGTCTTCTTCTCCATGTGCTACTGCTGTTGTCTCCTGTTCAAACATTTTGCACAGCCACAGAGATTGCCATACACTTTGATACCATATTTGAAACTAAGCAATCAGATTGCAATTAGAATTTACACCATTGTTGTACAGCAATAATGTATGAAATATTATTTTGATTTTAGATTCTCAACTTGCTTGACATTTCAACTTGGCTTTATAGAGCCTTATTTTTTCATATCTGATTGTCAACTAACTATTAACTAACAACTATAACAATCTAATTAATTAGTTATAGACTATTGCTATCTAATTAGTTATGTAATACTCCAACAGTTTGAAGCTCGATTAAAATGTTGAAGAGCTTATGCTGGCATCATGTCAACTTGCTACAGTGTACATGATTTGATTTTAGTGTTGAAGAGCAAATTTCTCACTCTTGGTAGGGATTTTCTTCTTCTAGGATTTCTCCATAGTAATTTTTGTTGTCTCAGCCATTGCCATTCTTTCTCTTTTTCCAATACTGCAATTGAAGTAGGCTGTTAGTGATTAATAAACACATTGATAGACATTTTTTGAGGTGTTTGAGAAGGGCTATAAGCAAGAAATCTATTGTTGATGAACTGTTAGGGAATCTCTCTCTTAGTTTACAGATCAATAGGGATCCTCAGAGATGACAATTTTTTCAATCAGTTGATAAAACTTCAATGCATGTACACATCTTAGAGTCTTAATATTGTTTCTCTTCATGTATTACCTTTTTAGGATTTGATAAGAAAGTTTTCTTCTGAAAAAGAATTAAATTTTAATTTTAAATAGAAAATTACCAGTCTATTTGTGTATTTTTTAGTGTTTTAACTTTTATTGATGACATATGAACACTTTAGGAAAACCCATGGTAATTTATGAAACCTCTAAAGGAAGTTTCCAAATTTTTGAGAGTGATGGTTCTAGGAGATGAACTGAGATGCAAAGAAACTTCCTTTGAAGTACCTAATGTCTGGATATATTATGGGTCTTCAAGATGAGACACTTGTTAGAAATAGAAGATAAGTACCCAGGTTGAGGGTATTTGTATCTAGTAATATGCATTTGTGCCTCTGTTTGGAACTTCTTATCTTCTAATTGATGCCTTTTGAATATGATAAGAAAGTTTTCTTCTGAAAAAGAATTAAATTTTAATTTTAAATAGAAAATTACCAGTCTATTTGTGTAGTTTTTAGTGTTTTAACTTTTATTGATGACATATGAACACTTTAGGAAAACCCATGGTAATTTATGAAACCTCTAAAGGAAGTTTCCAAATTTTTGAGAGTGATGGTTCTAGGAGATGAACTGAGATG